>CM066254.1:957859-1295006 GCA_033675135.1 Frankliniella intonsa
GGCCACTCGAGGCCTCCAGGGGCAGACGGGGCAGGCGGGGCGGGGCGGGGCGGGCGGGGCGGGCGGGGCGGGGCGGGGTGGGCGGGGCGGGCGGGGCAGGCCCGCCCGCTGCCCGCTGCACCTACATGTAGCCAGCCAGGCACCACAATGTGTTTCCCTGTGCAGCCCACCCCGGCTCACCCCCCCCCCCCCCTCCCAGCCAACAAGCCACCCACACACACACACACACACACACACACACACACACACACACACACACACACACACACACACGAAATATGCACCGTTGCTGTCCCTGTGTCCTGAGGCAGAGAGAGACAGAGAGAGAGAGAGAGAGAGAGAGAGAGAGAGAGAGAGAGAGAGAGAGAGAGAGAGAGAGAGAGAGCGGGAGTTGCCCACTCATGAAGTGAGTGCGTGGGGCGCGGGGGACATAACTCAGCGGATTGACACTCCATGGTGCCCCATCCATGCAGCCCACTTGCAGCCCGGCTCGTAATCGGACTGCAGCGAAAAGAGGAGGGATGGCTAATTTATCGTCGTGTTAGCGGGCTGGCGGGGACGGGCGCGGCCACGCCACGCCACGCCGCGCCACGCCACGCCACGCCGCGCCACGCCGCGCCACGCCACGCCGCGCCACGCCGCGCCACGCCACGTTATTGCTGAGATAGGGAAAGCAGCTTGCTTTTTCCGATCAGAAGCTCGGGTGTCAAGCGATAGGGAAATCACTGGCGGGCGTGCGCACTGTGCATCACGCACTGCTAAAAGTCTACGAAGAGTTTCTTCGTAGGGCTGCGAAGAATTTTCATTCTTTGCAAACTCGCTGGCTACGAAGAAAACTCTTCGCAGATTACAAAAGGATTATAATCCTTAGCAGCCTGCACTGTTAAAGTTCTGCGAAGTATTTGCTTCGCAGGGCTACAAAGAATTCTCACTCTTCGTAACCTGCAAAGCATTTGCTTCGTAACTTACAAAGAAAACAGATACTTTGTAGGCTGCAAAGAATTTCTTTGCAGTCTGCGAAGCACGAGCTTTGTAGCCTACGAAGTATCCTTTTTTCTTTGTAAGTTACGAAGCAAATGCTTTGCAGTTTACGAAGAGTGAGAATACTTCGCAGAACTTTAACAGTGTGCAAAGCAAACTCTTCGTAGTTTGCAAAGAATGAAAATTCTTCGCAGCCCTACGAAGAAATTCTTCGCAGACTTTTAACAGTGCGCGGGAGCACCGCGACCCGCGACCCGCGATCTGCCGACTCCACTGGGAAATAAGTGTACGAATGTCGCTCAGTTGTGAATTATTTCACACACGTGTAGGTAAGTAGTAAATACCCATTCGTACATTTATAAATTTGCAAATGGCTTTGGCACTCAAGTGTGTGAATATCGCAAAACAGCTCGACGGTAACACTGAAAACTGGTTGGCGTCTTTAGACGTCAAGATACAGACAGCCGAAAACACGAAATATTGGCGTTCAAAGACCCCAAATGCGAAGGACGACAATATTTGGCGTCCTTGTGCACCAAAAATTTGCTGTTCAGAGGCGGACACCCAAAATTTGGCGTCGAAAGACGGCACTCAGTTTCCAGTGAAGGTGCCCCAGCTCATGTCGGCCTGGCCCGGCCGCCCGTATGAAACGACACACGCACGCACAACGCCAGGGGAGAGGGGGGGAAATAAGTAAATACCACAAAGCTAACGAAACAGTCAGCAGTTTCACTACATCACGCGTCAGCAAAGGGTCCTAGAGTGGAAGGGCAAAACAAAGAGGGAGCGAGAGAGAGAGAGAGAGAGAGAGAGAGAGAGAGAGAGAGAGAGAGAGAGAGAGAGAGAGTGAGAGAGGTCTGGCCAGGAGGAATAGGGCACCGCGAGACGGGGGAAGGGTTGACGAAAAAAGGGATAATGAAAATGGGAGGAGTGTGGCGCGGAAACTGGGAGGGGAAGAGTGCCGAAAACAGCGGGGAAAAAATGGGATAAAATTGACGCGAGGGTGCAGCAAAGCAGAGGGAAGGAAAGGGCAGAGGATGAGCGGGAGAGAAAGACAAAGAGGAAGAGAGAGAGGGAAAGAGCGAGATCGAAAAATAAAAATAGAGTGCACAGCATAGAGAGGAGGATGTCTGCAGGGAATTTTCTAAAAGGCAAATGGAGAGAGGGACAGGGAGAGAGAGAGAGAGAGAGAGAGAGAGAGAGAGAGAGAGAGAGAGAGAGAGAGAGAGAGAGAGAGCGCTGTCAACACGGCATGCACGAGCTGCACAGGTTAAGCTGCCGCCGCTGCGCTAGGCGCTGATTGTCATGAGAAGCCTCGCGGGGAGAAGCCCATTTCTCCTCCTTCCTCTTCTCTTCTCTCCTCTCCTCTCCTCTCCTCTCCTCTCCTCTCCTCTCCTCTCCTCTCCTCCCGCTCTCTAGGGGCGATTCCATTAAGCACTGCAGCCAGCACCGCATGCACATTTCTTTTCCCCCTTTTCCCTCTCTTTTTCTCTCTCTCTCTCTCTCTCTCTCTCTCTCTCTCTCTCTCTCTCTCTCTCTCTCCACGCGCCCCCTCTCCCCGCTCCGCTACTCCATTCCGTGTAATAAGACGCACGAGCCGCATTGCCGAAAGCAGTCGGGGCGTCCCTCTGGGGGAGCCGGGCCGGGCCGGGCCCGGAAAATATAAAACCTCCACCGAGACAAGTTCACGCTGCGGCCAAGATCTTATCCGGATACTTCGTCCTCCGAAGGCCATCCCCCCCCCCCTCTCTCTCTCTCTCTCTCTCTCTCTCTCTCTCTCTCTCGCTCTCTACGACACATTTCTCTCGCGCCGACGCGCCTAAGCCAGGAGAACACATTAGTTTCCTTGCAGGTGCACACAGACCGACGACGAGCGATACAAACCTGACCCGCTAACCTACTTTCGCAATAATTAGTTTAAAGCGGCGTACAATACGCATTTAAACTATCTATCGGGATCGGCCTGTTCGTGCAGTGCTCTGTCGCGGCCCCCGCAGCCCGGCAGGGCCACCCCGCCCCGCCCCGCCCCGCCCCGCCCCGCCCCGCCCCGCCCCGCCCGGCGCGACCACTATACGGACCGAACTGTTTAATTCATTGGGTCGGGCGCCGTAATTTCCGACACACAGGTGGGAAGTCAGGGGCAAACACATGGCGCGGTCTGGCGCACCTGAAACAAAGACACGAAGTAACGCGCTGACAAACGCGCGCGCGCGCTCAACGGACGCGCACACACGGCCATGTGCACCGACAGCGCGCGGCGCGTAGAAATATTCACACACACACACACACACACACACACACACACACACACACACACACACACACACACACACACACACACACACACACACACACACACAGGGTCCTGCCGGCTCCCCCGCTTCTGGCCGGACAAATTAAAGGGACACACACCGCGGCTGCGTATATCTCGGCAGCTTAGTATTTCGCGGTATTTCCTAATGTATTTTAGCATTTGTCTGCACGGTTGGGTGGATATACCGAGTTACGGCGGCACACTGTAAGAGAAATGTGTAATTTTACAACCTTTCCGGGACTGGCTTTCTGAAAGCCAATTCCTAGGAATAAAGATTTTTGAACTAAAACAATTTTCGCAAAGCTGTTTAGAAAATGGCAGTTCATTGACGAAATTTTTCATTAACAGAGGCCCCTGCCACGAACTCTTACGAGGGCAACGAAAACAGCCCCAGGGTGCCCCGCACCCCTCCCCACACCAACATTATCCCCAACAAAGTGCACTGCGACCCCACCCCACCCCGGCGCGCCCCACCCCGCCCCGCCCCGCCCCGCCCCACCCCGCCGCGGCCACCGTGCGCACTTGCTTTTTGCACCTGCGCTGCGCCTGTGCGCGTGTCGCTTGCAAATCAAAGCGATTCGCCGATAATACCGCGACCAGAATGAGAGAAAGTCAAGCGCCGCTAATTCACACTACCGGGAAAGAAAAACGCAAAAAGCGGAAACGTAAAAGAACGAAAACGTGAGCGCGGACGCGCGGCCATACACGGGCACGGCCAGTGTGATCGCAATCAGCGAAGCAAAAAGCCGCGACTTCATCACACCTGCGCAACTAGAAAAAAGCAAACCGAAGCGAAGAGGGGGGGGGGGGGGCAGTGGATTAAAAATTTCCTCTTGACGAGGTTAGAATTCACAACAAATTATCCTTCAAACGGACTGAGTCCCTGCTGCCTCTCATGCCCACAGGCCGTACCGCTGGCTCCAGTAAGGCGCAGGCGCCGGGGGCGGCAACCCTCCGCCCTGCGAGCGCTGCGAGCGCTGGCCGCGCCGGGCCTCTCGTTACGGTGCGGGGCGGGTGGCCGAAGCGCTGAGCGAGCCTGTTTGGCCCGGCCCCCGCTCCCCCGTGCGAGCAAACGCACGCGACACTGGAAACGCTGTGGCCACTGCTCATGCCAAAATATTGCCATCCATCTTTTTACAAAAAATGACAATTTTTCGCCACTTTTCATGCCTCCACTGTTAATGGATTTCGTTATTTTACGATAAAATTCTGTACGAATAGTATTGTTATTGAAAATGACGAACACTGTTCGTCATTCCGAAGAAGAACCGTTCGTAGCATTGGAAAACAAACTTTTCGTAATCTGGTATATAAGTTAAAAGCATTCCAGAACGACAAATTTCTTGGATTCTGAATCATATACACAATATTACGAACAATAGTCATTTTACAAGTGTATTCGTTTTCTAAAAATAACGAAGAGTTCGTAAAAAAAAAATAACAGGTCTTTGTTCGTAAAGTTACGACAAAATCCCTTACAGTGTCCAAAAAATATGGCATTCTTCAGAGGGAGGCCAAAATTTGACAACAAAAGTGGCCAAAAAATTGGCATTTCTTAAGAAAGATGCCAAAATCTGGCGTTCAAAAGAGAATGCCCGCAAATTTGGCATTGAGAGTAGCCACAGCGTTTCCAGTGAATACAGCATGTGAGCGCAAATAGGACGGGTAGCGCCGCGCGGGCGAGCGAGGCGCTCGCGAGTGCATGTACACACACACACACACACACTCACAGGGAGGGGGTGGGTCGGATCTTGAAGACACGAGAAACCTTTACGCGCTCGACTTTGGAGAGTCTCCCCGAGGCAGCAGCGTCTTTCTCCTCCCCTCCCAGCCTCGCCCCGGCCCGGCCGGCGCGGCGCGCTGCTGCTAGGCGAGAAGATCTCTCTGTCGCTCCCCCCCCCCCCCCCCCCCACCGGTTACCTTCCCTTCCCAGTGTGTCATTGCTCTCGCCAGCTTGTTTTCTTTCCCTCACATTACCTCGTGCATCCGCGCCTCATCCCCCCCCCCCCCCCCCGCCTATTATCTCCAGAAAGAGAGAGAGAGAGGGAGAGAGAGAGAGAGAGAGAGAGAGAGAGAGAGAGAAGGGGGGTGGGGGACAGCAGGAAGTTGGATTTACTGAGTGTCGGTGTATGTTCGCAGCTGGGTCTTGAAATGGTAATTGTACGCGAAACAAAATGTGTCACACAAGTTTTATGTCGGGCATAAAAGTGCGTGTGCTCAGGAGATGGCGGCGGCCCCGCCCCTGCTGCGCCCCGTGGGACGGCGGCTGCGGCCTCACACCCTCTTCGCCTCTTTCTCTCCCTCTCCCTCTCATTCTCTCTCTCTCTCTCTCTCTCTCTCTCTCTCTCTCTCTCTCTCTCACATCGACGCTTGCTGTACGCCTGTCTCTCTCCCTCTCACACACTCCCCCCCACAGCCTCTCTCGCCCGCCATCGATTACCAATTGGAGAAGCGCATAAAACGATTGACTTGCAAATAAGTTTACTTTGTGAAAAGGTAGAAGGCGGGTGGGGGCCGGGCCGGGGCTGGAGCCGGAGGCAGGCCTGGGCCGCGACAATGGGGGGCCGTCCAGCAACGCTCTGCATCATCTGCTCCTTCGTACCGTCATTATTTCACTCATGAGAAAGAAATGAGGGATGAGATCCAAACAAGTCGTCAACTCATCGTGAGCTCGTGTACAAATGAATATTTCCTGGAAGATGTACAAAAAAAATTTAGCCATTATATTTTTCACGTGCGTATTTTATGGTGCGTACGTGAAGTCCCGCCCCGCCCACCCCGTTCCCCCGCACACTCCCTGACGCACACGAGTCTGGAACAATCGTCGGTTCCCCGGCTGGCTCACATCACTGCAGGTTGCGGGCCCCCCGCTACCACTTGAAGGGAATGAAAAGGCAAACGCGCACACTGCTGCTTTGTAAAAAAAGAGAGAGAGAAAGAGAAATACATAGAACGAGCCTACGATGAGAGCTGGAAAGAGAGGGCGGATGAGAAAGAGACATTAGGTCATGCTGCTGGGTCAGCGTACGTCAGGGGCGGACTTCTGAAAGAGCCAGAGATGAGGGCTGAGGGCTGCTAATTTGAAGAGTCAGCCATACGTGAGGGCATGCGCTGTGAGGGCGACCCCTCCCCTCCCTCCCCGAGGTGTGCCCGCCCCTGATTGGTTCCCCCCTTCCCTCTTTCCCCTTTCACCTTCCCTTCCTCTCTTCCCTCCCACCTACTTCTCTTATTCCCAACATTTCACTCTCTCTCTCTCTCTCTCTCTCTCTCTCTCTCTTCCTCTCTCTCTCTCTCCCTCTCACCGCGCTGCGAGCATAGATGTATACTGTATCCGCGGGACGCTGGCGGGACGCGCGCGAGTACCCGACTTTTAATACCCCGGATCAAATGGCGCTGCACAATTGTGCCGTTTATCTGCCTTTATCAGTGTAACCGTCCCGCGGAACAAACCCCACCCAAACCCTACCAGGCAGCCGGCCCGGCCGCGTACACAGCCAAATAATTAAATAACGCAATAAGCGTGGTCTCTCTCTCTCTCTCTCTCTCTCTCTCCCTCTCTCTCTCTCTCTCTCTCTCTCTCTCTCTCTCTGTCTCGTGCGCACCAGTTGAGGCAAACAGCCATCGCGGTACAACTTGTGCCGTTCGGCGGGAACTGCCGTGAACACACCCACTACCACTGACTGCAGTGCGGGCGGGGCGGGGCGGGGCGGGGCGGGGCGGGGCGGGGCGGGGCGGGGCGGGGCGGGGCAGGGCGGGGCGGGGCCGGAAGGCGTGCACGCTGTGCCCTCCGCGCACTCCACACCGCGACGCCGAGCCTCACAGCGCGGGGGGAGAAACAAAAACACACAAAACGAGACGCTGAAAAACAACAACAAAACCTTTGAAATAACAAACAGAAAAAAATAGCAAAGTGACTTTGAGCTGTCCGTAGGGGGGGAGGTATGCGGGGTTGTTGCAGCCTTGTAATTACACATACTCCTCTCACACCCCGGCGTCTCTTTCTCCCCCCCCCTCCCCTCTCTCTCTCTCTCTCTCTCTCTCTCTCTCTCTCTCTCTCTCTCTCTCTCTCTCTCTCTCTCTTTCTCTCTGATCCTCACCCTTCCTTGCGGCGCCGTTACCCGCCTGGACATAAACACAGCACATTACCCTTTGTCCCTCCCTCCCTACCCCAGCAGCTCAGCTCAGGACCTACCCGCCCCGCCCGTTACCACAATCCCCTGCCCGCGCGAATCGCTACCGCAGGCGCTGGTATTCAATCAACCTCACGCATGGTCGCAGGAATAAGGCTCCGCTACACGCCCCAACAAGTTTCAAGTGCAAGAAAAAAATACATAACGACGAAACTGGAAAACAGGATCTCGAGATTCAACTTGTAGCTAGTCACCCTCATTATTCCTAAATACCTAGATTTTGGCATCGTTTTTCCTTGGCGAACATTTTGCCTCTTCCTCCTTGACTGTTCCCGTATCCTACTGGGCTTCGCCTGTGTGCCTCGTTCCACCGGTGCTGCTGGGAGGACGCGGACGTCTCGACGAAAGTCGCCATGTGGCATTATTTATAATTCTGAAAAGACAGCGAACTCTACGCGCCGCGCCCGGGGAGCGTTCAAGGCAAACAAGGTCCGCTCCGCACGCACACCGCACACGCACGCCGCACTGAAGCCTCGGCGCGGCCGCTAATGATAAACAAGCGGGGCGGGGCGGGGCGGGGCGGGGCGGGGCGGGGCGGGGCGGGGCGGGGCGGGGCGGGGTGGGGCGTGGCGGGGCGGGGCGGGGCCGTCGCTAATGTGCTGCGCGTGGGCGGGGCCGCGCGGCGACACGGCCGGGCGGGGCCGGGCGGGGCGGGGCGGGGCGGGGAGGGGCGGGGCGGGGCGGGGCGCGCGGGAGCAGCTAGTGGCACGTGGATGAGACGCGACCTGCGCTCCGCCCGCCGCTCACGCTGAATAAACAATATGTACAGAATATATATATTCGACGCGAAAGAAAAACAAGACAGAGGGCGCCGCTACTCCTCGCACTCCGCGCTGTTTGTTTTGAATTAATTCCGTCCCACGACGACCGTCCTGCCGGCCGGCCGGCCGAGCCCGTGCGGTGTGGCGCCGAGGACAGCGGTGGGGCGGGGCGGGGCGGGGCGGGGCGGGGGGGGGGGGGGGGGGGGGGGGGGGGGGGGGGGGGGGCGGGGCGGTATTAGTGACTGGTCCGCTCCAAAGGGCCTGCGGTGCGGCGGGCTGCGACGCACAAACTTATTAAGGGTCATTAAACACGGAAGAGGACCGGCGGGCGGGCGGGCGCGGTCGTACCACGCAGGTGGGGTAGTGGAGGGGGGGGGGGGGGGCAGTCTAGTGGTGCTGAGGAGGGTCAACAGGGAGAACGGCCAACCAGGCTTGACATAGCGCCGAGGGGATGTCAACGCCGACGTTTCCTCGTACGTGCGCAAAGGTTGATGTAACCTTCACATACTAGATCAAGATAGCACAGAGTAACTACTTTCGCCGGACACATCGACGCGGCTTTAGCTTCAAAGACGAAAAAAAAAAAAAAAGTTGATACGCACTTTTGGTCATAAGAAGGCATTCGACTCAGCCGCATACGCGCACCGGAAAAACAAAGGTGCTAAGCAACACCTTTCCTGGGGCGCTAAAATCGAGTGCTAAGTTTAGTGCCTTTCCTGGGACACTAAATCTTAGTGCCTTTCCTAGGGCACTAAATCTTAGTGCCTTTGCAAAGGCACTAAATTTGTATGGAGTACATGCAGCTGGTCAGCTAAAGGTGCTAAGTCCTACCTTTACAAGGCACTAACAAAATTTAGTGCCTTTCCTGGGGCACTAAATCTTAGTGCCTTTCCAAAGGCACTAAATTTTGTCAAAGGTAGGACTTAGCACCTTTGTTTTTCCAGTGCGCTTTTCAGGAATTAATAAGAAAAAGCTGTCGGCAAAAAAACATTTCGAAAATTGAAATGAAACCTGCCTACAGGGTGTGGGCAGCAGTGCTGGTCCGGGGCGGGAGCGTCACACCCGGAGCCACCCGGAGCCACCCGGAGCCAGCAGCGGTGAGATTGACCACGCCGCGCCGCGCCGCAGCCATTGCCGCATTCACCGGGGAATGGCCCCCGCGCCTTTGGTCCGCAGCCAATGGCGCGCGCAGTTACAAAAAGGCGCGCAAAGTTTGAAATAACGGACCGTGAGGCGTGGACGAATCGGCCAATTTGCGGACGGGCGGCAGCTAGCGGGCCCAGCAATGGCAAGAAAGCGCTGTGCTCCGTGTCTGTGCGGCGTCCAGAAGGACCGGCGAAAAATAGCACGTGCTCAACTCAACCATCAATTTTGTTGGCGCGGCGCTGCAGAAACGCACCGCGCCGTTATAAAGTTCTCACTCGCCGGCTGGAAGAGAGACCGATAGCTTTCTTTTTTTTTTTTTTTGCCCCCGCGACTCGACCGACACCGACACGAAGATAAACAAAACTTACAAAAACACGGACGAAAAACGCGTCGCATTTTGTTGAGAGGGATGCGGCCAGCAGTGCGACAGAAGTAAACTTTTCACCCCCCCCTTCCCTTCTTTTTGGTGGGGGTAGTCATCGTTCACCTGCTGAAAAAAATTATAACTACGCAAATGCAAAAATATGTGGTGTTTCTGGAGTGAGTTGCTCTGGCGCACGTCGGCCGTGGCCACGTGACACCCCCTCTCCGCGAGCAAGTGTATCGATGTCGACTCCTGGCCTTCGGCACGGCACGGGGGCGGGGCCTCTAGTCGGACCCGTTTTAGCCCCCAGCCAGCCTCCAGCCAGCCTCCAGCCAGCCTCTAGCCAGCCCGAGGGGGCCACCACTTCTGTAATCCTGTGTACAGGTTACCCTGTAATCCACGTGTAATCCCACTGTAATCCCTCATCAAAATGCACAAAATATGGAAAATATCCTAAAATTTTACGGTTTACCACAAAAAATCGGGTATGTAATCACGTGTAATCCGTGTAATCTTGTTATCCTGTGTACGTCAGTAAACAGAGTGGTGGCCCTCTCGAGCCAGCCTCCAGCAGCCAGCCTCCAGCCAGCCTCCAGCCAGCCTCCAGCGGGCGCCGGGATGTGGTTTCAAAGAGTTGGTGGCGCGGCTGGGCTGGGCTGGGCTGGGCTGGGCGGAGGCCTCTCAGTGCGGGGCTGGGAGCGCGGGGGGCGGCGGCGAAGGGAGGTCGGCGGGGAGGAACAAAAGAACAGGCGGGTGAGACGGCGAATACGGGGCCAACCGCGGCGGGGCAGCCCTGCCGCGCCTGGGGCCTGGGGCTGGCAACGTGAGTACCGAGACCGAGCGCCAGCGGCAGGGGAAAAAAAACGTGCCTTGGACGTCTATCACGAGGCAGCGTTACTAGCCGCCCCGCCCCGCCCCGCCCCGCCCCGCCCCGCCCCGCAAGCGCAGCGACACCTAACCGAAACTCTCCAACGTCGGAGAAAACTACGCGCACGCGGCGCGCTGCCCTTTCCTTTCCATTACGAGAGAGAAAAAAAAAACAGGAACGTATAAAATACACCGTTTCGCCTCGGCGGCGGGGACTGGTCCTGATATTCCCCAATATCGCGAGGCAAACAAGCGGGGGGGGGGGGGGGACCCGGTCCGACTAACCGGCTTAAAACACGACTCGGCCTTATCAAGGCGGACGCTGGGCGCGCTGGGCGCGGGGAGGGGAGGGGAGGGGCGGCGTGTCAAACAGCAGGGCGTTATCACCGCATTACTTGACTGCCCCCGGCGAGGCCCACCCCACCCCACCCCACCCCGCCCCGCGCCTCACTCTAAGCTTGACGGATCTTAGTTCGCGATTAGTCCGCGCGCGGCCCCCGCCTCTCTGGTTGCAGCTCGGCCCCAACCCACGCCCCCGCCCCACAGCTACCCCCTCCCGAACCCTTATCAAAGCCCCGCCTACCTGCCTGCCGTCGTACCCGTTAGCTCTTATACCTTTCTATCCTACATATCTATCCCTGCCCCCACCCATCCCCCACCCCCCTACAGTCCTACCCTATGACATTACCACTTTGCCCCTGAACCTCATCCCAGAAGCCGCCGCGGCGACCCTATCTCTGACCCATCTACATCCTCCCCCTCTCTGCGAGGCCACCACAGCCAACCCCCGCCCCGCGGCGGGGCGTGGCGGGGCGTGGCGGGGCGTGGCGGGGCGGGGCGGCAGAATACCCCTTTGCCCCTCTCATGCATTTTGATTCGCACTTTTGCTTTACATCGCAAAGCCATCAGGCGGAGGCCAAGCGCACGGCACGGCAGTTGCTTTCTTTCCACCCGACGAGATGTTGTTGATGTTGTCGTTGCTGCTGCAGCCCGAGCTGTTGGTCACCCTGACGTGATGGACCCGCACAAGAAGGGCCGCCACTCTAACGATAACGGGCCTTTATACGACCCGCCCCGCCTCTTCCTTCAGGGCGCACCAACCACCCACCCCGCCCCACCGCGCCCCGCCCCGCCCCGCCCGGACGACCACGCCATGACGACCACGCCTTGCTTGGCTCGGCCTCGCCACACGCCGCCTGCAAACCCACACGCCCGCAAATGTTGGCAATACTGTTGATTGCGTGGGCCGGGCTGAAGGCACGGGATAGAGAGAGGGGGTGAGGGAGGGAGGGGGGAGGGAAGGGGTAGAGGGGTGCATCGGCTCGGGGATGATGAGCCGCACAGGCCACAGGCGGCATGCATGCACGGCCGTGATCCGTACCCGCACGGCAAAAAAAAAGAGATGAGAACATTTTGGCATGGAAACAGATGCTAACAAGCCTTGCAGGAAGAGGAAGGTCCTCTGTCTGGCAGCGAGCGCCAGTGCACACACTAAACCCTTATGCATTATGTTGTGCATAAGCCTTGCAGGATTTTGTGCAACCATAGTTATGCACAATTTTTATGCATAACTATGTTCATTTTGCATGCATTCGTGCATATGAATGCACAATTTTGTGCATAGTTATGCACGGAGTGATGTGCATAACTATGGTTGCACGTAATCCTGCATACACTGGTAAAACAAATGTTTAGTTCTACACACTAAACCCTTATGCACTTTGTTGTGCATAAGCCTTGCAGGATTTTACGCAACCATAACTATGCACAATTTTTTGTGCATAACTATGCTCAACTCCGTCCCTTATGCACAAATTTGTGCATAATTATGTACAATGTAGGCATAGTTATGCATAAAAATTTGTGCATAACTATGGTTGTATAAAATCGTGCATAACGATGCCAAAATCATGCATAAGGGTTTAGTGTGTATACACCACTTGATGCATAGCTCCTAATGAATAATACTTAAACACTATGTCATGCACAGTTCTAACTAAACATTAGTTGGTGTATAGTTCTTAAACATTTAGCAAGTGTATAGTTGACTAAACACTTGGGATGTCGTCGCATCGCTATGCTTTGACATGGAAAACCTCGTCCAAATGCATACTTCTAAACATCACGAAACGTTTAACATCTAAACATCTACGAAGTGCATAGTTGTTAAATATGTAGTGATGTGTAGTTGACACTATACACCATTTGATGTATGGAAGTGGAACTTAAACACCATTATGTATAAAACTTAAACATTTGTTTTACCAGTGTAACCATGCACATAAAATGCACAAGAGTTTACTGTGCACCACCGCTCTGCATCATCAACATTTTTTGAGATCGCAAATTTAAACGCGATAAAACCGGTTTCCTTATGTAAAAGCGCGCGCGCATTGGGGACGGCTTTAAACCGTTACCCTGCTCTCCTCTGAGCCGGGCCGGGCCGGGCAGTAAAGGTTCTCGCGAAGCGCGCCAGCGAGACGGGAGGAACCGGAAGTAGAGCGAGATAACAGACACAGAGCGCGAGGACGCAGCAGGGCGCAGGGCGGCGGCGGGAAAAAGGGAAGGTGGGTAGCAGTCGCAGTCAGCAGGCGCGCGGCAGCGCGGGGCATTCAAGCCAACGGCCCGAATTGAATCCAGCGGGGGTCGGGTCCATGGGTCCATGTAGCTGGGCTGGGCCGGGCAGGGCCGGGCAGGGCCGGGCCGGGCTGCCGCGCCACTACTGCTGCCGTGCTGTTTGGGACCCAGAGGAGGGGAGGGGAGGAGGGAAGGAGGAGAGGAGGGGAGGAGCACTGGTAAAACAATTTTGCACACTTACGTGTCGAATTGATGACTTTGCACAATACATGGTGTCGAGACTAACTAAACATCACGAAATGTCTAGTAACTAAACGTTTCGTAATGTGCACACAGGTGCACACTTGGGCCCGCATATCCTATAGGCATCGTGTTATAATGGGATGCTTCGAGAAACTGCACACCACATGGTGTGTAGTTGACTAAACGTTTCGACAAGTGCAGACCAGTTGACGTTTAGATCAGCACGACACCACCCAGTGTTTAGTTTTTGCACATTTGAAACTGAACACCAATTCATGTGCAGAACTAAACATTTGTTTTCCCAGTGAGGGGAGAGGAGGAGGGGAGAGGAGGAGAGGAGGAGAGGAGGAGGGGAGGAGGGGAGGAGGAGGGGGAGAGGGCCAGTGGCGCCGCTGGCGCTGATGCGGGTGTCATGGACCGAGTCGTGCAGCCGTGTACGTGTGGACCCCGGGCCGGGCCGGCCGGGGCGTGGTGGCGTACGGCCCCTCATTAACACGGCAGCATCGGCACGATGCGGCGCCCCGCCCCGCCCCGCCCCGCCCCGCCCCGCCGGCCCACCGGGCGTCAAACGGCCTGCCACCACATTAACCAGCAGTGCCATTGTGAATGCCAATCACCACGCGCCCGAGCAGAGCAGAGCCGACACAAATACCGCCCATCACACAGTAAGGTCGTCGTTGTTGTTTTCGCAAAAAGGCGCAATAAACATCATTGGGCGGGGTGACGCTTAAGATTTGTTTTTGATTTCGTGATATATACTTTTGCCCGAAGGAGTATGGACGCTCTCATTCCGACGGCTGCTTTGTGTCGCTGTTTAGGGACGTCGTCGTCCTCCCCCCCCCCTCCTCCACACTAAATGTTTATGTATTTGTTTCGTACATAATAATGGACTGAATGACACATGCATAATTATGCACAAATTTGTACATAATAGTTCACAAATATTTGTACTACTAGATTGCTGTACAAAATTTGTGCATTATTATGTACAGTATGTGCATTGTTATAGACAAATTTGTGCAAACTTTTGGTATGTGTCATTCAGTGCATAAGCTATGTACAAAAAAGTACATAAACATTTAGTGTGTTCTCCTCCTCCCCTCCTCCTCCCCCTCCTCCTCCTCCCTCCCCCTCCTCCTCCCTCTCCTCCCCCCCTCCTCCTCCTCCTCCTCCTCCCCCTCCTCCTCCTCCCCCCCTCCTCCTCCTCCCCTCCCTCCTCCTCCTCCTCCTCCTCCTCCTCCCCCTCCTCCTCCCCCTCCTCCTCCTCCTCCTCACCCTCCCCATCCTCCTCCTCCTCCTCCACCTCCACCTCCACCTCCTCCTCCTCCTCCTGCTCCAGAGCACAAGCGCGCGGCGCAGACGTTATCATCCGGTTTGGCGGAACAGCTCCGCAAAGCCCGGGGAGCTGCGCTGCGGATCGGTGGTGGCGGCAGCAACAGCGCCCGGCCGAGACGCAAACCCTTCCCAACTTTTCCCCAGTAAGCCTGGCAGGGGGCGGGGCGGGGCGGGGCGGGGCACTCCTGGGCGGATTTGATCTGGTCCGCACTTATCTCGTATATGACATGCGGGAGCCCCCCGCTCGGCCCGCCCCGCTGGCGCGCGCACTCGTGCCCCACCTCAGTGCTCACGTCTTGTCCGCACGTCGTCGGCGGCGAAGGTATTGCTTGAATGATTCTCGCCCCGCCGGTTGACTTCATAGACTTTGCTGTCCTCTTTAAGACCCGCTGATCTAGGAGCATCTCAGGGGTCTATCTCCGCCAGGCAGGCACCCCCTCGAGTAGGGAGGCGCGCTGCGCGCCTAGCCGGCCAGCCCGGCCGCAGCCGAGCCAGGCTGCGGTCAGCAGCAAAATAAACTCTCAAATTATGGCGTCGGAATTATTGGCGGCGAGATAAGGAAGGAGGGCCAGTTGGTGGAGTAGCGGGAGGCGGCAGGTTTTATAAATGGGATGGGGTTATCTGGAATCAGTTTCTACAACGCGTTTCACTTAAGCTGCCGCGGCGGGTGCGGAGAGAGAGAGAGAGAGAGAGAGAGAGAGAGAGAGAGAGAGAGAGAGAGAGAGAGAGAGAGAGAGAGAGAGAGAGAGAGAGAGAGAGAGAGAGAGAGAGAGAGAGAGAGAGGAGAGAGAGAGAGAGAGAGAGAGAGAGAGAGAGAGAGAGAGAGAGAGAGAGAGAGAGAGAGAGAGAGCAGGGGGGGGGGGGAAGTGAAGGGCAATAGAGAGGATCCCGCGGAGAGGAAGAGATAGCAGCGGACTTAAAGGCTTCATAAAAGGGATATTCCCATATGGTACCCAGTTCGTCGTATATTGGGTCACAAATTCACAGAAAACGCACAAAAGTTAAGGCGTCGCGCGGGAAATTTCGCGTAAACCGGGAGGGGATGGATCGTAATGTTTTTCCCGCCGTCGGCTGATGTATACGGCGATGTCCGCGCACAACATTGTAATTTATATCTGTATCAGCAAAGTGATAAACTTGGGGAGTAATTTATGGCATCCATAAAACTGATGAAAAAAACTGGGAAAGCATCATAAAAGGGGCGCAAGAAATGTAAATTTTTTTCGCGGGGCATATTGCAGCAGGTGCGGGCCGCGCGCCACGCATTCACACACACACACACACACACACACGCGCGCACACACACACACACACACACACACGCACACACACGCATCTCCTGCCACACTCGTCCCTCAGGACCTGCGGCGCGTATCGCCGCGTACACCGCAAATTTAACGACGCATTTCATCTCCGAGAAGCCTGGCCTACTGTAACTACACGGAAAAAAATGGATTAGCTGAAACAGCTGATACATTAGCTGGTATGGCCTTAGCTTATAATATTAGCTGCCTTAGCTAATTATCAGCTGTAACAGCTGAGATATTAGCTCTCACAGCAGCCTAGGAAACCGTTACAGCTAATAATTAGCTAAGGCAGCTAATATTATTAGCTAAGGCCATACCAGCTAATGTATCAGCTGTTTCAGCTAATCCATTTTTTTCCGTGTATAGAAAATATTTTTTCTTATTTGTTCGCTAAAGAGACACCATCGCTGCGGAGTCCCGCGCGGAGAAAACCAAAGCTCTGAACGTATGAAACGAGCGCCGACATTCGTTTTAGGGGTAGGGTACACCCAGATAAATCCTATCTTGTTCCAAGTTCATTTTGTACTCGGGTTTGCCGAAGAACAGTTTTTACTTGGATCAAACGAAAAATAAATCTTACAATATTGACATTAAACTTGTGGCACCTAATTCAAAGCTAAAATGATCTTGGAACAAGTATAAATTCACCTTGATCCATGTAAAAAAAAATGTTCGTAGGCAAACCCGAGTACAATTTTCTTGTTCGAAGATAGGATTTTTGTGGGTGTAGGGGCCCAGCCCACCCCGGTGTTTGCGAGGTGTGAATAGCGATTGTCCGGCCGGGCGTGGCGTGGTGATTCATACCTGGGCTGGGCGGCGAGTGAGTTGCTAACTGACTCGCCCCCACCGCTCGTTAGACCGACTCAAAATGTCATTGGCCAAGCCCCCCTCTCGCCCAGAGCTCAGCTCACCGAGAGGGCTACAGAGGCCATTGAAATTGAAACCTCGCATCGCCAAACTGACAAATAACCGCACGCGTGCGCATTGCAACAGGCCCGTGAGTGGCGGGGCGAGGCCAAAGAGGGTCATTTGCAAATTTCCCACACTGTTAAAGTTCTGCGAAGTATTTGCTTCGCAGGGCTACAAAGAATTCTCACTCTTTGTAACCTGCAAAGCATTTGCTTCGTAACTTACAAAGAAAACAGATACTTTGTAGGCTGCAAAGAATTTCTTTGCAGTTTGCGAAGCACGAGCTTTGTAGCCTACGAAGTATCCTTTTTTCTTTGTAAGTTACGAAGCAAATGCTTTGCAGTTAACGAAGAGTTAGAATACTTCGCAGAACTTTAACAGTGCACCAATTTCACTAAAAATCGGTAAGAAAAGAGCATTGCGGCCGGTATGAAAAAGAAAGCGATCGCCTGAGCTTGTCACGTGACCGCGGCGACTCTTTTTGCCTATGACCGACCCTCTTTCGGCGCGGCGTGGGCGTGGTGGGCCTAGAGCGTCTAGAGCGGTGGAAGCCGCGGCCCGACCGCTCATCGCACACTAATTTAATTGCGCCTCTATTCTTCTCTGCTTTCAACTTGGCCCCGCAGAATCTCTTGAATCCCTTTGACGTGGTTCGCCTACTTGCCTCGCATGTGAGGCGGCTTGGCACACACACACACACACACACACACACCCACGAGATAAGAGTGAGGAAGCCACCACGACTCCCGCCGCCAACTTCCCCGCGCCCTTCTCTCTCTCTCTCTCTCTCTCTCTCTCTCTCTCTCTCTCTCTCTCTCTATATATATATATATATATATATATATATATATATATATATATATATATATATATATATATGGCATGCGAGGTCACACACGCTGTGGCATTCTTCCACCCGGGCCAAGAATCCGCAACAAAGTTGGTAACGAGCGGGGCGGGGCGGGGCGGGGCGGGGGACTTGGTTCTTTTGCTTCGTTAAAGTATCCGCCTGCGCGTCCTGCCCCGCCCCGCCCGGGCCTGCCATCTGCTTTTACCTTGGCGCGGCTGACGCACGCGGCGCGCGGCGCACACCATCAGGCCCGTTCAGTATGGAGGATGGTACACTGGAAAAACATTTAGTAGGAGATCGCACTTTCTTCAAGACCGGCGTGCCCGTGCAACAACATTCTATCTGCTTCGCCGCTCCGAAAGACTAGCCTATCCGGTTCCCCGCACCGAAAGACTAGCCTATCCGGTTCCCCGCACCGAAAGACTAGCCTATCTGCTTTTCTGGCGCCCTCTGCAGCGCCGCCTTCTTTCAATTGTAAGTTCACTTATATTGATAGTAGAGAAAAATTTAAAACTGCTGTGTGTTCCTTGATCTTTTAAGAACACGAAGCAGAGAGGATGTTGTTGCACGGGCAGGTCGAGACATCGTAAAAGGATTTGTGCTTCAAATAAGCCAGGCACAAACATTTCCCTTTGGGCCTTCACCTATGGGCACGCTAGGAGAGGTGTGGGGGACTCTGGTGCGCAGGTTGGCTTATCTCTCTGTTTAAAAAAGGCAGAAGGGTCCGAGTGAAACTGGGGAACCACCCCACCGCAAACATAATCGAGCGGTCGTCTGTCGCACGGAACATCGAACGTCCATTAGCGCGGCCAACAGCCGGCCAGCCAGCAGCCAGCCAGCAGCCAGCCAGCAGCCAGCCAGCCAGCAGCCAGCCAGCAGCCAGCCATAGCAGCCAGCAGCCAGCCAGCAGCCAGCCAGCAGCCAGCCAGCAGCCAGCCAGCAGCCAGCCAGCAGCCAGCCATAGCAGCCAGCCATAGCAGCCATCCAGCAGCCAGCCAGCAGCCAGCCAGCAGCCAGCCAGCAGCCAGCCAGCAGCCAGCCATAGCAGCCAGCCATAGCAGCCAGCCATAGCAGCCAGCCATAGCAGCCAGCCAGCAGCCAGCCAGCAGCCAGCCAGCAGCCAGCCAGCAGCCAGCCAGCCTACCTGGTTACACAAGCCGGTATGGGGTTCATTACATTCACCTGTATTCATACTGTACACTGAGCACAACCAAGCTGATCTTCACTTATGACGACATTCTCACATGTTCCAGCATATTTTTTTGTAGTCTACCAACTGGAAAATACTCATACAAAATGGCCGACTGTAATCAACTACTTGGCCGATATTCAAATAACGTGAAAGAGAAATTCAGCGTTGTCGAAATTCCAAAGTTCTAGTCCCCTGAATTTCCGATTTCCACCACCGCGGACGTTGGCGCAGACATGCGCGCTATGAGCGGCATGCGCGGCGTGGCGGGGCGTGGCGGGGCGTGGCGGGGCGTGGCGGGGCGTGGCGGGGCGTGGCGTGGAGGGGCGTGGCGGGGCGGGCCGCGTTCGCCGCCGGCTCGCGATCACCAATACTCGGTGCCGGCGTGCACGTGAGCGGCGCCGGGGAGCTTCACGTGACAGCCGCGGCTGGGGGCTCCAGCCACAGTCTAGCCCCCCTCCCCCCAGCTCCCTCGCCCTTCACCCATACCCGTTCGCTTTCACCACTTTTACCCGGCTTGTTTATATGCGAATGTGACTATGAATATGCGAGAGCAGCTGGAGGCAGGGTCACACATCCTGGTCGCCATTTAAAAGTCAATATCGGCCCGCCGGGGGTCGGGGTGCGGGGCGCGGCGAGCCGATCCGAGCGGCCAGGTGAAATGGGCCGTGAGGGGCGGTGAGCAGAGGGCGGTGAGCAGAGGGCCGGGCCAGGGCCGGGCGGGAGCGAGAGGAGAGCGCAAGAGAGAGATAAAGGGAGACACGGGCCATACTTCTCCGCGGGATGGGACCCTCCCCTCCCCGTTCCTCTCTCTTCGACTACCGGCCCCTTCCTGTTGAAAATGAAACTTTATGAGCGCGACAGGAGAGAGAGCCGGCGGCGAAAAGTGAGGCCTTGCACACGGCAAAAAAACATGTCATGGTTTTCAGCTGTGTCCGAGGGGTCCCCAACTCTCCAAAAGGGTGTACAAAGAGTTTCGCGAGTATTCACGAGTATTCGCGAGTATTCACGAGTTTTGGCGAGTATCGTGCGAGTATTTCTTGATTTTTTGCGCGAGTATTGGCGAGTATTCGCGAGTAACTCGCGAGTACTCGCGAGTAATTTGCGAGTAATTTTTTTGGTGTACAATGAGTATTTTAGTGGGGGACCCCTCGGCTGTGTCAGCTCCCACGTTAGATTCCCATGTGGCCAACTGAAAACGAAGACACCGTTTTCGCCGTGCACGGGCAAGAATAACAAGGTAGAAATGATGAAATAGCGACCAGGCGGCTTCCGATCGAACAGGGTCTCGAGGTGCTGCACTCACTTGCTCCCCGCCCCCAAGCACGACTATCCCCCTACAGCGCGCAACAGCAACGTGTGCGCTCGGCGAATACCAATATGAAACAGCGAGCTGCGTGCACCGCCTGCCCGATTCACAGGGATCAGAGTCCCGCCGCACAACACGGAGTAATGCAAGAATAAGAAAGATTTGGGGTAGGTTGTGGGGGGGCGGATGCGTGTCCTGGAGGCGCTCCTGAAGGGGGTCCTGGAGACTGTCCTGGAGGGGGGTCCTGGAGGTGTCCTGGAGGGTGTTCTGCAGGGGGTCCTGGAGGTGTCCTGGAGGGGCTCCTGGAGGGCGTCCAGGGCGTCCAGGGCGTCCTGGAGGATGTTCTGGAGGGGGTTCTGGGGCGCGCCACCACCACGCGGCGGGCATCTTATCTCGATTCCAAACTTTGAACTCGCTACCCCCCCCCCCCCCTCCCCACTTTGGCCGCGCTTTGTCTCTCCCACTCCTCACCCACACACTTGACCCTCCGACAGGACGGCTCTGAGCGGACAACAACAAAGAAAACAAGAAAACCACATGTTCCTCACGGTAAAAAAACGCGTAGTACAGCAAAAGAAAAAAAATTGTGTCACGTAAAAATCATGAAACGTTACTGTAACTTTAGCCAGCCTTTATAGGTCGCAGCGGATTCTCTTCTCCTCGCCCGGCCCGGGCCGGCCCAGACTCCTCCAAGAGGGGAGGGCGCCGCCCACATTGTCACGTCCCGCCCCTCCGCCCCTGCATTTTGTTTCCGCGTCATATTTTTATTGCTTCCGACTTGTGTACGCGCGTGTGCGGCGTGGGGGAGAGGGCGCGCACACACACGGATGGTCTCTCTCTCTCTCTCTCTCTCTCTCTCTCTCTCTCTCTCTCTCTCTCTCTCTCTCTCTCTCTCTCTCCCTCCTAGCCCAACAGCCTGGCTTGGGTGTTCCTATTTTATGGCTACCGCACATGGCAGGTCAGCTGGCCGCACCTCCTCGCCGCGTCCGCCCCACGCAGTGTCTCCGCCGAGGAGTGTCTCCCCGGTCTCACTCCACGAGCAGCTCCAATGTAGAGTGTCACACACTTGAAGGTGAGTGAATTTCTACAAATATAATAACAAGTAAACGTGCGAGTTTTCCACAATAAGGAATTTCACACACTTGACACAGTGAAAAATATTTTTGTACATTTACAATACATTTTGTATATTATGATTTATGAAATATGTTGCAAATTTACAACGGGCCTTTTTTTTCCTTTTTTTTTTTTTTGCTTGTGAATAAATTTTAAGCCTATATGGAGTGCTTCTTGTAAATTTACGATTTGCAATTGTAATTCTACTCATTTTCCCGCAAACCTAAGACTATTTTTCACAGTGGAAGGGACAATACGATACTATTACGCGCATCGCACTGCGCCATGCAGATCACAGCGCTGATAGCGGGCCGCGGCCGGAGGACCCGCGCAGGCAGGCCGCCATTCCGACAAAACTTAACAACAACAACAACAACAATTTTGAGCGCATTGTTGTTGCACGTCACGGTGGCGTGATGGTGGATGGGGCGGGGCGGGGTCAGCGGGCAGACACTCAAGTATTTAACCCAAACAATCCGCACCCCCAAACTAGCCCCGCGCCGTCCCATCACCCAGCCCCCCCCCCTCCCCCACCCCCCTCCCGACCAGCCCACCAATCGTTTTACAGGCGCATCAAACCACCATCACTCGGAGGAATCTCGAACGACGTTAAAGTGACTGGGATAAGAGGGGAGGAGGGGGAGGAGGGGGGAGGAGGGTCGCGGGGTGGCAACAAGGGTCGCGGGGTGGGGCCTAAAGCTACCACCCCATAAACTATTAACAACAACTTTGAGATCGCGCCGGGGGTGACACTGAGGGGGTAGAGGGGGGGGGGGGGGGGTCAAAGACACGACCCTCCAGAACGCAATAGGGGGTGACGTGGGCGGCAGCGCGGCGCGTCGCGTGAGGGGCCTAACGGCGATTAACTGGAAACACGCACCGCGCCATTCGATTAAATGAATAAAAGAACTAATGTGTTCCGCGCGACGGAATGGGGGATGAAGGGTTAACAAGCGTGCTGTCGTGCTCCGGTGTCGCGCCGCCCGAGATTTCACAACAAAACAAACGCTTTTCCTCCCCTTTCTTCCAGGGATTTTCATCCTGCGCGCGCACTGGTAAAACTGAAGCGTAACATAACGCCTTTCAAGCAGCGTACAACAGTCCGCACGTCTTTCTGCGCCCCTTTTCTCCTATGTAAATGCATGTGGGGAATAATTGCCTTGAAGCGTAGTTGTACGCTTGAAAAAAGCGTAACCATACGGAGGCAACCCCAACCCTCTCAGAACAGGGCGGGCAATGCCATGCAGCGAAGGATACGTCGACAAGTCTCTAATCGATGCCAACGAGAATTTCCCTTTGAATTTATCTGAGTTTATCTGCCCCCCCCCCCTCCTTCTCCTCCCCGTGGCCAGCCACAACCTCTCCGCAGAGACCCACTGTAACTGTAGTAAAGGGAACGGCTGTATATGTCCCTCTGGACTGACGCACAATGGCGACGAACCACTGACGGCTAAATCTGTGCAGGACCCTGCCCTCCCCTGCCTCCGCCGGTATGGTTGTGGGGTGGGGCGGGGCGGGGCGGGGCGGGGCGGGGGCGGGGCGGGCCTCTGCAGTCAACCAAAGCAGATCCTGCACCACTGCAGACAGCTGTTACCTAAACAGGCAGCGGTGCAGCTGTCGCCGGCCGGCCCGGCCGGGAGGCAGAGAGAGGGTCGGGTGCGGAAGGCGCGGGGCGGGCGGGGGAGAGGATACGGGGCGGGGCGCAGGGGGAGCACCAGCCATCTGCAAATAAAATCTCCAAGGACCGCACCCGAAGAGGGCAATGCTAGCCCCCCCACCCTGGCCGCTACGCTCCATTTAACGAGCAAAGTGCACCTGGCAAAGGGGAACAGCAAAGTCGCGCGGAGCACATACAGTCCAGTAACAGTATGCGCATGCAAAAAATAAAAATGAAAGAAAAAAATAATTGAAAATTGCGCTCGGCGCAAAAGGAAGCAAACGAAAATATATTTCCGTTCGAAACAATACGGAGGGCGTTTTACGTAGAGGAACGACGACAGGCTTGGGTTGCCGGTAAAAGCGGCGGCAACAGCAGCAGCAGGTGGGACCGGAGCCGAGGCGAGTCGAAAGGTGAATAAAATAAAATACAGTAAGCAGCGTCTCCTTGGAGGACCGAGGTGGGGGGGGGACTGGGGGAGGGGCTGACAATATTAAATAACCAACAAGAGGTACTCATTCTAGCCGACTGCGCCCCGCCCCGCCCCGCCCCGCCCCACCCCACCCCGCGGGCCGCGGGAGCGCCGCTAAGCTGATTACCAGCCACTAATTGCGTGCAGAAATGGATGCTCGCCGTCCGTCCGGTGAGGGAATGTGAGTGAGATGTGGTGGAGCAGGTGTGTCCCCCCACCAGGGCATTCTCCACACACACACACACACACAGACGCGCGCGCACGCACACACACACTTGGCCCGCAGCTAGCGCTCAGGTTCGGGCCCGAGTCAGAGCAGCAGCAGTGCTTGACAACAGAACGCTGCTAAACGCTAATAGGGTAAAGTAGTGAGGGGGCTGGAAAGAGGTGAACAAAGCAGGGCGGGCCGCGGCCACAGCGCAATATGGAGCACAAAGCGAGGGCTGGGGCGGGCCGGGGCGGGGCGGGGCGGGGCGGGGGGGGGTGGGGCGGGGGGGGGCGGGGGGCGCCGGGGGGGGGGGGGGGGGGGGGGGGGGGGGGGGGGGGGCGGGCCCGCGGGGGCGGGCGGGGGGGGGGGGGGGGGGGGGGGGGGGGGGGGGGGGGGGGGGGGGGGGGGGGGGGGGGGGGGGGGGGGGGGGGGGGGGGGGGGGGGGGGGGGGGCGGGGCGGGGCGCCGGAGCCCGGGGCCGGTAAGGCGCTCGCGAGGTCCGGGCCGGGGCCAGGATTGTAGGCGTGCCCCCCTGAGAGGCGCGCGTTCGCGGCCGCGAGTATGGGCAGCTGGACACAGCGGGGTCTTCCTTACCGATATTACACAATAACCTGAAATGAAAAGGCACTAAGCCTTTGACACATTTAAAAGGAGCTCAGTGACGCTTTTCTTTTGTTTCCAGCGTGACTGTGGCCGCCTCTCCCCCGCTACCGGCGCTACGCTCGGCCCCCCCGCTCCCTCCCACCAGTAGCGCCACCGCCGTTGACCTCCCGCAACCGAACGGAGCGGAGGCAGAGCGGGGGCCTGCCTCAAGGGATGGGTGGCGGGGCGGCGGCGGGGGCGGCAGGGGCGGGGGCGGCGGGGGCGGCGGGGCCGGCACCCTGGCCCCTGTCATGCACATCATCGCCTCACCACACTCCCCCCCCCCCTCTGTCCCACCCGCTCCCTCTATCCAATCACGCACCGGTGTGCCCCCCCAGCACCTCCCTATGCCTAACCTCTGCCCCCCCCCCCCCCTTCCCCTTCGCCGTGCCCCATCCCACCGGAACTCGAAGCGCGCCTGTCACCGGCAAATGAGCTGTCACCTGTAAATACACGTCGCTCTTCAAGCAGCGCCGGCCAAGAGGCTCGAGTCCTAGAGGGGGGGGGGGGGAATATTTTTACGTGTTTTCAAACCTTTGCCGTCCACCGCAGCCACAAGGGAAAGGCACACAGGCCAGACTACAGCGGTTCATACTAGCGTTATGTTTCCTCATATGAGGAGGATATCTTTGGTAGATGACATGGTTTTTGTAAGGGCTCCTCCTTTGTTTAGAGGGGTTCCACACCCTCAACATGCGGATGGTCTAGAGAGTGCAGGCCTGCATGGCCGCAATGCGAGTAAGAGCGACAAGAGAGGGAGAGGGAGAGCCCCTCTTTTGAAAATAGAAAGGGCAAATGAGAAAAAAATATCTCAAGGAAAAGGGAAGAAACTCCAAGCAGTAGTGAAGAATAAGTTCTTGCGCGTAAAATCTCACTGTAAATGGCTTGCAAACTAAATTCTTTGCAACGTTGCGAATACTTCGTATTGCGAAAAATTAGTTTGTATTGCAAAGACTAGTCTTTGCAGTCACTTATATAGAATTATTTCAAACTATTCGTTCGTATTGCAAAGAAATACGTAGTTTATGCCAACTTGCAAAGAACTGGTTTGTATTACAATGCTTCAAAATTCTTTGCAAGTTGCAAAGAAAATAGTTGCCACTACGAACCTATTCGAGCAATTTAACAGTACGATATACTGTACGACGAGCATTTACTGTCACTACTTCACTTCATTTTGTGGCGGGTCGTGATTCGAGCGGAGCCACTCGGCACTGCGGTGGAGTGTAGGCCTGCTCACCCAGGCCGGCCCGGCCGTGGCGCGGAGCCCCAAAACGCAGACCTGTCCAGGAATCCGCCCTGGGACGGGAGGCTTGCAGGGCCCGGTGCGGCGGCCTGGCCGGCCGAGTGTCCGCCGCGCGGCGCGGCCCAGCAGAAGCCAAACTGTCAAGAGTTTGGAGGACAGAGAGTAATGGCTGCAGCAGCGAGGACTCGGGCCGGGCCGGGCGCAGGTACGCTCGCCGCGCCCTGCTCATCCGACTCCGCCATCACACTATACAACAGTTTGCATTATACTCCCAGGACTGCTATGGCTTTTTTCGCGCGCGGCGTCTCACTCACACGGAGCGGGACGGCAGGGCGGCCCTGGGCTGGTCCCTCTCGCCCTCGCTCGCGACATTGATGTATGTGTTGGCTCTATCTCGGAATCGCACGTCAACTACGAAACACGATTCCAAAACAATTACGTAAGTGAGGCGGGAGGGAGGCCATTTACATGCCGCCCATTCGTCCAGTGCAGAGGACAAACAAGGGTACGGGCGGGGAAAAAAATATGGAAAGCATGCGGCGGCGGCGCCAGTATGGGAGAGGGAGGGAGAGAAAAAAACAGGGCAGAGGGGGAAAAAGAGCGATAATCTTGACAACAGAGCCGTCCGGTCCGACCAGTCATTAGTCCTTGGGCCGGGCGGGCGGGCGTAACCCCTCCATGCGGCCCAACACGCGTGAGCAGGATCTAGAGATTGTGACGACGGAGGGAAGGACTTACATGGGGTCTGACGTCGGTCGCCGAGCGCAGAGCGAGCGGCGCACACTTACCTGCAACACAGAGAAATCAGTGAGTCTACTGCACAAGCAACAATCGGTTAGGATGACACTGAGCTGGGTTCTGTAGCTCTATTCAGCCAATCATCCCGAAATATTTCTTCCAGCAGATGGTCCATCAGACGTTTTACTTTGATCTGTGACCGCGTCGGCTAGGCCTCGCCCTGTCCCGCGTCCGCGCCCCGCCCCGCCCCGCGAGCTATTTCGTTGCAACAAGGAACAAAACTTTTTGCTAGGATCCTGCCAAGAGATTGCAAAGAAGTTGAATGCAGTGTGAACTAAATAAAGATCAGAAATTCTTCGGCATGTTGCAAAGAATTTAGTTTACACCAGCGTTTCCCACCCCAGTGCGGTTTCGAATCCGCGCGGCCCGCAGGTCGAGCGCAGGGCAGGCCGCAGCCAACTGGAGCGCGAGATTCAAACCGCCTCACTTGCCGCTTATGGAGATCCGTTCTCCTCTGACCTGCTCCTCTCCTCTCCTCTCCTCTCCTCTCCTCTCCTCTCCTCTCCCCCCTCCCCCCGCCGCTGCGCACCAGCAGCAGAGCGGCAGAGCGCTCCGCCGCCGTCGCTCGTAAAAGCAGATGCGGGAGAAAAGGCTGCCGCGCTCACATTCGGTACACCAAACGCTTTGCTTACCCCCACCCCACCCTCTTCACTCTTTCCCGCTGGTGCTCTGCAGTATAGACGGATTAAGCCCGGATATTGTCGCGCGTGCATAAGGTTTTATGGCCCTGGGCCGGGCCTATCACTGCTGGAGAGATGAGCGTGAAGAGCATCAGCGGCAAGGGCGCAGCAGCAGGGCGCAGCAGGGAGCAGCGGGGAGCAGCAGGGCGCAGCAGCAGGGCGCAGCAGCAGGGCGCAGCAGCAGGGCGCGCAGCAGAAGGGCGCAGTAGGGAGCAGCAGCAGGGCGCAGCAGGGCGCAGCAGCAGGGAGAAGCAGGGAGCAGCAGGGCGCAGCAGGGAGCAGCAGGGAGCAGCAGGGAGCAGCAGGGAGCAGCAGGGAGCAGCAGGGAGAGCACCAGCAGGGCGCAGCAGCGGGGCGCAGCGCAGCAGGATGCAGCAGGGCGCAGTAGGGAGCAGCAGCAGAGAGCAGCAGGGCGCAGCAGCAGGGAGAAGCAGGGAGCAGCAGGGAGCAGCAGGGAGCAGCAGGGAGCAGCAGGGAGAGCAGCAGCAGGGCGTTTTTTTTTGTCGTGTCGCCTGTTCGTAGTCGTTACACACAGATAATGGCAAACAGATGCGGCGCCCGGACACCGCTGCTGGCCGCCCAGCCCAGCCCGGTCCAAAGTATTATTATTGTGCGCGGGGGCAAGTCTGTGAGTGAGAGGGCGAGCGGAGTGTACAAGCAAATCGGAATTTACAAAAAAAAAATAGCAGTACAGCTCCTGCTCGTCTGTCTGTCTGTCTGTCTGTCTCTCTCTCACGTGTCGGATCACAGTCCGCGGACACGTGACTCCACTAAATAATGCAGCAGTCAATCGAAGAAACAAGCGGCGGTGACGCGGCGCGGCGCGCGATTAAACGGCAATTATTCACAGGGAAAATAATCACCGTCCTTTTTGCATCTGCGCAAAGGGGAGGGGGTGGGGGTGGTCGTGTGAGAGAGAGACACACACACAGAGAAAGAGAGAGAGAAAGAGACACAGAGAGCAAGGGGGGCGGGGGGGGGGGGGGGGGGGAAGAAAGATCCGGCCCTCCCTATCATTTGACAGTCAAATCCCGCGGTGCGGTCCCGCGCGCAGCCGCAGCCTCCCGCCGCTGCCTCCCGCCAAATCGTTTGGCTGCTGATGTACGACTGGCCGCCCGCCGGCCATCAAGACATTAAAAACGTATCACGCAAGAGAACACAAGGAGCCCCCCCAACATCATTAAACGTCAATAAATATATGAGGATTTGCCTTGGCCGATGGCGCGCGCATCCATTTGGGTTTGTGGATCGTGGATCTAATGTGTTTTCGATGTGGGCGGCTCTTACAGCGGCGACGTATGTCCGAGAGAGCGGGAAAGGGGGGGGGGATGGGGATGTCGGGTAGGCTCCTAATTTTTTAAGTTAGTTGTAACGTAAAAAGGAAACAAGATATAATTGAACACGGATGGATATCGTTTTCAAGTTAAGCAGATACTGGCAGATACTGTTGAATAAATTTCATATCCATGCTCATTAGAAATGATTCCGAGGCACAGCAGCAGATGGTTTGAAATCTGCCTGGAGGACTTTTAGAACCCCTCCAGAGCATTGCGGGTATGTGTGGCCCGGCCGGCCCAGCAGCCCAGCCTAGCCAGCCCATATCGCTGTGAAGGCAATCAGCATTAATGGTTATGTATGCAGCTGCCTTTCAAAGCGACCGCCCAACCGGACGGGCAACGCCAACAAGGAACCTCCATTTCATTCATACTGCGCTGCGCTGCGCTGCCCGCCCCGCCCCGCCCCGCCCCGCCCCGCCCCGCCCCGCCCGGCCCGCGCCGAGCCACTCTACCCTGACCGCTGCTGCCGGCCGGCCGGACGCACGGCTGGAAGTGGACATGACAACGCACTGCTGCGACGGTACAGCCAAGCCTGGCTACTCGCACTGTTAAAAGTCTGCCAAGAGTTTCTTCGTAGGGCTGCCAAGAATTCTCATTCTTTGGAAACTACGTAGATTTTGCTTTGCAGACTACGAAGGATTATAATTCTTTGCAGTTGTCTTCGTAGCCTGCGAAGAAAACTCTTCGCAGTTTACAAAGGATTATAATCCTTCGCAGCCTGCAAAGCAACCTCTTCGTAGTTTGCAAAGAATGAAAATTCTTCGCAGCCCTACGAAGAAACACTTCGTAGACTTTAAACAGTGCGAGAGAGAATGTTTGACGGTTAACCTTGAATAACCGTAACCACCCGAAAGCCAAAGGGGAATTCACATCGGAAAATCTTGTACAGACTACTCGGTATTACACGGTATTACACCTGTATTACACCTGTATTACACACAAGATTTTATCACTTTAAAGCACTTACTCGTGTTTTTCGGCATTACATTACGTGTATTACGGCGTAATACATGGATCAGGTATACCGGGCGTTTCATACAAGACGCAGGAGCGAGCGGGTTTGCCTTCCCAAGGGGCTATGGCGCCTTACGGGGAGATCGGGTAGGCAAGCCCGTTCGCACCTGCGTCTTTTATGAAACGCCCGGTACAGTGTATTACGGAAGTCAATTCCCCCACGCCAAAAGCTGTACCCAGAAAACTTTTTTTTCGTTCCCTTTGGTGGAAGTAAAAATATTAAATAAATATATGTGTATGTAAATATAAAAGTATGTCGCTGTGTTTTTCGTGTATAATTCCTGTGTACGTGGTCCCTTGCGTGGAGGGTGCTGGAGCTGGAGCGGCCAGCGGGAGGGGTGGGGGTGGGGGTCGATGTGTTGGCAGTACAGCGGTGATGACGGCGCACCCGCCGACCTACATATTTCATGGTATACTAACACTCGAATTGTCGCGATTCTTTCCGATTGCTTAACCCCCTTCTTTTTCCCACCCGGCGGCGCGCCTTTTACGGATGCTTGTGTGCGGCGGGGCGGGGCGGGGCGGGGCGGATGTGGCGCGCAACAGTGTTGGACGCCAGCCAATCGGGAGCGAGGAGAGGGATGCGGACGCGCAGTTGTTGCCCCGCGCGCGCTTTTGAGAGCCCTGCCGACTGCCATGCCCGCCTGCCCCCCCCCCCCCCCCCCCCGCTCCCATCATGGCGCGCGGCGGGTAAGAGCCATAAAGAGCGACCCGTGTAGGGACGGCGATGAAAGGGAGGAAAAAAGAAATAAACACAAGAAACTAGACGTTTAGAAGGGAAATATTATACGGACACATTCAAAAGAGAAGCTCCCGCCCGCGCGGGCAGGCGCACGTGTGCAGAACGCATATGCCGCTGGCCGGGGGCGGGCCGGCAGCAGCGCAGGCATCTGTGACAGAGGGGAGGGGAGGGGGGCTTTCATGGGGGGCATGCCGTGCACCTGTGATTCTCAAAAAATGAGTTGGATGGAGAGCTGTTTCCTCCTGTTGCTACGATCCCCGTCAGTGAGAGAGACAGAGAGAGAGGGAGCGGGCGACAGAGAGCGAGAGAGAGAGAGAGAGAGAGAGAGAGAGAGAGGAGCATCCCCACCCCCCGCTGTGTTCCACACAAATGCTCACTGCCGTTGCCGGAAAAGTTGCAGCACAAAACAAGATGCCTTGTTATTTCTGGCGCGGCCGGGGCCACCATGCTCGAAATGTTCTACAATAAAGGGATCAGGGAACGAACTTAACGGAGACGGGTGGGCATTCGCCTCTGCACTCGCGCCGCTATCTCCGCTTTCATTTCCTCGTCTGGAGGGCCTAACGTCTTCCTCGTGTGTGAGTGGATCGTATCGCGCCCCCCCGCCGGCAGAACTTTGGGCTGCAGTCAAACAAGACTCATTACGGAGGGACTCGGGTATAGCCTGACCGCGTGCTGGAAATGTGTGAATGTCGCACACTTGTAGGTGTGTTTTTCATTCGTTAGTACTCTTAACCAAGCAAAAGAGCGAATTTTTCTTGAAATTTTACACGTTTTAAAGTAATTGAGGAAACAGAAATTTCCACACCCCGGGTTTTCAGCGCGGTATCGCAATCCGTTATAGCAACCGCTGAAAATTTCATGTAATCCGGTGTGGTAATCCAAATCCGGTGTGGTAATCCAGGAATATCTGGGTAAGCCCGTGTTCCGGCTGACACTGACAAGGAATGTGCCACCCCCCGGTATTACTCATTCATTACTGACCTCATTCGATCAGTGCGATCGCGAGTACCGCAGCGTACAGTCTGCACACTTTGGTCCTGGCGCGAGTCCCAGCCCCAGCCCCCGCCCCCAGCCCCCCCCAGCCCCCGCCCCCAGCCCCCCCTAAGCCCCCATAGCCCCCGGCCCCCGGCCGCAGCACTGCGGGGGAGGTTCCACTGCGTGGCCGCACGGGGCAGACAAAGCGCGCGCCTTCCGCGGCTCTCTGCTGCTAAGCCCGGGGCCGAGGCCGGGGCCGGGGCCGGGGCCGGGGCCGGGGCCGGGGCCGGGGCCGGGCCGACGCTTTCCCATCCTTCCCCAAACTGCTTGGAGAGTTCACGTCCTCTCCTCCTCTATCGGCTGACTGTGATGCATCCGTCTTCATCTGTCTACCGTTTCCTTTTCCCTTCCAATCCAATCTCTGGCCTCTTGCGTCCCCCACCCCACCCCACCCCACCCCACCCCACCCCACCTCGCGCCTCTCCGCCCCCCAACCCATCCCTCCCCGTCTCTCTCAGAACATTCCGTCCGACGACGAAAAATTGAAGGACTTTAATATTTCATATTTCAAAAGGCTCTGCCTTCCTCCAAGTCTGTTGTTGAGAACGCCCGGCCCGGGCCCGGGTCCCGGGATGAAATAAAAATCACACGATTGTCATCAGTCTAGCCCAGCAGATTCCCCCCCCCCCCTCCCGGCCTCCCACGCCCCCTCTCCCTCCCCCCAGCAACACTCACAAAGAGCGCAGAGTGCAGCAGAGTCTCGGTCCGGCCCTCAACGAGTTGGCAATTACACCACAATAAGAGATTGCACGGAGGCAAAAGTTCGCCAGGGTATGCAGGAATGGCTCCTCCTCGCAAAAAAGCCTCCCCCCTCCCTCCCCCTCCCCCCCGCTGGCTGGCCAATCACATCGCTCTGGCCGTCTCGTCCCTTTGTCTCCCGCGGCGCCACTCAGCGCGGGTTTGGCAAGGTTTTGCGGCGACAGGTCTCCCCCGTGCCTCGTGCATTACGTGATCTGCTGTATCGCGGGGGACATCCGCGGCCGACTGCAAGGAGGAGGAGGAGGAGGACGGGGAGGAGGAGGAGGAGGAGGAGGAGGAGGGGAGGAGGAGGGGGAGGAGGAGGAGGAGGAGGAGAGGAGGAGGAGGAGGAGGAGGAGGAGGAGGAGGAGGAGGGAAAGGAGGAGGAGGAGGAGGAGGAGGAGGAGGAGGAGGAGGAGGAGGAGGAGGAGGAGGAGGAGGAGGAGGAGGAGGAGGAGGAAAAGGAGGAGGAGGAGGGAAAGGAGGAGGAGGAGGAGGAGGAGGAGGAGGAGGAGAGGTTGTAGTGGCTCAGCGGTGCGCGACAAGCCGCGCGCACGCACGCCGAGCCAGTATGGTACGGGGTTTGATAAAAGGCCACATAGCAGACGATTAGTGGTGTGTGCTGGGGCGGGGCGGGGCGGGGCGGGGCGGGGCGGGGGCGTCCCTGCGCACCGCATGCGCCCGCGGCCCGCACCACGAGTTATGGGCCCCGCCCCCAGCAGTGCCAGCTCTTGTAACTCGTGTAATTCATGCGATACTTGTTATTCGCCGAAATGTATTTTCCGTCGTTACTCTAAGGAGGTTACATTTCATATTTCGGGCAGTCACATCGAGTTCAAATCATACGCCGTAATGCTAGGCACAGACCGAATCGGGACCGAAAGCCGAATAGTATTTAAGCCCGACAACACGGCGCGCGGACCACACACAACCTTACGGCTTATTGCGGTTCGCACCTACTCATTGCGGTTCGCACCCCCCGGCCGCCATAGCCTTAACCTCCAATCTCTACCACGCCCTCCCTTTGATTCCCTTACCCTTTACCCCTCCCCCAAAGAATCATAGTCCCGGTTCAATGGGGATCCAATAAGGAGCCGGCGGCGCCGCCTGCTGAGGGCAGCGTGGCGAAGCGTGCCGTGGCGTGGCGTGGCGTGGCGTGGCGCGCACGGGATTGTGGGTTGAACGCCATCAAAAGCGGCGTACTTACGTCCCAGATTGACGCTTACTCCACCGCCCTCCCTCCTCCCAGATCCCCTTTCGGGACGCGTAAGTCTAGAGTAGAGAGAGAGAGAGAGAGAGAGAGAGAGAGAGAGAGAGAGAGAGAGAGAGAGAGAGAGAGAGAGAGAGTCGGGGGAGGGGCTGAAAGCGAGGCTCAAAATAATCGATAAATAGAGTGTATGCTCCAATTATTTTTGACGAAGCGCGACACACTATGCGAGGACGGAGAGTTATGAAGGCGGCGCTGTGCTGGAGAGAAACAAAAACAAAATTCTTACTGCACTTTTAGCTTGCAACTGATTCATTATTTTGTCCTCGTTTGTCCAATATTTTTGCTGCTTTCAAACCTTTTGTAAAATATTGACAATTTTCCGTCAGCTATACGGAATGATCACTTTTTACACCTTTGACGATTTCTCTTTTTGATGAATTATAACGACGAAAAGGTACAGAATAACTAACGAATTCATCAGAAATCCTGCTGCATAAAAACGTTCATGATTACTTAAAACCACACCAGTGCAAATCTGAGATTGTGCGCAGAGTACAACCTTCAGTGTCCCTGTTTGTTCGGGTTCCCTCGCGCGCAGGCCGGGCGCAGCGCAGGCGGTACGCCGAAAGTTGCCTCAAAATATGCAGCCGTAAAAATTGGCCACGGCTTCATCTGCGCAAAACACACGTTGCGACTCTGTACTCGACCAGGAGGAGGCGATAGAGACGGGGCGAGGGAGAGAGAGAGAGAGAAAGGGAGAGAGATATGCGGACGGAGCGAGAGAGAGAGACTTTCATCTCGCAACGGTTTGGGCCCGACGCCCGACATGGTCAAACACATATGCCGCTTTCTTCTTTTCTTTTTGTTTTTATGCCAGCTTGCCTCAGCCGACCCAGCCTGGCTGAAACAGGGGTACCTGCGCGCCGGACACTTACTGCCACTGTACCTTTCACCCTTTTTTTTTTGCCTTCAGCATATCCGCAGTTTTCCCCCGCTGCTTTTTGTTTTCCGCATCCTTTGCTTCGCGTCCTCCCTCCTCCTCTTTCCTGTTATTCCGCCCACCCCACCCTCTGTTTCCCCAGTCAGCCGCATCACCTGCGCGCCTGCAGAGCTCGAGATAGGCAACACGCCCAGCAGGCGCGCGGCCGCGCTGCCTACCCTCCACCCCGCCGCACAGGCAGCGGCATCACCTGCGCGCCTGCAGAGCTCGAGATAGGCAACACGCCCAGCAGGCGCGCGGCCGCGCTGCCTAACCTCCACCCCGCCGCACAGGCAGCGGCATCACCTGCGCGCCTGCAGAGCTCGAGATAGGCAACACGCCCAGCAGGCGCGCGGCCGCGCTGCCTACCCTCCACCCCGCCGCACAGGCAGCGGCATCACAGTGCCGCCAGCGCTGGATCCTAGGCAAAAACACGACAACTCATCAGAGAAGAAAAAACATTACTATTTCATCTTTTAATCAACACTGTTTTTTTTTTTTTTACAATAAGAATCTAGAAAGAACCAGAAGGAGAGAGTAAACTTTCTATAGAAAGGGGAATAAGCTCATTCCGCCAGGCAGCACACCGCGCGTATGGAGCGAAAATGTGCGAACATGCCGCGAGTAATTGTTGTAATTAGCCGACCTACTACAAGCGCGCCCCACCACACGGGCCCGGCCGGCGCGCGGCGTCCCACCCACCTGCTGGGGCTCGTCCTCATGTACCGCACCCCCGCCCTCCATCTCCCCCCGTCACACACACACACACACACACACACACACACACACACACACACACACACACACAAGCTTAATTTCTCATTCCAATGCACATTCCGTTAAAGCAGGGTCGAAGGAAAATTGGACGGAAGAGGTCGATATAACGCGGTGTACCCCCGAGGCGGGTAGGGCCGGCGTGCACCGCCACCTCAGCGCCGACTTGCACCCGTCGCCCACAACGCCTTACTTGCTTATTGAACCCAATGAGAACTCGAGCGCACAGTACACTGCCATAAATAAAACAACCGGCGGTCCACAAGAAAATTAAAGCCCAGCGGCGGCGGGGGGCAAAGATCGATGTGGGGCGGTGATCACAAATTTGTCACACTCTTCTTTTTTCGTAATGAATGCGAGGCGAGGGCGCCTCAGCCCAGGGCGGGGCGGGGCGGGGCGGCCCTGCGGTCGGCAGCGGAGTGGATTTCATTAGAAGTGTTGCTGTGCCCACCCCGCCACGCCCCGCCACGCCACGCCGGGCTCAGGTGCAAGTCAAAGGGATAGTAATTGGCTCTCCCCTTCCACAACCGTGTTCTCTCTCTCTCTCTCTCTCTCTCTCTCTCTCGTCCCGTCTCTGGCCTCCCCTCCATCACGGACTTCATATTACCATCCCGGCAGCACAGCGAGTAACAGGGGCGGCCGGTGGACAGGCGGGACAGGGCGGGGCGAGGCGGGGCGGGGCGGGGCGGGGCGGGGCGGGGACGGAGGCTGAATAGGAATAGCCTCTCCTCTCCAGATCCAACCGGCGCGGCGGCGCAACCCGTCCGCCTCCACTACAAAAATACCGCTCCGTGCCGAAATTAAACACGAGCCATCCAGATAAATAAATGGCGGGTATGATATGATGATTTTGGACTTATTACCCAATGATATTAAGCGGTAAGGAGGTATGATTATTTTTGGTTTCTCGAATGCTTCCGGTTTACATTCGATAGGTCCACCACGGTTACAGTGGCTTCCTACTGACGCTTTTACTGAAAGGGGGAGAGGGAAAGAGAGAGAGAGAGAGAGAGAGACACTACGACAGTAAGGGAAGGCCAGAAAGGAAGGTGGAAGCACTGTAAACGTTGTAGTAACTATGAATGCCAACATTTTGGCATTCTTCTTGGATGCCGAAATTTGGCATCCTCCTTAGAAAAATGTCAATTTTGACCTCTTTGTATTACAAAATTCGCCATTCTTCCAGGAAAAAAAAAAAACAACAAAATTTGGCATTCGATGATGGCAAAAAAATGGGCAATGCTGAAATTCCGGCATACCAAAAGGCCAATACCATTTACAGTGTAGAGTAGGTGTCGAGGAACACGAATATTTACAATCAGCCGATTTCCCACACAAAACCGGAAAACGGGTGGTCGCGGGCGCGGTCAGGCAGGGCGCACGGGGCTGGCTCTGCAAGGTGGACCTGCACTCACGCAAATCGATCGCATTTCCGGATTATTTCGTCCCAGAGCCGGACAGCTGGCCGCGGAGTGCCGCCGCGCCGCGCGCCTCAATAATCCAGGTCGCGTGTGGCGGCGTCCCTCCCGGATGTCTTCATACCGCTCATCAAAAACACAAAGACTGACGGCAGATATGCGTTCGGTTCCGCCGGCCCGGCGGCGTCGGGGGACGGCGCCCCGCTAATGGTAAAGGGCAATACGGGCGGGGCCGGCGGGGCCCAAAGGCCACCATCGCGTTCAGTCCGGGGCGGGGCGGGGCGGGGCGGGGCGGGGCGGGGCAGGGCGGCGCAGACGAATGACATCGTCCTCCAGATTGTTACCCTCTTACACACAGAAGGTAAATGACCCCCGGGCGCGCACGCAGCCCTGGCGGGGCGTAACGAACGGCGCGGGCGGGCGGGCTGGATAATATGCCACTGTCCCAAAGTCTCAGGTAGAACAAAGATGTCAAAAACGTGTCAATGACCCCTTTTTGATCTCAAAATGACATCAATCTGTCTTACAGAAAGCACTGTTTCGTGACAAAAATTGTCACAGTGAAGTCACTTTGACATTTTCTTGACTTTCGAGTTCTACCTGGGACGTGCCGCCAACACAAAATAGAGATGAAACTTGTCGGTAGTGACGCAATAAAACTTCCAGTGTTGTCCTATCAAGAGAAGGCTCCATTCTCAAAGGATATAAAATTCCAGTTTATACAAGTCCGCATCCGCAACAGCCGGCAATAACTAACTCTCGTACTTTCTTGTCGTACTTCATCTAGTTTCTTGACTATATCCCGCGACACTAGCGCGAATACGTTAGTTCTGGCGAATGTTCTTTCAGGATAGAGGGACGCGCACCCCGGCCCGGCGCCTCGCATCCGTCTCCCCGGGCCCGGGCGTGCGCATTAGCCGAGAGTGCGACAGAGATGGAAGACACTTTGGTGTAAGGGAGCGGGTCTCTCTCACGGAGCGGTAAATCGCACCCCCTACCCGGCTATTCAAACGGCCTCGCCAGCCCCCGTGTGCCCTACATCCTTCGGCAGGTGAGAAGTACGACTGGAACAATCCGCAACGCACACACTGTTAAAAAATGTCTTGTAAATTAACAAGGAAAATCTTGTTAATTTTTATAGCAAAACATTTCGTTTTGAAACAAGTATCTTGTAGCATTACAAATTTTTTGTTTTGGCAAACGAGAAAAAAAAATTAAGTTGTTGAAATTTTTTGTCCCTTTTTGTTTCAAAAAATATTATTTTTTGATCATGCTTATCAAAAAAGGAGTTCTATTACAAAAGGGCTTGTTTCAAAACGAAACGTTTTGCTATAAAAATTAACAAGATTTTCCTTGTTTAGTTACAACACAGCGCTACTTAGTCGTTGCTAAGCAATGCAAAACGAAGTTTTGTAAGGCATTTCACGAAAACAAATTTTCGTTTTCAAACAAGAGTCTCATCATACCGAATGTCACCAGGTGACAAACTTTTTTAACAGTGCAGTAAGACAATCGCGTACTCAAGTACGGTTTAAAACCAGAATATTGGTAAAACAAATGGAATGCATTATGCGCTATAGTTCCCACAGCTGACAGGTGACCTCTAAAGCGAAAAATTATTTCCGTGGACCTGCCAAACAAGTTAACTGGCTGCCTGACCGGCAAACCCTTTCGCAAACAAGTTTATGTTTCATATTTCCGTGCACTCGAAAATATTTGCAAAAAGTGAAATGCGAAAAGTGGCATGGATTTTAAAAAAAGACAGGAAACTAAAATGAAGGGCAAATGTATATGACAGGTATATCGTTATCCCTTTCTGATCGTGTCCTGCCTGCCTGTCTCCCCCCACCCCCAACCTGTTATACAAGCTTTGCACCCCCCCTCCCCCCCCCGTACCCCCGCTACACAGACTAGGAGGAAACGAAAGGAAAACCGGACCCCCAAAGCAGCAGCACATAACAGGGGCTCAAATACACATACATGCAAAACCTAACAACAAAAGTCTTCTCGTCGGGCCCGGGCCGGCCCGGGCGGCCCTCCAGCTCGAGCCGCGGCTCCAGCCCAGGCTCCATCCAGGCTCCAGCCCAGGCTCCAGCCCAGGCTCCAGCGCAACGGGGATCCCCAACAGCCGGATATCATTATGCCTCTGAAAGAGGCCGGCGCAGCGCTGCCCGCCCCGCCCCGCCCCGCCCGTGTGTCGTACGCCAGGCACACAGCGCAGAGAGCAGACCACTTAAGAGAGATAAAGCCAGAGTTTCGAATGCCGCTCCACTTACAGGTAAGTGCAGTGTTTCACTCAAGTGAGCGATATTAGTAGTATACTTGGATTTCCAGTGCGGGACACCATTGCCTACAGTTGAGTGTAGATGTAAAGACGAATTCCAGACGCCGTCAGTACCTGCACTGTAAAAAAATAACTACGGCGAACCTACGGAAATCACCGCTAATTTAATTACCGGTGATGCCATTGTTAGGCACCGTACCTGTAATTTTCTAAATCTTGTGACGAACTGCCAAGTAAGGGGCCACCGTAGACGAAAAACAGAGAACGGTGGCGCAGTTATCTGCTCTCGGTACTCAATTTTTCAAATGCAGGTAACGCCGGAGTCAGAGTTCCGTCTTTCAATCTAGATTTTTTTGCAGTTGCGCGCTGGAAAGCAAAGTGTTGAGCAATAACTGCGCTTGCCCCCGCCCGCCCGCCCTTCGCAAGGAATGCGTTTCTGCTCGTTACGTCGCGTTCCTCCGAAACCAACAACAGGTTCCTGAAAAAGGAACGGGCTTCTATTACCTAGCCGCTGCTAATCACTTCAAGTACCCGCCGCCGCCTGGGATTGTCGTGCCTGGAATACTTCTCCTTTTTTACCCCTTTGTTTTTTTTTGTTTTTTTTTTTTTTACTTCCGTGTAATAACCCTTTGCGTGACAGTCGAGTCGCGAGGGCCGAGGGCAGAGGGACGGGGTAGAAGTGGTGGGGAGCGGAAAGCCACGTGGTGCAAGGTGGAAGGGGGAGGGAGGGGGTGGAGGGGGGGGGGGGCATGGAGTCGCACGATAGACAACACAACCCGTCAGTATGCGGTCGCACGAGGCAAAAGCGGTTTATTGACATGATGATGCATCAACTGTTTGGAATTGGACGTGGGAGGGAGGGAGAGAGAGAGAGAGAGAGAGAGAGAGAGAGAGAGAGAGAGAGAGAGAGAGAGAGAGGGGGGGGGGAGGGGGGGGGAGAGGAACTGAAGGAGAGAGAAGGGGCCGTGGCACGGAGAGGAGAGGTAAGCGAAAGTCTTGTTGACTGCCACAAGAGCCCTGTCCTCATCTAAGAATGTAATCTTCTGCTGGGGCTGCGAGTCAAATAAAATCTTACAATTAATTTAATTGCGGCCGAGGGCCGCCGCGTCGGCCCGCCGCCGGAAGCACAACCCCGCGGTGGATAATTATACTTGGTTTCTACTGAAACCCACTTCTTGCGTCGCGAGCAACCCGATTATCTCTCTCCCCCGCGGAGACGCAGTTTATTTTTCAACAGGGTAGAACTGTCGAGCGGCCGGGCCGGGCCGGGCAGCCCAAGGCCCGGCGACACAGGAAGACGTCTCAACCTCGTTTTGCATTTCAATTTCGAAAGGCGGCATTTCCTCGCCAAGCAGGAAACAGCAGAGTTGGTGGAGCGAGGGTAGGGCGGGGCGGGGCGGGGCGGGGCGGGGCGGGGTGGGGCGGGGTGGGGCGGGGCCGAGAGGGTCAGAGCCGGCGGCGAAAGTAGCCCAAGATGCCGCAGAAAATATAGATGGAGAAGAGCCCTCCCCAATTCTCACCCAGAGTCCACTCTGCATTACAAAAAAGAAGAAAAAAACATAGAGCAGACTCCTATCGACAATTACCATCATCAGAACCCCAGAGAAAAATTTCTCCTCTTCACAAGAAACACAATTTTTTTCTTATAATAAAAAAAATAACGTGCCATTTTTAACAAAACTTTACGACGGCACAAAAATGAGCGAAACTCCGCTTGGGTCATCACGGTCATCACCATTGGAACTCGCTCCAAGGTCCAACGATTTCCTAAATATTTCGCTCAGACAGAAGAGTGCTCCTGACAGAGTACGCGGGCGGTGGCGCGCCGTGGCGGGGTGGCGGGGTGGCGAGCTGCTGATGGCGGTGAGGGCCGCTGAGAGAGAAACAATAAGGAAGTAAAGGGCGCAGAGAAAAGGGTGGCTGGGGAGGGAAGATGGTGCCGGTGAGTCATGATAATGAGGAGTGGAATATTGAATGAAGAGAAAGTGGCTCAAACTATTATGAGGAAAAGGCTACGTCGGCGGCGGGGCGGGGCGGGGCGGGGCGGGGTGGGGCGGGGCGGGGTGGGGCGGGGCGGGATGGGGTGGGGCGGGGCGGCATGCGGCCGGCCGCGGCAGGTAGAGGCGCGCCGCGAAAGCGCGGGGGCAGTGCAGCACGGCTGATTGAGAGTGCTTAATAGGAGCTGTCGGGGGCTGCTGGGGGCTGTTTGCAGGGCTGCTGCTGGAGGCTAGTGCCGTGGAGCTCAGCCAGGGTGCATTGACGCTATGGGCGGGGCGGGGCGGGGCCGGGCCTCCACCACCCCCGCTGGCTCCTTTTATTTCCATCATTTTCTAGTACAAAAGGTGTGGCGCACGTGGGGTTGCGCGCAGTGCAGTGTGAGCGTGTGTGAGTGTGAGTGTGAGTGTGAGTGTGAGTGAGTGTGAGTGTGTGTGTGTGTGTTGTGCAGTGACTGAAAGGACGGCCCAGGGGGTTGTGTGACAGCGCAGCACACCTTGGACCCTTTGTGAGTTCAGTCACCACTCCCCCCCTCCCCCCCCCCTCTCTCTCTCTCTCTCTCTCTCTCTCTCTCTCTCTCTCTCTCTCTCTCTCTCTCTCATGTGAGTACAGACACACTCGCAGTAATGTTACAGCCACCCCAAACAAAGTTAGCCTACACTGTAACCTCGTCGGGCTAGCAGAAAACGATTTTGGGTAAACGATGTATTTCTTATGTTTTATATTACAAAGCGTCACGGGCTATTGGGTAGCAACGCCAAGATTTAACATTTAGGGAGGCTGGTTATAAAAGAGCGGAAAGGAGAGAGTGGGGAAAGAAGAAAGAGAGAGAGAGAGAGAGAGAGAGAGAGAGAGAGAGAGAGAGAGAGAGAGAGAGAGAGAGAGAGGGGGGGGGGGGAGAGAGAAAGAGGGAAAGCACGTTTCGCGCTGCCAAACCTTTCCCCCTAAAATCCCCATCGCTGATTGTCCGTCTGCTGTCCATTGCATCCGTCGCGTCTCCTCTCTCTCTCTCTCTCTCTCTCTCTCTCTCTCTCTCTCCCCCCTTCCCCTCCGCTCTCGTTATAAACCGGACGCAGCGCATGCGCAAGCCCGCGCGACCCTTATCCTCCTCAGCGTCCGACTTGGCGATTCTCTCTCTCTCTCTCTCTCTCTTTTTCTCTCTCTCTCTCTCTCTCTCTCTCTCTCTCTCTTTCTCTCTCTCTCTCACTCGCTCTCCTCCCTCCCTCCCTCGTTCCATATACTTCTCTCTTTCTGTCCCGCTCGCTCCTCCGCCCTCCACCTAGACCATAGCGCCTTACGACCTGGGGGTAGGCAACCCTCCTGCACTCATCGAGTACGGCCTGGTTACGACATGGGAGCGAGGGGGGAGTTCAATAGGAACCTAAGAACCACAAGCTGTCGTCGAAACCATAAAAAAAGAAATGTGTGTCCACTCACGTGCTGCGGTCTCTCATGAGGGGCGGGCGGCTGCTCATGAGGCCTGCATGAGGTCTACTCACCTGCAACAAAGAGAGCAACGCAAAAACATGAGAAAATGCTGCACAATGCATTGGCATGAGGTTGGTAGCTCGGTGTCGTGACGTCTGAAACAGAATCGAGGTTTCGCCCAAATTACGAGGTGCACAAAAATTTTAGAGTTGTTTCCCCCTCGCGGAGGGGTCAGCGGCAGCAGAACCGTGGGCAACAAGAACGTAATGTGAACGGTAGCGGGCGCCGAACCCGAAAACAATTTTCGGAGCTGGGGTCGGGTCGGGTCGGGTCGGGTCGGGCGGAGTAAAAGGATCCTGATCCACGTTGGCCGAACGTTGCCCACAACATAAACAGCTCGTTTGCAGAACTTTTCTGTCTGTGTGCCGCCCCGCCCCGCCCCGCCCCGCCCCTGCACATTACGGCATTATGAACACGCGACACATTCAATGTCGTGCTCCGCATTCCTTTTCAACCAATTAACGTGAAAATAACAAAAAACGAAATATTTTGACGCCGAGGCGGAATTGCCGGCGCCACACGCCACGCCATACCGGAATGCCGAGATAACCGTCCGCTCCGCCGCAACGCTCTCTTTCAATTTCTGTAGGGCTTTACTCAACAGTGCCCCGCCAGCATGCGTCGCTGCATTGTTGCATGAATCAGGCCCACTGTGGCGGGCTCTCCTGACGTTTCACTTTATTCGCGTGAGTGTAGGCGAGAGAGTGCGCTTGCAAATGAGCGCCGCGCTGAGTGATACACAGAGCAGCGTAATCCTTCACAAGGGCGCAAAGGCATACAGTTATGGAGAATAACTCGCACACTGACAAAAAAAAAGAAAGAAAAAAACCAGCACAGCACGCTTCTACTGCACAACACTCGAACAGTCATTCAGGGTGAATCGTTGTGTTCGAGGTTGTGTTCCTCCGTTTACATTTCACTGTGACATTTGTCCTGTAGCGGAGGCCCGGCCGGGCGTATGTTTGTAAGACCATATACACACCACAGCACCTGCCCCTGCCGTGCGCGCGACCGAGCGCCGTACAATTACCGCGGCGAGCGCGTTGCTGGCAGGCTGTGTCGCTGTCTCACCTCACAGCCCCGGCCCCGGCCCCAGCCCCAGCCCCAGCCCCGGCCCCGGCCCCAGCCCCAGCCCCAGCCCCAGCCCCAGCCCCGGCCCCAGATCCGGCCCCAGCCCCAGCCCCAGCCCCAGCCCCGGCCCCGGCCCAAGCCCCGGCCACAGCCCCAGCCCCGGCCCCAGCCCCAGCCCCGGCCCCAGCCCCGGCCATAGCCCCGGCCCCAGCCCCAGCCCCAGCCCCAGCCCCAGCCCCAGCCCCACAGAGACACACGAGCATGAAAAGCGCGCCCCAAACTACCCGGCCACATGCGATATCCCCCAAAGTGTATCGAACCTTCACACCCTGGCCCTGGCGTGGCCGCCGGCGCCGCGCACCACCCCGCCGCTCCTTGAATGACGCCCCGCCCGGTGCGTGTGTAATTGATCCTTTCCGCGCTGCACGCGACCCGCCCCGCCCCGCCCCGCCCCGCCCCGCCCCGCCCCCCCCGCCCCGCCACGCGCCGAACCGCTACGCGCCGCCACGCCGAGGCGCCACTCGCCATGGAGGGGCTTCATTTCATCGCCCCGGGGAGTGAAAAGGAAAAGAGAGGAGGGGGAGGGAGGGGGCAGGGGCCGGGTGACAAGCGCTGTCACAGTGTCACGCCGGGCTGTTCGCGCCCCACTACCTTCCTGCTCCCCGCTGCAACTCCCCCCCTCCCCCTCCTCCTCCTCCTCCTCCTCCTCCTCCTCCTCCTCCTCCTCCTCCTCCTCCTCCTCCTCCTCCTCCTCCTCCTCGTCCCTGTCCCCGTCGCGGCAGTAGCTCAGGCCGCCCCATAGATTTGACGAGGGACCGGCGCACCGGGCCGCGCCGCGCGCACCCCCGGGTGGAGGCCGGCGCGGCGGAGCAGCATCCTCAAGTAGGCCGCCCCGCCCCACCCGGCCCCACCCCGCCCCGCCCCGCCCGCCACACCCCGCTCCTCTCCCTGCTTTTGCATGAAGAAACGGCTATCATGATCTGCATTTTTCGAATTTTAGAACATTTGGCGTAAATATTTGTGGGGTTGACGGTAAAATTTACCGTGACGTGTTACGTAAAACTACAAGCAGTTCAACATTTTGCGGGTTTGGATGGGTGATCGGGTCTCTCCTCTCTCCTCCCCACTCCGCGCGAGCACCCGTCCCGGGTCAGTCGCACACTGCCTCCAGCGTGCTCTCTCTCTGTCTCCGCCTCTCTCTCTCTCTCTCTCTCTCTCTCTCTCTCTCTCTCTCTCTCTCTCTCTCCAACGAAATTTATTCCTCCTTTCGACAAGCTGATGGAGCGTTACGGAAAAATCGAGCCGGTCCTGCTAAACCGATTGAGGCCTGGCGGGGCGGGGCGGGGCGGGGCGCGAGGCGGAGGCTGCTGCCTTCCCCAACAAACGACGCGGTCGGTAAATCCCTTTTGGATGAAACAGGCCAGCATTACTTCGACTAAAGAGGATTCTCTCCCTATCTCTCTCTCCCTCTCTTTCTCTCATTGCGCGGACCCCGCCCCCGCAGCCACCTCCTACCGCCTCGTCACTGCAGCCTACAACCTCTCTCCCGCTCTCTCTCTCTCTCTCTCTCTCTCTCTCTCTCTCTCTCTCTCTCTCTCTTATCCAGCCCGGCCCGGTCCTCTTTTGGTGCCGCATAGTTCATACGCTTTGAATATTCAAGTTATTTTGCAGCCCGCGGCGCCCCAGACGGCTCGGCGAAGGAATTCATCCATCCTCCCCAATCAGAAGCCGCCCCCCTCCCCCTCAGTCCATCCCCTCCTATCCCGACAAGCAGTATGTCAGGGTTCCCCCTCCCTACTCCTCGCCCCGCCAAACGAGTGGCTCAGCTCATCGAATCGACGGGGACAAAACTTTTCTCATGCGGATTGGCGGCCAAAAGAAATGAGCCGCGGGTTTAAGGAGCAAGGTGGGCGCCCCCCCTCGCCTACCTATAGCCGCTTTCTCTCTCCATCGCCTTTCCTTTTTTCCTCGTTTCCTCCTTCCTCCATGGGCGACCCGTTCCCCGTTCCGATGGCCCTTGCGCTAGCCGGCATCCTACCGGCGGGAAGGCGTGCCGAAAGAGACAGAGAGGGAGAGGGAGGGAGGGAGAGGGAGGGAGGGAGAGGGAGAGGGAGAGGGAGAGGGAGAGGGAGAGGGAGAGAGAGAGAGAGAGAGAGAGAGAGATGGGGGAGAAGGGGAAGATACGGGAAGTGCCCCCGCCCCGTAATGGTGCTGTTTGGCTGTAGTGGTCCCAGCAGTTGGTATCAATGATTCAAGGAAAAATTCCTGCAGCAGTCTCCAGTGGGGGAGCTGAGCCTGGGGCAGCCGCGCGTAGGCGAGCCCGCCCCGTCCGGACCTCGTCGTCAGTGCTGCTGCCGGGGCTTGGGGGCCTCGTCAAGTTACACAGCAAACAAAACTACGGCCATTAGGAGAGGGAAGCTAGCTCCACCGTCACAGTTCAACGCAAAATACAGGAAAAGAGAAAAACCGTAGCGCAGAGTGTAGACTTCCCTCTGGGCAGCGTCGTTCATCGCGGCAGCCTCCCCGGGGCGGGGCGGGGCGGGGAGGGGCGGGGCGGGGCGGGGCGCCCGCAGAGCCGCTCGTGGTGGGCGGCCGGGGAGGGAGGCCCCCTGGAATGCGCGGCGGGGGTGAAAAATGGCTGCGCTTCGATTTGGCGTGCGTGGCAGAACATGCAACAGATTGGGGTGCTTAGGTGCGTGGGGGAGTTGGAGAAGGAGGGAGGGAGGAAGGGAGGAAGAGGAAGAGGGAGAGGGAGAGGGGGAGGGAGGTAGAGAGAGAGGGAATAGAGGAGGTAGTAGAAAGAAGAGGGGGTTGGGGCGGACGTGAGGTCAGAGGAGGGATCGGGTAGAGAGGGAGGAGTTTCCATTCGACGAGGGAAATGGAACCCTCGGCCCGGACCGGGCCGCTCTGACGATTCTCATCATTAGGGGTCGGACTCACTAAAAATACCCAGCCAAGAAAAGAGTGCGAGAGAGAGAGAGAGAGAGAGAGAGAGAGAGAGAGAGAGAGAGAGAGAGAGAGAGAGAGAGAGAGAGCGGGGGCAGGAGGCGAGGAGACACTGCCACGGCACTAATGGCTCACAGTAAGAAGCGCCACACTGAAAGTAAGCCGCCTGGCCGGCCTTGGAATTTGGCACCGAGCGGCCCGGGCCTGAGTGAGCGAGAGAGCGAGACAGGGAGAGAGAGACAGGACAGAGGGAGAGAGACAGAGAGAGAGAAAGACAGAGAGAGGAAGAGAGAGAGGAAGGAAGGTCCCGCGCCTCCCTCCCCTCTCACCGCGGCCCTCTGTCTCTCTCGCACTTGCGGCCGTTGAGACGCAGGAGGGGGGCGAGAAAGAAAACACAAGGGCGGTGGAAAAAGCTCGGTGGACCTTGGGGAAGCCTATTGCGGCTGCGGCGGGAGGTCGGGCCGGGTCGGGCCGGGTCGGGCGGAGCGTGGAGCGCGACACCGCAGAGCAGCGGCCGGGCGACACAAACACCTTACAGCGGGGCGCGCAAAGCCCCACGGGGAACACAGAGCTGCGTTCTGCACACAGCTATTGGGAAGGAAAGGCAGAGAGGGTGCGCCCAGTCGCTCGTCACGGCCGTGCGTACTTCATCCCCTAATCCAAGAGTAATAAAGTCACGAGTATTGTTATCGCTTTTGACTCGAAAAGTGCGCGGCAAGAATAAAAAGGTGAGAGCACTCCCCCCTCCCCCCCCCCCTCTCCACTTGAAGTGCGGCAAGAGCCCATAAGACTCCCACAACAGTCCCGCCGGCTGGGGCGCTGCGCGGCGGCCTCTTCTTGGTGGGGCGGATCGTTCCGGTCAAGCTGTGCGCCGCCAAGGCACACTGTAAAACATTCCGTGGATTTGTACCGGTGTGAGGTGAAGAACCTACCCCCAGGATAATAATCCCGGGGGTACCATCAAGGGATGAACATAAACCCCCTAGCGTATTTCTGCTAAGGGGTACCATCATCATAGAACGATGGTACCCCCCATGTGGGAGATATCATTATCCCAGAATAACAATACCCCCAGAAAATAACCATAGCTAAATTCGATTATGACAGCACTAGCACTAGTCACTACTTGACTGCGAATAATGCCATCCAAGTAGTGTAAATAAAGTGTACCTCCCCTCACCACGAGCAGGCCAACGGGGTACCATCATCATGCTGGATGATCCTACCTCCCCTGGGGTAGGTCCTTCACCTCACCGGCTGTTTCAGAGAACACGTGTCGTAACCATCACAAATCACAACACGATACTGGTCTTGAATTTTTATCGACTGCTTTCACGATATCTGAGTGAGCTACCTTTGACTGTGCATGGGCCAGGGTGGGCCGGCCCGGCCGGGGGCTGTGTTTATTAAGCCTTCTTCATTACCCGGCCGCGCTGAGCATCCAGGAATCTCTTTAGCTTCCATTCCAGCCTCATTCCACCCACTGCAATACACTTTGAAACAAGGGCAGGGAACCCGTCCAGCGGCAGAGAGAGAGAGAGAGAGAGAGAGAGAGAGAGAGAGAGAGAGAGAGAGAGAGAGAGAGAGAGAGAGAGAGAGAGAGGAGGGGGGGGAGAGAGAGCTGGGAGAGCGAAGTGGGGAGAGGTGGGAGGGGCAGGGAGAGAAAGAGAGAGGGAGAGATAGGGCGAGAGCGCGAGGGAGATTTCTACGTCACTCTTCCATAGCAGCCCGGCGCGCCGCGGGGCGTCGGGAAGAATATTCTGTTTCCCAGCACTGAATTTGACAGCGAAATAACCGAGCAAATAGGAAGCACAGCGAGACGTGGAACAGTAGCCTTTCGAACAAAAGGCCGCATAGTACATATTCCGTGGTTACTTTGCATTGAACGGAAACTACATTGATATGGCTTCTTATGTTTTCTAGAGCCGTCGTCCTATCCCTGCACCAATCAAAGCTTACGGTGATTTCCACTGTAATAAATCTCCGGTGACCCCTGCAGAACGTCTGTAGCTTTACGGTGCATTCTCGCCGTAATATAACACTGAAAATTGGTTGGCGTCTTAAGACGCCAAAATCTTGGCGTTCTATGACGCCAAATGCGTCTTCAGGACGCCAAATTTTGGTGTTCTCCTAGAGGACGCCAATATTTGGCGTCTTTTGACGCCAACATTTGGCGTTCAGAGAAAAAAGCCAACTTTGGCCTCAAAAGACGCCACGCAGTTTTCAGTGAAGCGACGGTGAATCAGGGCAATTTACATTAAGCTTTTTTAGAGTGTGCGGCACATGACGCTGTTCAGACGAAAATATACCAGTGAGGGAAAAACACACGGACGGCGTGGCGGGGCGGGGCACTGCTGGACCCGGCGGAAAATATTTACGCGCCAATTGCAATTCCGAGGTGAAAATCGGAGGAGAAAGAGAAGAGTGGGAGAGTAAGTGGGGAGGGGAGGGAGGGGAGGCGGGACGGCAGCCCGATTTACTCCGCGAGAAAAGAATACAAACAGACCGTCAGAGCGTCCATTATTCATACACCTCGACGCCCCACCCCACCCCACCACGCCCCACCCCGCCCCGCCCCGCCCCGCCGCTCCCACCGGCGAGCCGTTCAGTTGAGCTCCAAACAGGTGTGATACCCGCCGCGGAGTATCTACGGCGCTGGCGGGGGCTACACGGGGCGACGCGGCCTGTCAGGAGCGTAACCCCCATCCCCGCCTCCCTCTGCAAGTGTTTGGGTAGGAGGGGGGCATGGTGAGATGCAAACAGATTGGCTCCCCGCTACTATCACGGTGTGTGTGTGTGTGTGTGTGTGTGTGTTTGCTAAAACCGTTCATGACGTGGTGGTCAGACAAGGGGGTTATCCCCCCGCTATAACCCTCTGCTGTCTCTTCTTCAGCCCCCCGCTCTCCCGGCACACCCTACAGCCCCCCGCACACATTGTTCTACTTGAGGACGGGGGTGTGGCGGGAGTGGGTGCAAAAACAGCCAGCAGCTCGAGGAGCGGCGATAACCTGCTGCCCCCACCCCTCACCCCCTACATTCACACGACAGTTGTTACTCCATTTCAGTAATTTCAACTCAGCAAAAAAGAAGGAGAGAGCAAAGAGATGGGGACGGGCGCGGAGCGGAGCCAGCATGGGGTCCGCTTTTCAAACACGTTGAGTACATATCCACAGTGCAACGGTCCTGTCCTAGGACAAGTGCGGGGACGAGAGGAGGGAGAACGAGAGCTTGGTGAAGTCGGGCCGGAAAGAGAAGGCAATGAGCGTAAAAACTGCTCAACTAAGAAAATCTCATGTAAATAACTCGACGGCACGCTCCCGGCCCGGGGCTGGGGGGCGGAGGCGGGGCGGGGGGCGTTGCGTGCTATCCGACAAGTGACAGCCCGACTGGCAGCCAAATGTCTGGGGTTCTACAATCACCGAATAATAAAATATACAAGGAAAGGCCGAACAATAACTTTTCCAAGTAAATTGCGAGTGCGTACCTATATGCGATGCAAACAAGCGTTGAAAGGGGCTCGACGGAAACGAGAGAAAGAGAGCACAAGAGTTTTGGGTGGCCTGAGGGGTGGGGAGGGGTAGGGAGGGGTAGGGGGGGTGGGGAGGGGGAGAGACAAAAGACAGCCACGCGCCATCTCACATATCACGGCGCCGTAATAAGCCGAGTTAAATATTGAACGCGCCGCGCGGCGCCACGCCACCGTGCCGTCAATTGTGACCTGATGCCCCCTCCCCCACCCCCTCGCGCTCCGCCCCCCAAAGCCCTCAGGACGGCAGCTGTCAATTATGTACACGGGCGTGCGTCGCGCGCCACGCCACGCCGCGCCACGCCACGCCACGCCACGCCACGCCACGCCACGCCACGCCACGCCACGCCACGCCACGCCACGCCACCTCGCACCGGGGCTTGCGGCTTAGCGAACATATCACTGCTTTTACACTCTGCAAAACTGGAAACGCGAGGCACACCCCAGCCGCCGTTCGCCCCTCACGACAAAGCATAATGGCGATTAAAGGACAACTTACACCGTGCAGCGTTTGTTTTTATGGCGCGCTTTGTGTTTTGTGTTCGGCACTCGCCCACTCTATGACTCTCGTCTCGCTTGAAGCAAGAGCGCAGAAAAATAAAATAAAAACAGCGCCTCTGCCCCCTAGATATGCCCCGGGCTGCGCGTCACGCATCCAGGTGCAAGCAGGGAGGGGGGGAGGAGGAGGGGAGGGGAGGAGGGGGAGGGGGGGAGGGGAGGGAGGGAGGAGAGGAGGGGAGGGGCCGGGGCGGGACACGGGTATTCCTCTTGACCCGTGCGGGCGAACGAGCGGCGCCGAAACTTAACGTATCGCGCGGGGTGTGGCGCGGCGTGGTGGGGCGGGGCGGGGCGTGGTGGGGCGGGGCGGGGTGTGGCGGGGCGCCCCCTCCCCCGGGGGCCGCCGTACGTCGCGTCTTAATATTACATGGGCTGGCGCCGTACGTTACTCGCCGGCCCGGCCCGGCCCCGGCCCGAGGAGAAGTTTCTACTTGATCATGCTGCTTTACAGATCTGCAAATTGAATAACCCAAACGCCATATCGTTGCTGCTCCCTCCCCCCCAGCCCCACGCGGTACAATGCCCGCCTATCGCCGACACGAGCAGCTGCCTAAAATCACCACAAAACCAAACCATAAAAACAATGAACAAAACAGCAGCTGGTGTAGGAGCGAACACTGTTAAAAGAAAAACTCTTAAATTTCACATCCATGGATATGCAGCAAATTACATATCCGTAATGTGAATTTTCACATCAGTATTAATATGAATTTTAATATTCGAATGTTGTGAAAAGTCACATTCAGGAATTGAAATTTCACATTCGGTTGGATGTTAAATTTAATAACCTACATTGTAAATTTTCACATCCGAAGGATATGAAAGCTCATATCGCGCGCGCGTTTTGAGACAAAAGCGGAACTTCGCCTGTCCTTACTGTTACTTTTGTCCTTGCTTCTTCCCCACGCTTCTGCTATGTCTCATCCTTTTAATTTCATTTTGTACGTACAGACTTACCAATTTTACCTTACCGGATGGGAGTTGAACCACGGACTTTACAGTTGCGATTCCAGCACCTAGACCATTGCGCCACTGAGACGCGCTGGGAGAGGCGCTTCAGCGTCCGCGAGTGATCCTACCTGCCTTCGCCGGACCGCACCCCGGGCCAGGCCTGGGGCGTTCCCAGATGTACGGCCGGGTCGGGGCCGGAGGCAACAGGCAGCCGCGTGCCACCACATGAGGGATTTCCTACCATATGTTTGGAGTCCGGAAATTTTACTTCACTCCGAGCGTCCCCCGTTTAGAAAGCTTGTAAGAAAAGTTTTCTCGCAAAACCCCTAAGCGCATGAATATTACGCGACATAGCATAACCACTTGCATCTCGTGTGATGCACACGAGCGAGGCTCGATCTTGCGCGGAGAGACAAAGGGATGCCATGATACATAATTATTTCATTTCTAATCTAAAATTTCGGAACAAGAAATCAGTACGATCCGACATGAAATTGAGTACAGGACATGTCCTAATGTCTCAATCTCTTTATGAATTTTTACAACCAACTATTATCTTATATAGTATAACGTCAAAATCCGAGAATGTGGGATTTCACAACCGATAAGACATGTAATAACGAAAATTACCCTCAATATTCGGATGTGAAAATTAACATCATAATCTTCCAAAGTAAAAATCAATGTTATGTGGAAATTAAGAAAACAAAGTGAAATTTCACAACTAATTTGAATTGTAAGAAGAACAGTGAACCGTTACATCATTGATGTGAAAATTAACATCCCTATGTTACGATGTAAAAATTAATATTATGTGAAAATTAAGAATACAAAGTGAGATTTCACAACTTATTTGAATTTTAAGAAGAACAGTAAACCTTCACATCACTGATGTAAAAATTAACATCCCTATCTTACGATGTGAAATTTAACATCAGTTTGTGAAGGTGTCACATCACAATTGATGTGAATTTTCAAATTATTTTTAACAGTGAACGCATAGACCCCTGCAGCCTATCGCCAGGGCGGGCGGCCTGGCGTGCAACTGATAAGGATTCGAAAATATTATTGTGAAGATTGTGTAACAAAAGAAAGAGCCCGACGGGCATAAGTAGTGTTTGCTGGCCGGCGGGAACAAAACGAAAAGTAATGACCAATGACCGCGAGGACCCGCCCCGCCCCGCCCCGCCCCGCCCCGCCCCGCCCCGCCCCGCCACCTAGCAATCAAGAGCGGGGTTACGAAACCCTTTCCAATCACCGGAGTGCCTTTTACGCAGCGCAAGACAACAATGGACTCGCGCGCGCGCCCACAGGCGGGGCGGGGTGGGGCGGGGCGGGCCGGGGCGGGCCGGGGCGGGCCGGGGGCGGGGCGGGGGCCGGCCTGCGGGCGGGCGGGAGCAGCTGAAAACGGAATGTCGTCTCTACAAAAAGGGGGACTGTTTTAGCCGCAACAAAGCGACTACTCCTATACATCTCCACCCCCACCCCTCCCGCCCACTGCCCCCATTTCCTCCACTTCCCGTCATTAGTTTCCGCGTAGAGTTTTGTGTGTAACGCGGTGCAGTCTCGTCGCCGCGCCGGGCGCCGCATGATCGAAGTGTGTTTCATACTGGCGGAGTTAGTCGAACACGAGCGTCTTCTTGCGAGACAAACGTCTGCGACACTTTGCTAAACACCTACCGCATCAGAACTCGAGAAATGCCGCCTGCAAACAATAAGGGGACACTTTTCGCAAGCATTATATTTTGCAGTGTCCGGCCCGGCCCGGCCCGCGCGCGCGTGTGTACAGCGTGCCCATCGCGCTTGCTATTTGCTCCCGGCTTTAATTTGGCGCCAAGTCAACAGTCGCGGAGCCAATAAAAGTCACGTGACGGGGCGGCTCGGCTCGCCCGGCCCCGCCCGGCGCAATAAGCACGGCCGTCAGCCGTCCGCAAAAACAAGTCCCTCCCCGACAACAACTCCTCCTCCTGCTCACTCACCCAACTCTACTCATTATTATAAACTTTAAAGGCATCAAACTCCTTCTTTTTATTTTATTTTTTTACCCCGCACCCGCCGATGCCAATCGGCTCGCCCTGTATCTGCTGCTGCCCAGTCCAGCCCCCTCCGGTTTTTTCCCCGACGCTTTCCCCACCATTTCGTAACATCCGGCTCGCTCAGTAATTCCTGCCGATTGGACAAACACCATACATCTCTCGATTGCTCGTTTGTATGTATTTGTGTGTGTGAGAGCGAGTGCGCGGGTGTGGTTCGGTGGTGGTTGTGTGTGTGTGTGTGTGTGTGTGTGTGCAGGGAGTGGTGAGTGGCCCTAATGGCTTCCCCGCCTTCAGTCTTTTAGCGCGCCAAACGACGAAAGACTATGAGAGTGGGAGGGGAGGCCTAGGGGGTGGGGGAAGCGGCATCAACAAAAAAAGCAACAATAAGTCATGCCTGACGCCAATATTTTTATCTGGCATTTCTGCCAATCGCTCGCTCGCTCGCTCCCTCCCTCCCTCCCTCCCTCCCTCCCTCCCTCCCTCCCTCCCTCCCTCCCTCCCTCCCTCCCCCCTGCCCCTCCCTAGCCCCCAGCCACCTCCCGTTCCGGGAGGCATATGCAGTCCACTCAGTGCCCCGATCACGATGAGGCCCGACGGTGAACTTTCACCGCAAGCTACGGAGAAGGCCACCGTAAGCTCCGCGGTGAATCGGAGTGCCACACCACAGCTTTTTTTATTCAGCATATGTTTTCACCGTTGCTTACGGTGAAAATTCACCGTAAACTATAGTTCTGTATACTACTCACGGGGAAAACGACGTCTTGGTTTCCAAGCAGTTTTGGAAAAACCAAGCAGCTCTAATGGAGAAAATACACAGGGTTTCCGAGGCTGCTTGAAAACCAGGACGATGTTTTTTTCCGTGACTGTATACACACTGCAAAAATCTTACAAACACCTCCTTCGTAACTTACTGTGAATTTTGCACCCGTATTTTATACAAACACGGTTTTGTTCGTAATACAAACAGTTCTTTCGTATTACAAATAGCTGGCTTGTATTACAAACAAATCGTATGTTTGTAATTACAAACAAAATAAAGTTTTCCTTTGTGCAAAGATGCGATATGTTTGTAATACGAAGCTATTTAGTAATACGAACAGAACTGTGTATTACGAACAAAAATCGTGTTTGTAATAATCCTGCAAGGCTTATTCACTATAGTGCATAAGGGCGTGTTTGTAAGATTTAGAGTGCAGGAGTTCTCTGTAGCTTGCAGTGAAAGCGTTTATTAGTGTTCCGATGGTTCTCCGCGCGCGAGTGCGTGTGTGTGTGTGTGTGTGTGTTTGTGCTCGCGAGGGGTCGGGGGGGGGGGGGGGGACTACACAATCGAGCTCCATTATGGGGGCGTAGCGTGTTCGTTCCAGGTCGGTCAGGTTTCGTCGGCTGCGCGGTTTCCCTGGGTTGTTGCCGAGGCTGTTGCCGTGGCTGTTGCCGCTCCCCGCCCCGCCCCGCCCTGCCCCGCCCCGCCCCGCCCCGGGGGCTCAGCGGGGGAGACGGAGACGGCGAGAGGTTTTTGCTAACGGCAAAGAGCGTCTCATCCGATGGGCTTAACTCGTCAGCGCCAAGCCGAGGTGTGGGCTGGGGCCGAAGGCGGGGCGGGGCGGGGCGGGGCGGGGGGAGTTTGGCGGTGAAAAGGATGATGTTCGAGGCGAGAGGGCGAGAGGGGGTGGGGTGGGGTGGGGGGCAGCGGGGTAGACTTCCCTCGACGCATAAATCCCGCGCATACAGGCGTCCGCCAAGTAATGCATGAGGCTCGCCGCGAAAACACGTTTCTTGCCCGCGCCGCGCCGCGCCGCGCCGCCCCGCCCCGCCCCGCCCCGCCCCGCGTCTTACTTATAACCCTCCCTACTCGACGGCGCGTACCCAGCACAGCCACGACCCCGCCCGCGAGCCTGCGACTCAATGACGAATAAAAAGTCTACAAGGGTTGCGCGAATTCTTCGCAGACTTTCATTCAGCAATAATTCAAATTGTGTTTTCACGCGACGCACAGTGTTCGACAGCGTGCATTATTTCTCGCGGGCCGCTCGCTCCAGCGCCACGTCCTCCCCCTCCAGCCTCTCACCTCCCCTTACATCCTGACTGACACTTTTCCCTTAGTTACGCCTCTGTTCCAGCCCGGCGCGGCGCGGGCGGGGCGGCCTCAACACGCTTGTGGCATCGAAACCTATTAACTTGTACCCGACCGAGCCCCCATCAGCATCCGCATGCCTGGGCCGAGCTGAACCGCGCAGCCGCGGGGCGGGGCGGGGCGGGGCGGGGCGGGGCGGGGCGGGGCGGGGCGAGGCGGGGCGGGGGGCGCGTGAAGGGCTGAGGCAGGCAGATAACTTGAGGAGCAGTAAGGCCCCAGCCTGCCCAGCGGGGCCGGAACTGAGCCGGACTACAGTTGAACGGTTTCCGTGCGTGGCGTGACGGGGCGGGGCGGGGCGGGGCGGGCCCGAGGGACAGGTCTCCGAGTCACAAACTCCTCTCGCGGTGGTGCCCCACACCACACCCTGAGCTGAGCGCCTGTCGCTGCGGCCGGCCCGGCCCGGGTCGTACAACCTTCCCTCTCCTCACCCACTGCCGCTTCTCCAACTTACTCTCTCTCTCTCTCTCTCTCTCTCTCTCTCTCTCTCTCTCTCTCTCTCTCTCTCTCTCTCCTTATCTCGCTCTGTTCCCCAGCCCTTCAGTCTTATCCACCACCTCCCCCTCCCCCCCACCGAAGCAACCGCTCTAATAATAATAATTCCAGCCTCCCTCGTAAAAAAAGAAGAGGCGTGATTTATTTAAAGTGCGCCACAACGCCGGAGCCCCTCCCCTCCCCTCCCCGTCTTGTCAGAGCAGCAAACGGGACGTCCAAACTTTTGTAAGTCACACATCACGATGGGCAGCCCCGGGGTGACGGCGCGCCGGGGTGGGCGGTCGTGCTGTATAAGACGGAGCGCGGAGGAGCGAGGTGCCGAGAGTTTAGAGAGAGAGAGAGAGAGAGAGAGAGAGAGAGAGAGAGAGAGAGAGAGAGAGAGAAAGAGAGAGGGGGGGGGGAGGACGCGAACGGGTCCGCGCTGCAAACACATAAATCCGCATGTTTCGCGCCTCGGAGCAGGCACCCCCGTACATCTGCGTGTGTACACGCATTTCTGATGATGACACTTTCCGCTTTGCTTTCGCAGCGCGGGGAAAAAAAACACAGGAGGAGGGGAGAAAAAAGTTGTGACTCGGCGGGGGCGTCGCGGTCGTAAAGAAATCTACTGGATGTGTTGTTTGGCGAACTCTGGCCCGTGGGGGCCGCGGCCTATCTCGGGGTGACGTTCGGGGTGCCCGCGGAACTTTAAAAAGCTTACGATGAATTTCACTGTAAGCTACGGCGAACCGCCTGCAGCACCAGGGTGCATCGCCGCGTAGCTTAAGGTGAAAACTCGCCGTAACCAACAGAGCTGGAGGGCTGTTCATCGTGGCTGCAGTGAGAATCACTTAAATCTTTTATTGGTGGACGCAGCAGACGACGCGACGGTCTGGCGGGCGGGGCGGGGCGGGGCGGGGCGGGGCGGGGCGGGGCGGGGCGGGGCGCGTGCTAAAGCCGACTGCACCTTCGTTAACGCTGCAGAATGCCTGGGAGGGGAGGCCCCATTCACAGACTTATTATTTTCGTTTACCTGCCGCTTCTTTTTCCTTTATTTTATTCTCTCAAGCGGAGACGAGCAACGGATGCGGAGCGGAGCGGAGCGGCCTTACGGTCCGCCTCGGCAGTCGGCCAAAGACAAAGGGAGCGGCGGAGGGACAAAAAAAAAAGAGAAAAAAAAGGGTGGCGTTATTAGAAACAAGCAAAGCAACAAGCCGGCCGGCCGACTTGGCAACTCGATGAGTCCATGAAGGAGCGCGCGCGCACACACACACACAACCCCCAAAAAAGAACAGTGGACGGCTGCTCTTGGCCTTACCTTTTGTCAGCGGCCTCCGCAGCCCTACCGCTCATGGGATAATGGAGGGAAATAATTGATCATCGATCTGTGAGGGGAATGGACGGAAAAATAAAATACTAGTGCTAAAAATAAATAAAAAAGAGAAATACAACGAGAAGCGGGAGCGCGTTGCGTTCCGAGTCAATAAGGAAGGGAGGACAAAAGCGGCAGCGGGGCGGGGCGGGGCGGGGCGGGGCGGGGTGGGGTGGGGCGGGGCGGGGTGGGGCGGGGAAGGGCGAGGCGGCCGCAAACAGAATCAACGGCATAAAAGTATAATCCGGGCCCTAACCGCACCTTCCGTCCGCGCGCGGGATGGTTATCGGGTCAGGTGACCCTCACCCCCACCGCGTGGAGTGGAGCTCCCCCTCCCCCCCTCCCCCTTCACCGTCGCGCCGCGGGCTGCCAATACTTACACAGTTTCGGAGGTCAATATTGCCGCCAAAGATTTACTCTGCGTTCTGTTCCGTGCATCGCGGCGCCGGGCCGGGCCTAGCCGTGTGGGAGCGCTCGTACCGCAGGGGAAGAGGGGGTAGAGAGGGGGTAGAGGGGGGGGGGGGGCTATTTTCCACTCCACTTGACCCACCGCCGCCCGGCCCGAGCCGGCAAGCAAATGGAGAGCAGTCCACTTATACCGCCCCGCCGCGCCCCGCCCCGCCCCGCCCCGCCCCGCCCCGCCCCGCCCCGCCCCGCCCCGCCCCGCCCCGCCACACCCCGGCCCAGGAGGCAGGGGCGCGGCGCGCCGGCTCCTGGCTGTAGTTTGGCACCCCGTTTTCGATGCCGACTCAATTGAGGCGCGGGCGGGCCGCGCGGGCCGGGCGGGGCCGGCCGCCGGCGCTGCCTCCCAGGATGGAAACCACTTACAATGCTCCACAAGTTGGTTGTCAGACTCGCTTTGGCGGCGGGGCGGGGCGGGGCGGGGCGGGGGCAGGGCGGGGGCAGGGTGGGTGGAGGAAGGGCGGACCCGTATTGAGCGATAACCTGCGTACGGAGTCGTGTGCGTCGGTCGCATGTCTCGGGCGCATAACGCGCTGATAATCGTGCGGGGATTTAATACCTCACTCACCTTAAGCGGACCCGCCCCCGCACACGCGCGCGCGCACGCGCACATGCACACACACACACACACACACACACACACACACACACACACACGCATACGACCGCCGCAGGGGTGTGTAAACTTGGAGCACCAGCAGTGGCAGCAGGAACCGTTAACATCTACTGTGAAACATGTGCAGAGTGCCCGCTAACAATACGCGGCTAATCGCAACAACACTCTTTTATTTTTTTTCAAAAGTACGCTCTTGGCGTATATTACATTGCGAAATCACGAGAGTAAGGAGAAGGAAAAGAGATCTAGAAAAGGAGAGAGACAGACAGAGAGAAAGAGACAAAGAGACAAAGAGACAGAGAGAGAGAGGAGGGGTGGGGACGGGGGAAGGCAGGCGGTGATTCAAGGCCGCCTGCTCAAACAAACCAGCCAGCGCCAGCGCTGCCAGCCGAGGTGAGGTAGACCGGGGAATAATATTTCGCTCCGCGACCTTCGCCTCTTTTCTCTCCCTCCCTCCCTCCCTCCCTCCCTCCCTCCCTCCCTCCCTCTCTCTCTCTCTGCCTCTCTCACTCCGAGCCTTTATCCATACCTTTCTCCTCTTTTTCTCACGCTCTCCCCCCGCTCCCCCTTTCACCTCTCTCGCCCTTCCTTCTCTCCCAGTCGGTCAGGCAGCCCTCAAAGTGGCACGCTCTCCTATTGCGCTTCGTGCCGGCCACCCTCCTACCCCCTTCCCCCTCGCCTGCCCAAGGCGTCCGGCCCATTTTTTCCACCCCTTCCGCCGCCCCTCCGACCCCACGGCTTCCACACCCACCCTTTCGCTGTTATTTCCTACCCTTGGCCGGTACTGCGCGCATACACGCACTGCCGTGTCGAACAGCGGCAGGCGACTAAGTGGGTCAGCTATTGGTCCCTGGTCCCTGCGCAGAGAGGGGCTTAACGTCGCCCCGGAGCTTCACCACTACTTTTGCGTTGCAAACTTACGTTTCTGTATTTTGTTTTGAGAAGAGGCGAGGCCAGACAGCGGAGGGAGGGGGGGGGAGATTATCTCGGATACGCAAGGAGCGGCGCGGGGCGGCGCGGGGCGGGCGCGCGGGCACCAGCCAAGAAAATGAGGGGAAAGTCTTTGTCGTTGTGCGGCTCCTGCAGCCTGCAGGGCGGGGCGGGGCGGGGCGGGGCGGGGCGGGGCGCGGCCGTGGCGTGCTCTGAGCGTGATTGGCATCATAATCCCCCCGGCGCCCTCCGCTCCGCTCCGCCTCGATGGATGCAGGCGCGGGGCGGCGCGGGGCGCGGGGCGGCGCCGCTGACCCGGACGCGCGACAAAATGGATTCTGTGTCGGGTCGGGCGAGGCCCGCCGCACGCCACGGCACGGCTGCCACGTGCTAACGACTACCTGCAGCACGCGCCGGCCGGCGAGCGTGTCGCGCTCTTGTGCGCATGAGGTCAAAGTGTCCATTTTGCCAGGAATTTCACGCACACGGGTGACGGACAACTCGTCCCGGTTAACTCGCCCCCGGTATCAACTCGCCCCATACCCAACTCGACCCCGGTTCAGCCCAAAACTCGCCCCACGGTTTGTGCCAACTCGCCGCAGTTTTTTTTATTTTTTATTTTATTCAAGTTTCCCCGCAACATCCCGAAAGTACTTTGCTCCATATTGTCGAGAGATGGTATTGTTGTGAATCGCTTATATAGCAGTGCAGGGGGGGTGGGCTAGGCAGTCTCCACAATGAACGGGAAGGTGCGCTACACGACCACCCAGAGAGGGGCGCGAAAGGCTGTGCATGGGGGTTACATGTACACCTTCCATCGGGAGGTCAAACTGGGGGCATCTTGGCGCTGTGAGCTGCGCGGGAAGTGCAACGGCCGGATGGTGGTGGACGGGCGGGACTACGTGGTGGCCGACACGGAGACGACCCACTCGCACGCTCCGGACTGGGGCCGGGCCAAGGCGGAGGAGACTGTGCAGCACATCAAGAAGGCGGCCGCCACCTCACGAGCCTCCACAGCATCTGTGATCCAGGCCAAGGTTTCTAGAGTGTCTGACGAGACTGCCATGCGACTGCCAAAATTCGCGAACCTCAAGAAGATGGTGCGCCGCGTCAAAAGGCAAAATCTACCACCGGAGCCGAAAGATCTGGCCGAATTAGAGCAAATTCCGCGGCAGTTTACCATGACGGTGAAGGGGGACCGCTGGCTCCTTCACTACGACCCAGAAGATGATGAGAAAATGGTCATCTTCTCCAGCAACAACCACCTCAAGCTGCTTCTGAAAAGTGCCTTCTGGGTTATGGACGGCACTTTCAAAGCATCGCCCCACATATTTTGTCAGATCTATGCTATCCATGGAAATGTAAATGGGAAGTGGGTGCCACTTGTCATCGCACTCCTGGAGCGGAAGACAAGAGCTACCTACGAGCAGCTCTTCGCGGTGCTCAAGGAGGAGGTGCGGAGGCGCCTGAGGAAGACGCTGGCCCCAGCCGCTGTCTCCACCGACTACGAGCAGGGCGCCATCAAGGCAGCGCAGGAATCCTTTCCAGGTGAGAGTAAACTGTCAGAATTTTACTGAGAGAGCAGCGTGACTGACGTACTGCCTACGTGTCGCAGACTGCCAGCTGCTCGGGTGCCTGTTCCACTTCGGGCAGGTGCTCTGGAGGAAGCTGCAGGCGGAGGGCCTCGCCGTGGTGTACCGCGCCGAGGAGAACGAGCAGATGCGGACGGACTTCCACAGCCTGATCGCCCTCGCTTTCGTGCCCGTCGACGACGTGGAGGAGGTCTTCGACGCGCTTGCAGCTGGAGCGGACGCAGCCCTGAACGCCGTCTTCAAGCACGTCGAAGACAACTTCCTGCGTGGCCGACTGCGGGCACGTCGGCGAGGAGGTCGCGTCCAGACTCGTGGCGCGCCAATGTTCCCGCCAGACATCTGGAACTGCTACGAGCGGACTGTCCAGGGCCTGCCGAGAACAACCAACACCTGCGAGGCCTGGCACCGGCGTCTCGGCAGCCTGGTGGGCAAGCATCACCCCTCTCTGTACGTCTTCCTCGACCAGCTGCAGGAAGAGATCGGCGAGGTGGACGTGCAGATCACCAGGGCCGAGGGTGGCTACACGCCGGTCAAGCGTCGCTCGGCACTGGAGGCTGCGGAGGCCCGCATCAACCGGGTGGTCGAGCGCTACGCTGACTACAAGGAGCACGGGGACGTCCTCACCTACGTGGAAGCCATCGGCCACAACCTGGGAGGACGCTTCCACTAATTCCGAGAATTTCAATAAAACTAAACCTTCATCTAATTACTTTTATTTTGGAGATTATTTATATTTTTTTGGATAACTGGGGGCGAGTTAACCCTGGGGCGAAAAGGGCAGGACCGAAAAGGGCATGGGACGAATTGGACTGGGGACGAGTTAGTGGGGGCGAGTTGTCCTAGACCCCACGCACACTTGACTGGACAAGACTTGCCCCGCGCTCTGGAAAACCAAGTGTGTACATGTATTCATTATTTACTGCATACTTACAGGTATTCAGTAAATAATGAATACATGGCCATGTATGCAGTAAATAGTGTGTACATGGCCATGTATGCAGTATTTGCTGAATACCTTGGCATGTACTGCATACATGGCCATGTACACACTATTTACTGCATACATCGCCATGTATTCATTATTTACTGAATACCTGTAAGTATGCAGTAAATAATGAATACATGTACACACTTGGTTTTCCAGAGCGTACACTGAGTGTACGGATGAAATTTTGTACAAAATTTTGGAATGCAAACAGGTCATAAAATGGCATTTTCCCTTGGAGAATGCAAAATTCGTGTCAATCGAAGTTGCTACGCTCTCACTCTTATGGGTTATCGCTCTCCTGGCATCATGACGCTCTGCTCGCACTTCCAGGGTCGCGGCCCCTCTCCCTGCGGTCCTGTCCTGAGCGTTCTAATTCAAGGGCGCGCTCTGCCTCTGTCTCTGCGCCTCGCGGTCCTGGTCCTCCACAAGCCCGCGGGCCTGATTCACGGTTTTCCTCATTCGCCCCCCACTCCTCTCCCTCTCCCACGCTCTCACTGGCGATCAGATTTATGGCGAGAAATTAAGGTCGTACAGCTCATAAATTGGAAGTCTAAATGACCCGCAGAGTGTCGTAACGGACGGAGCGCGGAGCCGCGCGGAGCCCCGTGGAGCCTTTCCATCACCCGCCCGCGCCCGTGAATCACAGCATACCAGGTATGCGGACGTACGGCCCGGCCCCGCCCGGCCCCGCCCGGCCCCGCCGCGCACCTCCGCGACTACTCGCGAGATTTCAAACCGAGCATTAACATTATTACGGCAGCCTGCTGGCAGCCTTGCTGAACACTCGCATCGACCGCCTGGGAGGTAGGCCAGCCCGCCGCACCGTCACGCGTGGGGTTGCCTACCCACCGAGCCACAGGCGCGCTGCGTCCCCCCGCGTGGCGACCATGCACAAACGCTGTATATCAATCTGAGCCAACGAACCAACATGTATAACCACAGATAAATACACCTTATCTAATTCTAGGGGGGCCTCCCGCCGCAGCTACAGTACTTGTGCGAGCGGCAGGAGCACGCCTGGAGAAGTAATGAACCGAGCGGGAGAGCAAGAGAAGGGAAGGCAGGAGGGGCTGGAAATGGCGTGGTGGTGTGAGAGGGAAGGGAGAGAGAGGGATAGAGAGAGAGGGAGAGAAAGGGAGAGAAAGGGAGAGAGAGGGGGAGGGGGGGGTGAGTGGGAGAGAGAAAGGGGGTGTGGGGAGATGGAGAAGTTTCGGCAGTATACCGTGACCTGCGGCACCCACAGCACAGCGTCGTGGAGAAAAACGAGCACCGCCCCCACTCCCCTCCCCCCCCCCTCCCCCTGCCACAGCCGACTCTAAAGCCACCCTGCCCCCTGAGCCCCCGCGCCCCGCGCCCCACCACTGACAAGGTTCAGCCACATAGGTAAATAAGTGTCAACCACGACTTTACAGAAAATGTCTTTATGGCGTCGTAGTTGGACCATAAAGTGCGTCATAAGGGCGCCAGCCCGAATCATGGAGGGGATATGAGAAGGCGCGAGATAAAAACCAGCCAACAAAAAGTGCACTAAAAATAAGCCCCAAACTTTTCACCATGATAGACCCATTTACGAAATAAAATAATTTCGCCTTCCTTTTCATTTACCTCAGCCGCGCGTCTGTTCTACAAATCCAATCAACATTCATTTGAAACAACTATAATCATAGTAATATGAGACAGTTGAGAAATATTTTTTTTTCTAACCATAGACTCATCCCCTACATAACGAGGTCAATTTCCTCCGCTCGGGATAGGGGCGGGCACACACGCACACACACACACACAAGGCCAGTGATTTAGAGGGGCTTCGTCTGCATAACGTCGTTCCACTGCCTTAAATGGCGGCGGCGCGGCGCCACTCTCGCAGCGCTTAGAGTGAAGGGACTCGACGCATCCAATCAGGGGAGAAAGAGCACCCAGAAAATCGTTTCTTATTTAAAAATTTTCTTAAAGTTTTCTTTAATCCAAAAAAAAAAAAAACATAAACAAAAAACACTTGTTCGGTCTGAAAAAAATTTGCTTGGATCAAAGAAAAATCTTTGGATCGAAACAAAAATTTCTTTGCACCTCTATATATTGACATAAAATTATTCCTTTGAATCCAAAACGCCTGTGTTGTTTTAAACAAACGAGTCTCTGGATGAAAAGAGTTTACTTCAGCGGCTATTTTTAGGAAGTGTAACCGAGAAATTTTGAAGAACGGTAAACAGTTTATCGGATGAGCGGAGGGGAGAGGGGGGGGGGAGGGGGGCTTGCAACCCGGGATGAACGCCCACTGGAACTTACCGCACGAGAGAGGCGAGCGGGGGCGGAGGAGGCGACCGGCCGGAGGAAAAGAGGAGGGACACGCGCGCACAGTGGGATAAGGTGCATTACATGACGAGGAAAAGAGAGCTTACCCATTCACATTGCCGCCAGCAGCTGCAGTGACAGTCAACGCACAGCGGGCAAGCCTACAGGAACCCATCTCGCCTTCTGCCTCCCCCCTTCCCCTCCCCCCCCCTCTCTCTCTCTCCCTCTCCCTCTCCCTCTCCCTCTCCCTCTCCCTCTCCCTCTCTCTCTCTCCCTCTCCCTCTCCCTCTCCCTCTCTCTCTCTCTCTCTCTCCCTCTGCTGCAACACCCCGCCAAGGATGAGGAATTATTAGTATTGATAAACACTGCGCGGATAGCGCCGGCCGGATAAGAGGTGATTAATGGTGGGCCGGACGAGACTTTGGGAGCCAGAGTGTCGCCGCCGGCCGCCCCGCCCCGCCCCGCCCCGCCCCGCCCCGCCGGCAGAAGCTCGCCCGACGTTATCCCTCGGCGCTGCTACGCCGCCAAGCTCGGCCCATCCCTGCTGGACAACGCCATTTTCCGCGACTCCCCCACGCACCGCGAGGAAATACGCTGAGGGAATTCCCCTCACGACTAACGTACGACGACTACCACAGCAAAATATTTACTAGGCTAGGTAGGAAAAGTCGACCGCGTGAATAGTAGTATCGGTGCGTGAGCTCTTACAGCCGATAGTCAGCTGGCTCAACCTCAATATTTTTTTTTCGTGGAAGCTCGAAAACCAGAGGTGATTTGAACCGTGAGTGTAAAAATGAGAAAACGGTGAAAACGCCTTTTCTCCTCCCCGCTTCCACTGCCCTCTTTCGCGCTCTTGCTCTCAGGTCGATAGTATATCGCCGTGAAGTTCATAGCCTGATAACAGGCGCGTCGTTCCCCGGGCCGGGCCACTAAGCTGCTGCTCCTCCGTCCGGTCCTCGGGACCGCCCCGCCCCGCCCCGCCCCGCCTCACCCCACCCCGCCCCGCCCGCCGGGCCGGCGCTCCGTCCCCCGGGCCCCATTCGGGCTCCATCAACCACCTCTACTAGTGGACGTCCATTACGGCACGCCGCTGTATCTCTGCTCGCAACCCTTCGGCCGCGGCCACTGTCACTTTGTTAAGCGCTATTTATCTTTTCAGCAGATGACACATTCAAGTGCTGCGAGCCTCAACTAAAATAACCGTAACTAAATGTATAACGTAATGAACCAGGTAGCTTGTACTCCACGGGGGAAAAGGATTCGTTGTGACAACTAATACGTTAGTTGGCAGAGGTTTAATATATTCAACAAAATGTAAACTGACAGTCAACAGTCTCTTAAAGTTTCATCACCTTTCAAATCAAACACTAATTTTAAGTTTTTTAGAAATAAAACTAGAGGGCAAAAGCCTCTGGCGGGCGAGGCTACGCAGGCGCCACTACGCGCGCTGCGCCGCTCCGCCGGAAACTTTTCCGGTGACGACACATAGTGACATACCGCGCCATTCCGGTGATTGCATCGCGAGCGCCGCACCGTACCCCGCGCTCGCGCCCGCGCTCATTTTAAAGCGCTAACGTCACACGTAGCGCCCGCCAGGGGCGAGGCAGAGCGAGCAGCAGAGCACTCCGGGAGATTGTAACTCACAGCAGCGGCGAGCGCAGCCGCGCGGCCGGGCCAACGGAAAAATGCAACACAGCCAGCTTAGGGGAGGGGAGGGGGGGGGGGGGCAGCCTTAGCAGGGCGCGCCGCCGCCGCCTAAGACAACAACTTCTCCCAAGGAACTTGTTCGGCCGCTCAAAACTCTTGCTAATTGTTTCTTTCTCGCCTCGCCCTGCCGGCGGCGGGGCTCACCGCGCCACGCCACGCCACGCCGCGGCGAGCACACCAAGGAGAGGATCGGCCCAGGAATCGATTTTTCCCGCGCCGGGGGTATCACTACGAAACGGCGCGCTGTCACGCCAGTCCGAGACTCGGCCGCTTTGGCGCCTCGGAAATGGCAGGCGCGCTTCGTCCGCCCGTCTCTCTCTCTCTCTCTCGCACTCCCGCGGGGGCTCGCCGGGAGCGAGAGAGACGGCTGCGCGCGCGCGCGCACGCGACCGTGCAGGCCAGGCCAGGCCAGGCAGGCGACTGCTGCCGCCCGGTCGTCATTACTTGTCTTGCCCCGAATTAGTTTTCCCGCTAATGGCACGCCTTCCTGGATCATTCCCTGCATGCGAAACGAATGGGCTTCGGGCGCGGGAGTGGGGGAGGGGGAGGAGCCGACCGCGACTCGATAGCGAAGGTTAAGGGAAATGTTCACTGTGCGAAACTAGAGAGAGCATTGAACCACCCGATACACTGTGAAAAATACTCGTAAGGGTTACGGGAAAATTTTCCATGATAAAAGTCGTAAAATTACAATTTGAAATTGTAAATTTACAAGCACTCCCAATCGACTTGGAATTGACCGACGAGCAAGAATGGGCAGTCGTAAATTTACGACATATTTTGTAAATCAAAATTACAAAAAATATCGTAAATTTACGAGGATATTTTTCACAGTGTATGAGAAACAGGAAAGCATTCGGTCATTGGTGTAGGTGTAGTCCGCGACCACGGTACTCCTGGAGGGCGGGGGGAATTTAACAGTGTGGGGTGGAAGAGGGGGGTGGTCGGCGTTCCTGGTCCCATGGCCTCATCCCCCCCACCCCGCCCCGCCTGTCCTGTTCGCCCCAACGGTCGGATAGCTTGGCACCAAGTTATCCGAGGTGTTGACTGCAGGACGGGGCGCACCGGAGCGCCACCGGCCTGGAGGGGGGGAGGGGGGAGTAGGTGGCAGGCGCGAACCGCGGCCTGCTGGGAGTAAATACAGCAGGGGTGGGGGTGGGGTCAGGGGGGGGGGAGGTGGGAGGTACAGCGGGCGAGCTGGGGAAAGGTTATCATGAGATATGGGGTGTATAAAGCCATCGTACAGAGTACAGCCAAATAAACAGGGGGCTGCTATACTCGTGAGGTGGGTGCTGCGGGCGGAGGTGAGGGTAGGGGGGGAGGTCGGGGGGGGGGGGAGAGGACGGGGGGGGAGGGGGACGGGAGGAGGAGAGGGAGGAGGGGAGGGGAGGACGGAGGAGGAGGGAGAGGACGGGAGGGGAGGGGGAGGACGGGAGGGGAGGGAGAGGACGGGAGGGGAGGGAGAGAAGACGAGGACGGCGATGCAGAAGACGTCCGCGACCGCCGCAAGCATTCAGCCCCGGAGGGGCGGTAGGGGCGGGGGGTGAGGAGGGGAGTTATATGGATTCCGAGCGCGTACCGCGCCGCTAACCTATCCATGTGAAACGCAGTAGGCGCCCTCCGCAGACACGCGCCGTAGTCTGTAGGCCCCTAGGCCTGTAGGTCCGTATGGGGGCCCCGCCGCGCCCCGCCGCGCCCCGCCCCGCCCCGCCCCGCACCGCCCTGCCCCGCCCTGCCCCGCCCCGCGCGGTGGGTATGGGGCGCTCATGGGACCGGCACGTGTTCGGCGGCAGGAGGGGTTCACCCTCCATACCCCGCCGTACATTCGCCACGTGCAGGTAAGAATATAAAAATAAAGGAACAAAAAAAAAAAGGACGAACGTGCGAATATAGCCAAAGTGCGAAGCAAAAGACACCACTCTCCCGCCAATAACATGAGGCTGCTTTGGAGCAGCTGGGCGCCCCCCCCCCCCTGCCCCTTTACGCACGGCGCTAGACACAACCGCAAGAAAAGGAAAGAAAAAGAAACGACAGACAGTAGCATTTGCTCACACGCTAGTTGTTTCATACTTCTGAGTGACAAGCCAGTAGTGCGCGCCGGTCATTAAACGCGTTTGATTTCAGTGAACACTGTCCACGGCCGGACGGGCTCTGGAAATCAAAGCCGCTCCCCACTCCTGCCGGCAGGGGCGCCCACGGCACGCCGCGGCGTGTCGCCTCATCTGATGCGTGCACCGGCACCACCCCGCCCCGCCCCACCTCACCCCGCCCCGCCCCGCCCCGCCCCGCCCCGCCCCGCCTCACCCCGCTCCAGTGCAGATGGGCAGCGACAATGGTCGTGCGATACGCGGCTCACACGCGCGGCGCGCCCACCCCACCCCACCCCACCCCACCCCACCCCACCCCAGCCTGACCGAACTAAACAGCGGGGAACAAAACCCCGGCGCGGCGCGGCGCGGCCCGGCGGCCCGTCTGAGGCGAGTAGCCGAGCAGAGCAGAGCAGAGCAGAACTCGGGTCCAGATCTGGTTACGGCCAGCGGCCGGGCGGACTGGATTAATTACTCTCCCGCGTAAACCTCCTCGGAGCAGGCGGGGCGGGGCGGGGCGGGGCGGGGCGGGGCGGGGCGACGGGTGTTAACTTCACGAGCCGCGTGCAGCGAGCAAAAGTGGCGGGGCGCCAAGAGGATGAAAGGTGAGACTACTCGACTCGGGTGAGGAGGAAACATAGAATGCATCTCCTCACAAAACTCCCTCACTGTGAAAAATATCTTTGTCAATTTACGATAAGTTTTGTAAATTACGATTCACGAAATATGTTGTAAATTTACGACGGACCTATTGTGCTCGTGAATGAATTACAAGCCGATAAGTGGAACTTGTAATTTTACGATTTGCAATTGTAATTTTACAACTGCACTTTGTGGAAAATTTTCCCGTAAACCTCCGACTATTTTCAACAGTGCTACACTCCGAAGTGGCCGCCCCGCCTGGGCCAAATCGTGTTCCACCAGGATACAGCGCGAAATCACCAGAGGCAGAGTAGGGATTGTCGGACCAGCGGACTGGACATCCAAGTGAGCAGCATTCGTAGGAACAGAGCGCAGACAGGTCACTACAGCATCGCGCATAATTGAAGAGAATGATTGTCGATGAAGGGCTTCACCGGTTTATTCTGACCTCCCCGACTGCGACGGAATAACGCTGTCGACGCGGTCGAATTAGTCGCTAGAAAAGTGACAACCGAAGGGAAACCAGAACGGGACACCCAAACACGACGGGCCGGGCCGGGCCGGCCTGGCGCGAGAGGACTTCAGCGCTGCGTCTCAAAAAAGTGATTCAGACCAACTTTTCCCTTCCCTTTCAAAAGGATGAGGCGCGCTGCGTTAGGACTGTCCCACTCTTCCTCTCTCTCTCTCTCTCTCTCTCTCTCCCTCCCCCCCCTCCTCCCCCTCACTCTGGCTCGTCCTCTCTGCCTGGGGTTTGGTGCTCTAGCGGTCTCAGCGGCTTTAGCGTTTCTCCGCGGCTCAGCTCAGAGGCACAGAAAAAAAAAGGTGACTCAGCAGCACTGGTTTGCTAAAGACGCGCGGGACACGCCCCGCCACGCCCCGCCACGCCCCGCCACGCCCCGCCACGCGCTGGGGGACATCGTGATGAAAAGCCAGACGCCACCGCGGGGGCGTGCGCTGCGCCATATTCGGACGACTGTTAAAGTTTTCTTCATAATTTTTACACCCCTTTTTGCACTGGGACACTACGTGTGATGCCCGACGCTTGTAGGTGTGTGAATCTCCATTTATACACTTGTCCCTTCAAGTGTGCGTGAAATTCCGAGCAAGCAAGTTCACGCCTCTTCAACTCTGCGTGTTCAAGTGTGCGAACAGAAATTCACGCACCTACAGGTATGTGACACTCAGACACAATGTGATGCCGCTGAACCATGCTCTCATCTTGTTTTATCCGCAAGTCGCAATCAACAGTAGAGTCGGTTACAAGAGTGATAACGAAGCCACAAGTTTAGTACAATAAGGTTGTGTCCGTAATCTGCACGGCAGCGCCGTAATGAGAGTTAACAGTGCAACGGTCGCAGCCGCTCCCGCCACGTCGTCATCCGTGATGACATCTGCATGCTGTCATCAGCGGTTATCATGTTCGCCCAGTGAACATGTGGCAATAGGCTTAGAAAAATAAAAGCACCGTCGAGCAAATGAGCTGCCTGGCTGTAGACTCCTCCGCGGCCCGGCGGTCCCGTTTGCGGAGGTGTACAAATTATGGCCGCCCCATCCCTTAATACAGTTTAGCGTACCGTAAGTCTGTGCCAGGACGCTGTCAGACGCGCCTACCCCACTAAGGCTCGGCTCGCTATCCGCGAGGCGCGGCCTCTTGTCCGCCCCCCACCCCCCTACTGCTCCCCTCAGATAAAAGGAGGTCAGAGTTGAGCCCGCATTCAGAACACATTAATGGGCTCATGCCCGGAGATAGGCGGCGGCGGTGGTGGTAGCGGCAGAGGCAGGGGAAGGGGAGGGGAGGGGAGGGGGAGGAGAGGAGGAGGGGAGGAGAGGGGAGGGGAGGAGAGGGGAGGGGAGGAGGGGAGGGGAGGAGAGGGGAGGAGAGGGGAGGGGAGGAGAGGGGAGGAGAGGGGAGGGGAGGAGAGAGGAAGGGGAGGCAGGTGCAGCAGCAGCAGCAGCAGCGGCCGTCGCTGCCTTAGCGGCGCTCATCACAGAGGACCGACAAATTAAATTGAATTTTTTTCCCCGCGCGCGCGGGGCGGCGCGTTGGAAATAGCGGCGCCGCGCCGTGCGCCTGGCGCTGACACTGACATGCAAGGAATTAAAACCGTCTGTTGTAACTGAACTGATGAGACCTGCTGGTCGCACGGAACAAAAAGGGTACGTGCTGCTGGGGGGAGGCCGCTGAAAGCGTCCGCAACATTCCGAGCATGCGACCATCGATGGACGCGCCACGCCGCCCCTGTTTAGAGGAAGAGGCGCGGGATGTGGGTTTGCAGCCCTTATGTTGATGAGCCCGCTCGCTCATGGGGTGGAAGCGGAAATATAAAGCGGGGGTGGGGGGAGGTGACACGGACCTGCTGAGGAGTGAGGGGGGGAGAAAATACGAGGTGGTGGAGAATGGAGAGAGTGTGCGGACGCAAACAGACCTAGACAGGGTACCAGAGGGGGGCGGGAAGGAGGGGGGGGGGGGGGGGCGGCCCCGTCCAGGCCGACCGGCGCTGTCCCCGCAGTACAGCGGCGCGCGGGCCGGCAGGGCTGGCAGGCCAGGCCAGGCGACTCACAAAGGAGCTCGGAATAAGTAAATAGGAGGGCTTGCCGTGCCCTAAAAGACTAATGCAGGAAAGAAAGAGCCGTCCCCTCTCGTGTGGGGCTGGGCAGGCAGGCCGGACCAGGCCGGGCCGGGCGGTGCGGACGGGACGTACCCGGCGCGGCCCGCCGCAGCCAGCACCACGAGCAGCGCAGCGCAGCGCGCGCCGGGCCGGGGGCAGGCCAGGGGGAGAAGGAAATCGTCCTAGACACGGAAATAACTCCGTCCTGGTTTTCAAGCAGCCCCGGAAAACCTGTGTATTTTCTCCGTAAGAGCTGCTTGGTTTTTCCAAAACTGCTTGGAAACCAAGACGTCGTTTCCCCCGTGGACGGGGTGAAAGGGGACGGACACCCACAAAAAGATTTCCTCGTGAGTTTCTTCAAAAGCGTACCAGTTTTGCGGGATTGCATACTCGCCAGCGCGGCAGGGGCCATGGCGCCTTGAGGGCGAATGGCGTAGGCAAACTCGCAAACACTGTTACGCATTCAAAGAAACACCCGGTACTTGCTCTTGCCACCAAGCTAATACTAGCCAGGACCTGCAGTTCTACTGCTGAGCTCGCAAATAAATATAGATAGCTATAGCTATATAGCTATAGCTACTGTTTTAAGCAAATAGCTTAGAGCAGATGGTTGTGACCGGAAATTTTGGTTCCTGTGAAGCAATAAGCTTTGCTCGCTCCGCTCGCATCGCTCAGCAATTTTACTAAAAATCAAGAAATTTTCGTTCAAGTAATAGCAAATTCTTCTTTGCTTCAAGAGGAACTGTGATTATGGGCCAATAATAAACTTATTTGGTGGAGGTTAGGTGTAGCGCGCACCTCCCCGACAGCGAGCGCCCCGCCCGTGGCTCTGGTGCCGGTGCCCCGCCTGAGCGTCGCTGCCATGCAGGGGCGGGAGGGGCCGTTCCGGACCGGGCCGCCCGGGCCGCGCAGAGATGGAAACTTGCGACGTGATAAAATGCCGGGCCACGCCCCGGGCACCGGGCCGGGCGCGCCCAAAGTAGGGCGCAGATTATCGAGTTCCTTATTCGAGTGTACACAGAGCGCGTTATTAGCAGGCGACAGCGCCGTAAGCCGCGTCAGAGGGGCTCTGTGGGTGCGCGGCGCGCGGCGCGCGGGCGGGCTGGGGCTGGGGCGGGGGCGGCCGGAGAATAGGGTATGGGCTTCATCACATACGACATGTCTATAGAATATAACGTTCACCTATATACATATTATATACACAGCAAATCCTGAAAATGAAAAACTAATACACTGGAAAAAATATCTTTGTAAATTTACGACTTTTTTTTCGTAATTCGTGAGTAACAAACGGTGTTGTAACTTTACGATCGAAATCGAAAATTTACGAAAGCCTATTTGTGTTCGTTTAAGAGTCACAAGTCGATACCACGTGTCCTTACAACATTGTAATTTTACAATTTGATATCGTAGCTTTACGACATTTCTCATGGAAGATTTTCCCGTAACTGTTACAAACATTTCTCACAGTGTAATTGAAGTGAGCGAGAACCAATGAGCAAAACCCGATAGTCAGAGCCGTACTTCTACTTCCTGTCCACTTATTTTCTCACTCGCCTCGCCGCCAGCCACCCAGTCAGCGCTCCGCTCAGCTCCGCTCAGCTCAGCTCGCCAGTTGGCAGGCCTGGCCAGCTCCTCTTTGCAGTGGCTCTCCGGCTGTCACTGACCCTCCCCCCAGCCCCAGCCGGGTCATCAGGGGATTACCTGACCTCTGAGAGGAGTAGAGGGGCGCCTGGGCCCGGCCCGGGCGTGAGCGAGTGTCTCCTATAGACATGTGTCGTCTCCGGGGGCTTGTCTCCTGCAGGAGGGCGAGGCGGGCTGGCTCACAGGGCGGGGCGGGGCGGGGCGGGGCGGGGCGGGGCGGGGGTGGGGCGTAGGAGACAGACAGCGCAGGGAAAACAGATGCGAGCTCAGAGTGGCGAAGCAGGAGACAAGGATGGACGGACAGCGCTCGGGAGGGGAGGCAATAAGGAGGGCTCCGCCCCGCCCCGCCGCGGGCCTCGCGAGGCGAGAGAAAGCGAGAGAGAGGGGAGAGAGAGAGAGAGGAGAGAGAGAGAGAGAGAGAGAGAGAGAGAGCGAGCGAGCGAGCGAGAGAGAGAGAGAGAGAGAGGAGAGCGAGCGAGCGAGAGAGAGAGAGAGAGGAGAGCGAGCGAGCGAGAGAGAGAGAGAGAGAGAGAGAGAGAGAGGGTGGGGAAGGAGGGAGACGATAGGAAAGGGGCCGTAGAACAGGGATGTGTGCTGGTGGGGGTGGGGGTGAGAATCCATCAGGCCGGGGCCGGGGCCGGGGCCGGGGCCGGGGCCGGGGCCGGGGCCGGGGCCGGGGCCGGGGCGGGAGCAGCGGAACGAACAGAGACAAAAGGTCAGTACATAGCGTTTGGGGGCCTGCCAGCCCCACGCTGCCCGTCCCGGTACGGCCCGGCCCGGCCCGGCCGGCGCGCTCTGCCCGCGGTGTTCGCACCCTTCTGAATGAATGAGTAATGCGCCACGGCTGGGCCCTCCGCAACCAGGACGACGTCCGCCCGCCCACCTCCACCGCCCCGCCGGCCTCGGACCAGGCGCGGGATCGGCCTCGGCCTCGGCGTCAGGCGCGTCCCCTCACGTCACGGCACCGAGCATATCTATTTGCAAAGTTTGCCTAACTAGTTGGCAACGGGAGGCGACAGACAGGCGGCCGCCCTATGGTTGTCAGTGGTAGTGGGGCAGCTTCCCCCCCCCCCCTCCCACGCTCCGCCACGCCACGCCGGCGCACCTGCCGGTCCAGCACGGAGAGCATCTCGGCAGCTCAGCCCGGCCTTACGTAATTTTCCGCTTCCTTTACTGCGAAGAACGACTTTGCCCCCGTGGTGACTCCGTTCCGTATACCCGCCCCCAACAGCGCCGCCCCCGCCCCGCCCCCACTCCACCCCCGGGCCACCCCCGGGCCACCCCCGCCCCGCCCCCGGGCCACCTCCGGGCCACCCCCGCGCCGCCCCCCGGGCCGGGACGACATGGGGGCCTTAAAGACAACATCATGGCCAAGTTACTCCGGCGAGACGACCAATTACGGGACGTCCCAAGGACCTTGGCAAATTCCACACTTTCCCCGCTGGTTCCTCTTCCGGACTTACGCCAGTAAAATGTGCAGCAGCTGAGGCGGGGCGGGGCGTGGCGGGGCGGGGGCGGGGAGGATTAACACCCCTTCTCCACCTGAATGGCTATCTCAGCCGAGGGCGACGGCACGCACCGTTATAACCTTGCGCAGAAATTTTGCGAAGAATCTGCACTCAGAAATACCGTTTGATCCATGTGACATTAAGCGAAGCCAATCCAATTCTAACCACGTCAGCAAAACTTTGACTTTTTCGATCAGATGATTTAGTTATTCTTCGCAAGGTTTTACCAGTGCGGGTAGGAGGTGCGAGTGAGAGCATAGGGGAGCGTGGGGAGTGGGGAGCGTTAATTAGCCTTCATCACCTGTACGAGCCTCGACCAGCCTTTCGAATTTTCCAGATGGCTTTCAGAAAAAAATCAAAACTAAGAAAAACAAGCCGCAGGAAATAAAACTGTAGCGACCTTCACACCCCGAACAGGCTCACTTCCGCGGGTGCACCCTTTGAAAAGAGCGGCGTTCCAGCTCCCACACCGCTACCCCGCCCCGCCCCGCCTCGCCCCGCCTCGCCCCGCCCCGCCCCGCCTCGCCCCGCCAGCGTCAGCAAGACAACCACACCGACTGTCGATATTGGCGGCAGGCCCGGCCACGACCAACAGCAGCGGTTTTCCGTCTCTGTCGGCGCCCCCCCCCCCCCCCAATCCCTGAGCGCGGGTGCGAGGGAGACAGACAGACACGCCCCCACCTCTTTCACATCGATGATAAGGGGCATTGATTGGGGGCGACCTCGAGGACCAGGCCCCTACCCCCTGCGCCCCCGCGCCCCTACCCCCGCGGCTGACCCCCAAGTCGAGCCCTTTGTAGGACAGCAGGAGGGGGCGTGGCGTGGCGCGGCGTGGCGTGGCGTGGCGTGGCGTGGCGTGGCGTGGCGTGGCGTGGCGCGGCGCGGCGTGGCGTGGCGTGGCGTCACGCGGCTGCCGGCCGGTACGGCCCGGGCTTATTCACCCCAGTTCCAATGTTCATTCATAATTCGTGAATGAAAACAAAACTTTGGCCTGCGCTGCTCTGCGCCGCCCGGCCCGGCCCGTCCCGGACGGCAATACCCTGACATCAACTTCGCTCCCCCCCCCCCCGCCCCCCCCTGCCCCCATCAAACCCCAGGCGGACCAACTTTACTTCCTACCAGTCCGGTCGTCGGCCACGTGTAACACGGTTAAACGATCGATTTCACGATTCGATTGAGTGCAGTTTGCTGATGCCGAAGAACTGTCCGCGCGAGCAGAGCCGGGGCGGGGCGGGGCGGGGCGGGGCGGGGGGGGCGGGGCGGGGCGGGGCGCCACATCGCGCACATCCCGGACCACAATCACTGCGACGGTCCCCGCGCAGTGTTTCATTAATTTTTTCCTCCTGTTTACGCACGCCCCCTCCCCCACTCCTGATGACAAGACACGCTGTTAATAATGCACGCGGTTTTCATCCCCTTTTGCGGCGTTACGAGTAAATTGTATCTTTTTTTTTTACGACGGCAAAAAAAAATTGCTATCATACACTTTCATATTTTTGTCTTCGTTTGCAGAGCAATAATGAGAGCAAAATCGTAGTGCGTCTGAAGTAAAGAGCAATTACAATCGTAACGGTGGCGGAGAGGGAAGTTAAAGAGAATGAAGCGCCCTTGCTGCCCTGAGGGGTGGGGCAAGGCGGGGCGGGGTGGGGTGGGGTGGAGGCGGAACACCCGGAAAAGGGAAGAGCGAAGGGGCATCGCCTCCAAATGCTTTCACCTGCCTGTTTTGAGAACGTGTTTACGTGACCGTAAAGATTACCGGGCCGGTGCCTTGGGGCCAGGCGAGGCGAGGCGAGGCGTGGCAGGGCGGGGCGGGGCGGGGCGGGGCGAGGCGAAGCGGGGTGGGGCGTGGAGGCCCGGGGGCAGTATCGCTCCGGTCCGTGGGGACGGTCGGCGGGCCGGCATGGCCTCCCCCGGGCCTCCCCCCCGAGTCTCCTTGAGCCCAGGGAGCCCCTCGCCTCGCATCCACGAGGCAGCAACTTGGCCGCCGTGCAAACTCGGCTGCACCCCCCCCCCCCCCCCCCCCCCCCGCCCCGCCCCGCCCCGCCCGGTCCCGCCGCGCCACGACCAAAGTTAGTTCCGTGATCAGTTTTGTTGTTGATGCTAAACGAGGTGTCCAGCGGGCGGCCCGGCCGGCCGAGCCTCGCCCAGCCCAGGTGGCCAGTGCAATCCGTTAAGGCCCCGGGAGCCACACTCAGGAAACCGATTTGTCCGGACGACCAAAATATTGTTGTAGGGAATAAAATCTGCTCCTTCCTGCAGCCAATTAAACATGTTATCAAGAATCCTCACTTAGATATGATCAGCTTAGCAAAAATATCATCCGATTCACCAGACCTATGTCAGCTTAAAAACATAATCATCTGATCCAAAAAGTCAAAGTTTTGTTGACGTGATAAAAATGCGTGCAGCAGTGTTCACCCCTGCCAGGCGCCTCGGTTAAGTTATATTTTCGCACACGGGAAAAATATCTGAGCTGAGCCAGCTATTGGCGCGGGGAGAGCTACACGGTAAAATAAAATCACGGTCCCGCATACGGAAAAGTACCGTTAGTACGGACTACGGTCACTCCGTACCCGGCTTCCGTTGCCGATCCCTCATAAGAGCCCATGTTAATCAAACTCTGGCTACGGAAAATGTACCGAAATGTTCCCGTTAATTTTAATCCGGAACTCTCCGTTGCAGTACGGTGCCTGTAACGGCATTCCGTACCTTCTGTCCATTACCAGGCCATATAAGGTACGGAACAAGACAACCGTACTTCATCGAGAAATCCAGCATTTTTAGGGGGTACGGTCTCCGTAGCAAGCTCCGTAACACAGGCTGTTTTCTTTTTTTTAGAGTGTAACGTATCGACTAGTTATAGAGTCAAACTGTGGAAGATGCGCCCGCGTTGGGAAGAGCTTATAGTGAGCCGATGAGTAAGAGGAGAGGAGAGAAATAAAGAAAGAGGAGGATGAGTAGAAGGGGAGGAAGGGAGGAAGAGGAGCGGGGACGGGGCTGAGGGCCCCGGGACGCAGACGCACGTACAGCCCCCCCGCTGATAACGACGGCTCTTGATCTAAGAGCCACTTGAATTACGGTCTTCGGGGCGAGTGCGTTCATCTTTGGACGTGTGCGAGCTGCTCCCGGTGGTTTGCTTTACCCCCCCCCCCCCCCCCAACTCCTCCTCCTCCTCCTCCTTCCCCAGCCCTATCTACCGCGCTGTCTTCCAGTGCACTGACCCCGCCCCCTCCTCCCCCGAGCCCCGCCCTCCAGGGAAGGAGGTAACAGACCGCAAGAGCATATAAGGTTAAAATGACGCCAGTAGCGACGCCCCGCCCCGCCCCGCCCCGCCCCCCCCGCCGCGTTTCATCCCGGCTGTCTCTATACGATCCTAAAATATCGGAGCGGTGGCGGTGGCGGTGGCGGTGGCGGTGGCGGTGGCGGTGGCCGGGGCCGGGGCCGGGGCCGGGGCCGGGGCCGGGGGCTTGCAGGGGTGTTACCCGGGCCGCCCCGAGGTACCTGCGGGCCGGGCCGCTTCTTCCACGCACCTCCGCCTCTCCCATTCCCACACGCGGCGCGCGGGGGAATTTTTGGACCCTCGCGATTGCCTTAGTCTCATATCCTCAGCATGCCATATCCCCCCCCCCCCTCCCCGCGCGCCCGGGCCCTTACATCTGTACGCCACACCACGCCCGCCTCACCTTTACCCCACAATCTAATACCCCACCCCCTTCCCTTCCCGCTATCCTCACTGCCGCGCCTAGTAGAGCTGCTTGCTACGACGTTCGATACTTGCTCCAGGGCGTTCGTGGATTGCATTGAAAGTGATATCGAGGGGGGGGGGGGGATAGAAATGAGAGGCAGTAGGAAAGAGATGGAGAGGGAGAGGGAGAGGGAGAGAGAGAGAGGAGAGAGAGAGAGAGAGAGAGAGAGAGAGAGAGAGAGAGAGAGAGAGAGAGGAAAGCAGGAAATACGAAGACGATGTTAGTCCCGGGGGCTTGGTGCGATTGGTGCCGCTCCATCCCGGCTACTTTCCATTTTTAACCGGCGCTGTTGGTTTAGAGGGAGATAGAAAGGAACACAGACTCGAAAACAACAGACTTACCCAACCCACGCAGCGTTACCCCCAAGACTTTCTGCGCCTACGTCTGTAAAACCGTCCGGATATAAAATCTTGTACGGCGCGTCACTGCCGCACACAGCCCCGCCCCGCCCTCCAAGCCAAAGCAAATCAACATGATTGCCACGAGGTGGGCCGGGCCGCGGGTATACAGTATGGGAGGCAGCAGAGGTAAAGTGCGTCGGATAAAAAAAGTAGCAACGATGAAGTGGAGAAATATTTGTCCTGCTGGCCATAAACATTATTTGCCGAGACGATTAGGGGCGCATCGAACGCTTCGGGGACGCGACGAGGCCCCCCCCCCCCCGCCCCCCAACCCCCCGCGCGACCACTCAACCGTTCGTTTCTCGACTTTTCTCTCTCTTCCTCTCGCTCCGCCCCCTCCCCGTCTCCCCCTCCCTCCCCTCTCTCTCTCTCTCTCGCACTCTCCACCATCAACCTCTTCCGTCTCTCTCTCCCGCTCACTGCCACGCCGGCCCGGCGCCACCACTTACCGCCGCCGGATCTTAGCGTTCTCACGCACCGTGGCCTCATTCGATTAGCCGCGCTGGCCTGCCGGCCGGCCGGGGGCCACGGGGCCAAGGGGCCCCCTCGGGGCCAAGTGGCCACAGGTGGGCCAAGTGGACGGGCCAGCGGCCAGCGCGGCGGCCGGCACAAAGAGCAACGTTCCGCATGGGTCCGCGTGGCTGCGCACGGACAGGCAAACAAAATGCGATCGGGTCAGGGAGGGGAGCCCCGGGGCCCTACCGAGCCCTCGGGCTGAAGGGGGAGGAGAGAGAGAGAGAGAGAGAGAGAGAGAGAGAGAGAGAGAGAGAGAGAGAGAGAGAGGGAGAGAGAGAGAGAGAGAGAGAGAGAGAGAGACAGAGAGAGAGAGAGAGAGAGAGAGAGAGACAGAGAGAGAGAGAGAGAGAGAGAGAGAGAGAGACAGAGAGAGAGAGAGAGAGAGAGAGAGAGACAACACTCATACTCACTTATTTCTTGTCGTTTTGTTCCCATTATTCACGAGAGGCGGCCATCTTGTATTTTGCTCTACACTTTACGTGTCATTCTTTTATTTCTTTGTATTTTTCTTGTTTTTTTTTTGTTTTTTTTTTGTGTCCATACCATTGCTTTTCTGTGTATTTTGAAGTATTTCGCAGCATTTTTCGTGTATTTTCGAGTTGGCCGCTCCTTGATCATTTATCAGGTTTTGGTATAAGTTTCTAGAGGACAAGTAGTGGACACAAGCAAGAGTGAGAGAGATGTTGTAGTTTACATATTCCATTTTAACTATTACTTAGCCGTACGGATTTAACTCCAAGTTTCTTACACAGAACGTCACTCTTTCCTCAGGCTAGGAGTGTCGTGGTGGGGACGCAGATGTAAAAGCAGGAACAGGGGAGTAGTCGGGGGAGGCTGCGCGCGCGGGGGTTCGTATTGGGGAGGCGGGATGGCAAGGGACGGGCGGAGCGCGATACGAGATATTGCAATTTTTCCGAGTTGGTCTTATTTTGCACACAGATCCACCCGCCCCCAACGCAACCCGCTTTCTGCATTTCTCTTACAAAGGCACAGTCTTTCGCCCAGCTGTTCATTCCGACTCATCGAGTCCAACTTTACCATGCAGAATGTCGAGTAACTTGTACAACTAACGCTCGGCATCAACGACAGATCGTACCAAAGGTTTGTGTTCTAGTCGACAAATTCTAAACAATTTTCTTCGCACAATATTCGCACATTTTTTTTTTTGGAGATAGCGGTGGGGGCTCTGTGATTACACGTGCGCGAGGGGCGGGGCATAATCCCCAGCAGCAGAGTAGATGTGCGTCCAGCCGGGCGGGGCGGGGCGGGCCGCTCAGTCTGATAGGCTCAGCATTCCGCTCGCAACCATCGTCAGGTGGCCGTCAGGTACTTTCATTTTATTGCTGTCACGTTATCTGGCGGGGGGAGGGGGGGGGGGGGCTTTGCTTGGCACCCGCACAGACTACAGCCGCGCGCGTGACACGGACACGGATCCTCATTGGCTATCAGTGCTCTTCAACCCTCACTCTCCCCACTCCCCTGAACCCCCCTCTCCAGCCTAGCCGCCCGCATCCGATACGGTAAAGCCTGTTGTGCTGGGGATTTTCGTGGAACGGGCAAGGCGTGGCGTGGCGTGGCGTGGCGAGGGGCAGGACAGATAACGCGCTTTGCAATAACGACCACCATGTTTTCATTTCCTTTGACTTCTGTTTTGCAGGGAGTGAGAGAGGCGGGGCGGGGCGGGGCGGGGCGGGGCGGGGCGGGGCGGGGCGTGCGAGCGAAGTCAAACAACCACAACTCAGAGCTCGGTGCACCTGCACGCCAGTATAGCAACTAACCGCTGAATTGCCGCTGTATAAATACATGCATTCACCAGTTGCTAAAGGTAAACTTTAAAAAAACTATCTACATAGACCTCCTGACCTCCCCCCCGCGATCGCAACCCAAAAAATTAATTCTCTGCAAGACTAAGCCTCGCAATTACGTTGTATATATTGCGTGTTATTTTTTTTGCCTGGTGCGGCTACAAAACCTCCTCCAGTCCTTGGCCTACCCCCCCCCCCCCCCCCCGCCCCCTCCTTCCCTCACAGCCTCCGTACAAGCTGGCTCCCAGTAATTAAACGGCTACGACGCCCGAAGGGCCGATCCCGAAGAGGAATTACAAGGAAAATTGCGGAGGCCGGCAGTGGTGGTGGTGCGGCTTCCGATGCAAGGATTATTGTTCGCCCCGAGCCCTCCTCGACCGTCCATCTCCACCGGACCTGGGCTACGCGCGCGTGGGCCGGCTCGAGGCAACACACTCCGCTCCGGCCCAGTCGTGCACACTAACCGGATTTGTATCTTGTATTTGGACAAAGTCAAACAATCAAATTTTTCACCCAAATTTGTGCGGGGATTTGTACAAATTCATACGGTTTTTCGCATAAATTTGTTTGAAACGATATGCATGTTTAACTTTGCAGAAACGTTTGCACAAAAACATACAAATACAGTTAGGATGTGCTCAATAACCCACCGGTTACACCCGGGTAATGTTAACCGTTCGACCGGTCAAAGTAATAAGAACGTACGCATTGCAATATGTAATTACGTGAATTACGCTCTATACTGTTTTGGGGGCACGAGTATGAGAGTGACGGGGTTTTAAAAAAAATTACATTTCGAGGTTTCTGTTTGTCAGCGACGAGCACTTGTGTGCCGCTGCTTTGTCTGTCCCTGCGACCTTAATAAAGTAAAGTCATGTGTTTTAATTTTCTCTCTTCCCTCTCGCCTCTCCCACACGCTCTCTCTCTCTCTCTCTCTCTCTCTCTCTCTCTCTCTCTCTCTCTCTCTCTCTCTCACACACACACACACACACACACACACACACACACACACACACAGTGGACACTGGTGAGTATAAAGAGCCTACCCGCCCACGCACAGCCGCACTTCCTGCCTCCGAGCAACGTGCCCACTTGTTCCTATGTCCAGTTAAAACTCGTTTTTCGCATCGAAAAATTGATTTAAGAAACTCAAACCGCGCTGATTCTATGTCAGTTACTGAGCATCAGTTTACTTGACAGAGCCACCGCATCCCTCCTAGTTTCCACCGCGCTGGCCGGACCACGATCGAAAAATACCGAGCATGGCGAAGAGAGAGACGGAAATTAATTATGCTTCCGGACAAAATCAATCCGTTTGGGTATAGGGGGGAGGGGGGAGGCAAAAAAGGATGGGGGCGTGTCATGGACAGCAGGGGTGTCTGCCGGGCCCACGCAGGGGTGAGGGGAGGGGAAGGGGAGGCGGGGGAGGGGAGGAGTAATCGCAGGGGACAAGACGCGGGGGCGGCGGAGTTCGCCGAAAACACTGCGCGCAGGGGGGGAGGTGGGGAGGGGCACCACTGTCAGGCGGGAGTTGGCTTGGCAGCCGCGGCAGTCCCCCGCTAGGCAGCTAGCTGACCCCAGAGGGGGGAGGGGGGGGGGGCAGGTCGGTCGGGGACTCGCCCTCCTACCCGATATGCATACCGATACACATTCAAGCCCCGCTCTAAACTCTGACGGTAGGAGCAGTCCCAGGCCGCCTCCCCGCCCCGCCCCGCCCCGACCCGCCCCGGAGCCGCGGCTCGGCTCATACGGCGCCTTCGCCCCCAGATAGAGCACGTCTGCCCCGCCTGTGCCCCAACCCCGGCGGGGCGGGGCGGGGCGGGGCGGGGCGGCACCACTACAATATGCTTCCTCGCCGCCCCCACCCCGCCGTTCATCCCTCTCACTTGCTCTCTCGCGGTCCGCGACCCCACGAGGGGCCTCCCGGCGCCCGGAGCGACGGAGACAGGCGCGATTAAGGCTCGGGGCGGGGAGGGCAGTATTCGGAAGCGAGCGCGCCTGCCCTTCAGTGGCCCAACCCCGCCCCGCCCCGCCCCGCCCCGCCCCGCCCCGCCCCGCCCCGCCCCGCCACGCCCGCGACACCTCCCGGCCACTGCCCTGACCCAGAGGCCGGGCGGAGCAGGGCCGAGGCCGTGGCCTGCCGCTGCTCGGGCTGCGACGTACAGACAACACTGTCAAAAACAGCTCTGAAAGTTTACGACTTTTTTCGTAATTTGTGATTTACAAACGGTTTTGTAAATTTACGATCGACATCGTGAAAATTACGAACGCCTATTTGTGCTCGTTTAAGAATCACAAGTCGATACCAAGTGTCCTTAAAATTTTGTAGTTCTACGATTTGATATCGACGTTTTTCATGACAAATTTTCCCGTAACTCTTACAAATATTTTTCAGAGTGAAAGAGGTCGCATGTGCACATGCCCTCCTCGTGCATCTATAGGCCGAGGCCGGCCGGCCGGCAAAGAAAGAGGAAAAGTGGCGCGATCCGGTCGAAGTGAAGTATGCACTGCTCTAGCACTGCCGCCGTCCCGTCCCGCCCCGTCACTCACATCCGTCATGACGTGCAGGCATCAGATAGCCGGCCCCGCCCCGCCCCGCCCAGCCCCGCCCCGCCCTGCCCCGCCCATCCCCCACCCCCGCGCGTGCCGCGGCAGCGATTAGCGGGGTCAGGCCGTCGAGGAGGCCTCAGCCCGACGGGAAGAGGAGAGGGAGAGAGAGAGAGTGAAAGAGAGAGCTAGAGGGAGAGAGAGAGAGAGAGAGAGAGAGAGAGAGAGAGAGAGAGAGAGAGAGAGAGAGAGAGGGGGGAGGGGGGATCAAAAGAGCCGCCGCTCACGCTCGCCGCAAGCACGCCCCGTCGGCCGGGCACGCTCGCCCATGCTCGCCCACGCTCGCCGCGCCGTACTGTTCATGCGGTCGTAACTCGGTTCAAACACGAATTGCGCGCTCCTTCCATCCGCAGAGCGCAGACCAGCCGGTACTCAATCGGCTCCGGCAGTAAACCCGCCCCGCCCCGCCCCGCCCCGCCCCGCCCCGCCCCGCCCCGCCCCGCCCGCGCCGCCACTCTCGCCACCCACGATGAGGACTTGACGGCCGATCCCACGGCCGGACACTCACTGCACGAGACGAGCGCGCGCGGAAATTTAAACCTTTCGTCCGAGAGTGAGGCGAGAGCGAAGAGAACCGCCGGGGGACGGGGCAGGGGAAGAGAAGCGTGAAAAGACAAAGGAATAAAGAAAGTTGAAGAGAACTGCATCAAACTTGGAGTAAAAAAAGGAGTGTAGAGCAGCCTGCTGCGACAGTTCCATCCTCACCCCGCATTTTTTTTTTTGTTCTTTCTCCTCACTGCGTGGAATTTTTTTTCCCCAACGCAAGAGATGACGGACCCAAAAAAACTTTTAGTATGTCGCACACTTGAGTTTGCATAGGAGAAAATAAAAGGCTAAAATAGAGAAAGAAGAAGAGAGCGGCTGAAACGAGAGAAACGGACAGTGGCCTGCCCTGCCCTGCGGTGCGGCGGGCACACGTACGAGAGAGGTCCAGCCAGGGGCGGCCAGGGCCGGGGCTATTTATCGAGAGCCAGGACCGCGATTGGAATTCCAGCCTGCCCGGCCGGCCTGCAGGAGCTAGCCCTGGCCTCGCCCTGGCCTCGCCCTGGCCCTGACACACAACATTTCGCGCAACCAACAAGGGCCGCAGGCGTGGCGGCGTGGCGGCGCGGGGCGGGGCGGGGCCGCAGCCTTTGCCCCCGATTAGCGCGGCTGGCCAGTCCGAGCCGGCGGGGCGGGGCGGGGCGGGGCGGAGTGGAGTGGGGCGGGGCGGGGCGCTGGGGTCCGCGCGCCCGGCCTTTGGAAGAGAGAACCGGCATCAACGTCAACTTAAATGGCCCGCGCCCGTAAAAGAAACGGCGCAAGAAAACCACGCGATAGGGAGGAGGGGGTAGGTTTATTTACGACGAGCAGAGTACGTGTCGGGAGAGGGAGAAGGGGGGGGGGGAGCCCCCTCGGGCTGTCGCCGCCGCGAGCGTCAATCTAGCGGGGGCTCTGCCCATTACAGTTCACCGTTTGCGAAACTTGGACTCATTATTTTTGCTGGTAGTTAAAGCGGGCTAGAACTTCATTGACCCTCTGCGCTGCACAGCGACCGGTGCTGGCTGCTGGAAACGTCCGATCCTCCAGCGATAACAATTCCTCAATGCATCGGAGGGACGGAACAGCGATTGAGGAACGCGACGAGGAGAGATCACTGTAAATATTATAGTCACATATTTCTCGCCCGTATTAAGCGCAGTATTTCTACATCGCTCGATTAGAGTGAGGTTCACTAAAACGACTGAAAACTAGTCTTTTTCGATATTTTGATATCGCTCCATTAGAATGATGTTGGCTTACATGGCTCAAAAAGAGTCTAGCAAACCGCCGCAAACGTCGTCAAAATGACTCTAATAGAGCGATGTCGTTCCGACTCGCTCTCCCAGGAGCGAGAAAATTTGGTACAGAAAAGTCGCTCCTCCATTTAGACTGATGACGTGGAACAAAACAGGTGTGAATCCTCAGAGGTGTTGATGGGTTCATCCTATTCGCTTGCAAGCATTATACTGTCTGAGGTATTAACTCCTTCCGACCGCCCTCGGGGACTTTTTAATTGTTAGCAATTGTTAACAACCCTGTGAGGGTGCTAAGTAAAACCTTTGCCTTTTCTGGAGATCGACCAAACGTCAACCTAACCGAATGCAAAGCTTGTTGGTAATAGTGGACACTTTCCAGATGCGACAAATGCGGCCGGGGGAAAAAAAAACTGGAAGCGAGCGTTGGAGTTGGTCCAGCCCTGCCTGGCCCGCGCGGCGAGCGGCTGTCTACATAGCCCTGGCAGCACAGGCACTGCCGCGCTGCAGCTGTACTCACCCGGCTTGTCCAGCTCCGACATCTCCTGGGACAGGTTGACGGCGACCAGCGCCACGCCCAGCAGGACGGCGGCGACCCTGCCACATCCCGGGGCCGCAGGAGCCATGGCCACTCAGCATCTGCGCCGCGCCATCCAGTCACTGCAACGGACCGACATTCCACGCGTTTATATATGGCATAGCCGTGCGCGATATGCAACAGTCGCTGTGAAAAATATCTCTGTAAATTTACAACAGTTTTCGTAATTTGTGATTTACAAATGGTATTGCAACTTTACGATCGAAATCGTAAATTTACGAAAGCCTATTTGTGCTCCTTTAAGAATCACAAGTCGATACCAAGTGTCCTTGAAATTTTGTAATTTTACAATTTGATATCGTAATATTACAACATTTCTCAAGGAAAATTTCCCGTAACTCTTACAAACATTTTTCACAGTGGTTTATTTTTAAGTGTATAAAACATTGCACTGAGTCCCGCATCAATAACTGGCCACGTCTATATTTTAAACGGGAGGATCACCCGCACACCTCCGCCAGCGACAAGCGCATTTTTTTTCCCGCTCTCGTTTAAAGCGGACGCCTGAAAATCAATACTTGAGGAACAGCTTAGTCGGGCAATCCATCACAGACAAAGCCTCATCCGGAGCTGCTCCGTGTTAATCGAATACCGTACCGAGTCACAAAGTCTTTTTGCCAGGCGTTTTTACCGCCCCGCAGCGTCCTCCGTGCGCCCCTGCGCCTCCCCCACCCCACCCCACCTCTCCCACTCATTCAATAATGTTCTGATCAGATTTAATCGAAAAAGTTGTAGCAGACCGCTAACAACAGTATCGTGTCCGAGCGTGTCCCATGGGGTTCCACCATTGCCACCACATCCCAGTGCTCACGCCCCATCCCCCTACCACAACATCCTCTCCAACTCCGCTCTCCTCCGTTTTCTTTCGCACTCTCACTTTCTCACTCACTCACTCACTCACTCTCTCTCTCTCTCTCCTCCTCCTCTCTTTCTTCTGTCCCTCCCTCCACAGCATCATCTTTGCAGCGGTCCAAAGTGACCTCACGTGGGAGGCTATAGGGGGGCGGGGGGCCGCGCCGCGCCGTGCCGAGCCGCTGCGGTTCTTCGCGCCGAACCCATTCGTCGTGGCCGCTGTCGAACACACGCCCCGCCCCGCCCCGCCACCGGAGAGGGAGGGGGAGGGGGGGGCGCTTGCAGGTGTCCACAATGTATGAACACCCATCAATAATAGCACTTCTAGGTCAGACTCCCACCAAGTCTCACCGCACGGCACTAGCTCCCCCTCGGCGCCCCCTCGGCGCCCCCTCCCCGACCCTCGGCACGAAGGGCAGCCACGCGGGAAACGTCCTACTACATGCGATATGAAGAGGAAAACAACTGACAGAAATATTCTGCTGCTTTCAGATTTTGAAAATTGAAATTAACATTCACCGAAACAGACCTGCTCCACAAAGTACTAAACGTCACTGAAACGCATACGAGTCGGTGCGCTGGCAATTTTTATCTGAACAGTGGAAACACAAAGTGTGTGAATGTCTCATATTTGCAAGAAAGTGAAACAAGTAAAATTCTCAATTATTTTTTTTACAGTGCAATATTTGCGCTCAGTCCCCTCCAGGACAATAAATAACCGACGGTCAAGCGTGGCGGAGGGGTGGGGGTGGGGGGGGGGGGGGTGAAGCCCGCGACAGTCGCACGTTCACCTGAAGCCATACCGCCGCTAAGTGTTACAAGTTTGGCCCCTGGCTTGGCCTGGCCTGGCCTGGCGCGGCCGCGTGTCCCGAACTCCGACGCGCGGGGCACGAAAAAAAAAGCAGCAGGCCCAACAAGAACAAAGTGAAACGCAAATTCTCCTTTTTTTTATACCCGATTCTTTCGATCCCCCACTTTTTTTTATTCTTTCCTGTGTACTTCTTCCGTTTACTTATATTGAATGACGCGCGCCCGACTCTCTATAGGGAGAGAGTGCACTGGTAAAACAAATGGAGCAGGCCTTGTTGGAGCACTGTTAAAGTTCTGCGAAGTATTTGCTTCGCAGGGCTACAAAGAATTCTCACTCTTCGTAAACTGCAAAGCATTTGCTTCGTAACTTACAAAGAAAACAGACACTTTGTAGGCTGCAAAGAATTCCTTTGCAGTCTGCGAAGCACGAGCTTTGTAGCCTATGAAGTATCCTGTTTTCTTTGTAAGTTACGAAGCAAATGCTTTGCAGTTTACGAAGAGTGAGAATACTTCGCAGAACTTTAACAGTGAGAATAAAGCCTTTGAAGGAGCATTAAAGACATTCATTTGCGCGCAGGCAAAGTCCAATTTTCCTCCACACCCCTGGTGTGATATTTCACCAGTTTTTCCGACCGCGGATAAGGTTCACCCTCACAAAGAACACAGTCCGCGGCACAGCCAGGCTAGGCTAGGTCAGCTCGAGCCGCGGAAGAGCCGACGCGCTGTCTGCAGCAGCGGGGTGAGGCGAGGTGGGGCGGGGCGGGGCGGGGCGGGGCGGGGCGGGGCGCTACAAGGTGTGAGGGCCAAAGGAGAGAGAGCGGAAGGAGGGCGCGAGGGGAAGGCAGCGGCAGCAGGTCGGTAAAGGTGAGCTAGCGAGGTGGCGCCTGGCGCCCTAGTTTCCCCACAGGTCAGTAATTGCTTATAATGGCCATATCCTGCCGCGAGAGGGTAGATCCCTGGGGCTGGAAAGTAAGTAGTGAGGGAGGGGAGGGGAAGGGACGACTCGCGGGGCGGGGCGGGGTGGGGTGGGGCGGGGTGGGGCGGGGTCGTCGGCTGCGGCAAAGTTGGCAATTTGATGAAGTCGCGGCGCCTCGCCTCGCGGCACCCACACCACGGTCTAGCCGAGGTGCGAGACACGACGACAGGGGAGAAAACAAAAAATATAAATATACGAAACGCTTCACGACGGAAAATCAAAGTCGATTTTTCCGAGGGCATAGGGCAATTACTCTGCACTACGTATTTCTGATGGTCATCTTTATCGCCAAAAATGAGCGACGTTTTTCTACGCATCGCTCCATTCGAGCGATGTTCGCAAAGATGACTCAGAATGAGTCGTATCTATCACTCAAATTGAGTTATGTTAGCTGAAACGACTCAACAAGAGTCATAGGGATAGCCGAGAATGTCCTCATGGTGACTCTAACTGAGCGATGTTAATCTTGCTCGCTCTCCTGAGAGTGAGCAAATTTGGGCCACATCTCGCTCTCTAGAGAGCGACATTTATGACTCCTCGATTCACAGTGTTTTCTCATGGAAAATTCTCCCGTAAGTGTTACCAACATTTCTCACAGTGCAGAGTGCGGATATGAGTAAGTTGGGGTCGGAAGCGGGGGCAGCGGGGGCAGAACTGACGGATGGCGATCGGTTTCAATTTCAATTATATCCTCGGCGTACTCTGGGCAGCGCCTGCTATAAATATGTAACGAGGCAGAGCCGTCGGATGTAGGGGCGTCCATTAACGGAGCCTCGCGCAGAGCGCTGCTAGCAGGCAGCCAGTGCTTCTAGCTGTGTGTGTGTGTGTGTGTGTGTGTGTGTGTGTGTGTGTGCGCGTGCGCGCGCGCGAGCGCGGTAGCCACGCCATCAACATACCCGGCCCGGCGCGGCATTTCAATTCGATTGCCAGTCCGATATCATATAAATGCGCCAAATTTCAGCCCTCTCGACGCGCACCAGGACGAGGATAGGTAATTACACACATTATGTTGCCCCTTTGTGCCTGTGTGCGTGTGCGTGTGCGTGTGTGTGTGTGTGTGTGTGTGTGTGTTTCGCGCATATGGCAGTCAATTATTGGTTATCACTGCGACTTCCATTCCGCGCCGTGCGCTCCGGTCAGATTCGTTTTGCAACCGAAATAGAGCGGCACAGAGCGAGTCGCTGCGGTGGAGTTGAGACAGCTGATGTCAGAGCATGCTCTGTACAGGGACACAGTTTCCCCCATTTAGAATTAAAAGCGATTTGACTCAGGCGTTTTTGAGGAGGAAAATCTCCACCTTCTTGACTGAATTTAAGAGAACAAAGACTCAACCTTGCTGACAATATTTTTCTTCCCTTTACAATCGATCCTCGACTTTGCTAACCCCCATCCCCCTAAATACGGGCGAAAGAAATAAAAATGGGCCAGGAGCTGTGTGCACGCGTGGAGGAAGCAGGGGAAAGGTAGAGGAAAGAACGACAGAGAGAGATAGAGAGAGAGAGAGAGAGAGAGAGAGAGAGAGAGAGAGAGAGAGAGAGAGGGGAGACAAGGAGGCGAAGGGATGCCAGGCGAAATGCAAGAGGGCAAAAACCTGAGTCGAAAGAGGGTCAGAAACAGGCCGACACGACCTGATAACAGCTGAGTGGTGGAAGGAGAGAGAGAGCAGAGAGAAAGGGAGAGTAAGGAGGAGAGGGAAAGGGGTCACGCTGTATGACGAACTTGTCAGTTTATTCTTATCGCCGGGAACAGCGCAGCAGTCGAACGGGCCTCGGCCCCTCGGGAGTGAGAGGAGGGGATGGAGGGGGTGGGGGTGGGGGCCTCAGGGGACCAGCCCTGAAATACGTGCACGAGCCGTGCAGCGGCGGAAGCGCGTAGAGAGGAAACGGCTGACCCCGAGGAGTCACCCACCATGAACACCCTCCGCCAGGCAGTGGTAGGGGGGGGGGGGGGCAGAGAAAGGCACACCACGGAGCCCCGCCTGCACAGTGAGCGTGGCTGTGTTAAAGCTGTAGGGGTCGTTTCAAATTCCCCTCCAATCTGCGTCGGGCGTGATCGGAGGCTCGGTAGACAGCAGGGTCGCGCCAGACCAGACCAGACCTGGGTCCGCCTCGCCGCGCCACGCCGCGCCACGCCACGCCACGCCACGCCACGCCACGCCACGCCACGCCACGCCGCGCGCCGGCCAGGCTTAGAGCGACTCAGCGTAGCGTTTTATCCGGCGGCATAGGGCGCGCAGCCCGGCCCAGCAGGGCCACCCCGCCCCGCCCCGCCCCGCCCCGCCCCGAGCTCTGTTTCGGGGAGGGCGAAAGTGCCAAGTTGTACGGCCGCTCGCTGTGGGCAAACTCTGCGGGGGCCGGCGGGGGCCGGGGAGTAGGGGAAGGGGGGAGGGGGAGGGGAAGGGGAAGGGGGGAGTTCGTCGCCGCGGCAGGGAGTCCACCCGGCCGGCACCACGGGGTGGATGAGTGCAGCGCAGAGTGGATCATCGTGCGCCGCCTGCCTACTAGGCAGCCCAACCAGCACGCGACCCACAGATGTTGCCTAGCGGGTGGGTCAAGACCAGTGTTGCCAGACAAGTAGGCAAAACTAGCCCACGATGCACCCGTGTCAAGAGGGCGGCATCAACGCCTGCCTACTAGGCAAAGTAAACTCGCCTGAGGGGAGAGTTTGCCTGCTGGTAGGCAGACGCGTCGACACCACCAGATTTACACAGGTGTATCGTGGGCAATTTTTGCCTACTTATCTGGCAGCAGTGGTCAAGACACCGGCCGGGCGGTAGCTAGCAGTTGTCGGGCTCCTACACTGTAGGCCCCGCTGGGGGTCGCAGTAGTGGTCCCTGTAGGCTCCTAGTTCCTACAGGTTCCGCTGGCTGGCCGGCCCGGGGGCTGCAGCGCCTCGGGTAGAGGGGGGCGCCGCGCCGCTGGTCTGGTGGTGAGAGCTCGACAGAGGGCGCCCCGCCCCGCCCCCCGCCCCGCCCCGCCCCGCCCCTGCTGAGCGCTTGTCTTTATGGCATCAGACAATCCGCCTACAGCCTCTCAAGTAGTACAACAGACCAGACCAGCGCGGCAGAGACCAGCACGGCCCACACAGCCCGCCGCACCCGGCCCCGCCCCGCCCCGCCCCGCCCCGCCCCGCCCCGCCCCGCCCCGCCCCGCCCCGCCGCGCCCCGCACGGCGCAACCCCAGCGGCCATCTCTGACGGTACAGCGTCAGAGAACCTCACGGGTGTATGCCTCCTCCATTGACTTCAAGGAAAACGAAAACGCCTGAGAATTTTACTCCTTCTGAAAAGACATTATGAGGCGATATGTCTCATATGGAGACCTACCAGCCGAAACCTCCTTGGCAGATCCTAACATTTCAAATTCCCTCTGTCGCAGATGCCCCACCAACATTCCACGTTTCACCTGTGTCTTTCGAGTCCGACGAGTCCTGTTCGCTGCCCCCCTCGCGCCGCCCGATACAGACGCACGGGGTAGGCCGAGCCGAGCCGAGCCGAGCCGAGCCGAGCCGAGCCGAGCCGAGCCGAGCCGAGCCGAGCCGAATAGACAAATTATTTCGCACGGGTAGGCCCGAACTATTATACCGTGCACAACACGAGGGGCGCAGAGCTAAGCCGGCAGGGGTGGGGTGAGCCAGCCAGCCAAGTGGTCGCTGGGAGGGAGGAGGGGGAGGGGGAGGGGGAGGGAGGAGGGAGGAGGGAGGAGGGAGGAGGGAGGAGGAGGAGGGAGGAGGGAGGAGGGAGGAGGGGAGGGGAGGGGGCAGTCATCAGTCAGCGCTAATCCGCGGACATGGGGGTCAGGTGAGGTGAGGGCGTGCAGCCGCACCGCCGCTCACGATCTCTGACGGGGAGTCAGAATGTGTACGAATGTCAGACGGGGGACACCCCCGGCGCCCCGGGGGGGGGGGGGGGGGGGCGTGACAAGGACGTCCTCGGGGGAGGGGGAGGGGGGGCACCCCATAATGAGGGGGCCGCCACATACTTGGAGCAGCGCGAAGGAGATGGAGGGCCCTAACGTCTGTAAAAGGGCCCTTCAGAAGCGAACGCCCCGCCCCGCCCCGCCCTGCCCACAGTGATTAACCCATACCCGGAGGAACGCCCGACCTCTCACCTCGCACTCCCCTGCAAGCTTCTACGCACGTACCGCAGTACTTTATTTTCTATGTCAGCGCGATTGTCGCCAAAAACCACACACACACACACACACACAACCCTGAACGCTTTTCGCCGAATATCTAAGTTGGTGCAAATTCCATTTTCCTCCACTTGCGCGTTAGGCTTCCACAGTAGAGCTGTATACCTCTACTTATTTAACAGCCGGGGAGAATAACGCATGTATAAGAAATGAGTCCCGCTTGAACAGAAAAGAGTTTTGCATATTTACGACTTGATCGCGGGCGGAGGAGAGCCCAATATTGATAGGGAAAGGCGGCAGGAACCTTAGAGATAATAAAGAGAGTGTGCCACCAGGGGGAGGAGGGGGGGGGAGGCGCTAGTGGCGTAAAGGGACGCCTCCTGCGAATTAAGTTCGCCGGAAGTACAAGACAAACAAACACGAGGTGGTTTTAACTTTCTTTTAAGCTTTGGTCTACACTGTAAACAATTTACTTTATTTCGCACGGGACCGAGGGGGAGGGGGTGGCTAAAGAACTGCCCAGGTATACTAACCATTCTTGGTGCAAATTCTCTATGCTTGCAAGGTCACTCATTAAAAGTTGAACGCGGAACTCGCAGTAGGAATCACATATATTTGTTCGCCGTCTTCACCTCTTTTTTCGGACAATTTACACCCTTTGTCAAATCTGTCAGAGACCGCTGAGTCGGTTCGAGCCACCCGCTGCCGCCCAGCTGCCCCTGCGGTGCTACCACCCTCTCCCTCTCTCTCCCCCGTTCCCCACCCCTCTCCCTCTCCCTCTCTCTCTCTCACTCACCCTCTCCCTCTCCCGGCCCAGTGGCTCGTGATGGTCGCACACACTGAGTGCGTGCTCCGAGAGCACAATATTCGCAATTCAATCATTCACAGCCTCACCCCGAACTCCCCCAGGCATCGGCTCCGTTCACCAACAGAGGAGGTTTTCACGCAGAATTTCGAACGATCCTATTTTTTTTCAAGGACCCTTTCAGTTATTTATTTTCCTGAGCAAGCGGCCTACTTCCACACGATCGCTTTTTCGGTGTGCTGTACTCGAAAATAAACAAAGATTCACGCTATTTTCTCCGATCTCGTCGTAAAAAAAAAAGAGAGAAATACCAAGGAATCCAAGCGAATGCACACGCCTGCGTATAAGCCAGGTCGAAAATGTCCCGCCAACAGTGGGTCATGGTAGTGGGCTTCACAGCCACTTAAGTTGGGAGGGGTCAAGGTTGGATTGACTCCTACTTTCGCCATAAAGTCGGCGGGACCCCGACATGGCCACGCCGAAAACTTGACAACATGCTTTATCACTTAACAGCGACAAGCCCGAGCCTCGCGGGGACTTGGGCCACCACCCCCACCACACAAATCCCCACGGCCCCGCCCCGCCCCCCCGCCCCGCCCCGCCGCAGCGCTACCCATAATTACGCGGCCTTGGCTCAAACTTACATCTGCACACGCGCAGGGCCCCGCCCGCCCCGCCCCGCCCCGCCCCGCCCCGCCCCGCCCCGCCCCGCCCTGCCCGGCCGCGTGCGCGACAATGGCTCCGAAATAAGAACAACTCACTTTGATAACTTTGTGTCGACTCTGAGGCCGCGGGGCCGGGGCGGGGTAGGGCGGGGGTACGGGCTCCGGGACCCCAACCGAGCACCACCACGCCCCACCCCGCCACACCACGCCTCGCCCCGCCACGCCCCGCCCCGCCTCGCCCCACCTCGCCTCGCCCCGCCACGCCTGCCCGCGCTCCGCACCGCCACACCACACCACGCCTCGCCCCGCCCCGCCCCGCCCCGCACCCCGCACCGCGACGCTGCTGCCGAGCTCGTTCGCTCGCTCTCCGATTCGCCAACTTAATTGCACATTCAGATTGCAAATAACTATCGCGCGGGTTCCAGTCGGCGGCCGCGGCCCCAGCCGGGAGTGATTAAGACCGAGTAGAGAGAGGTTGAAAAGAAACTAGCTCGGCCCCAAGTCCCAGCGGCCGGGCGAGGCGGGCGGGGCGGGGCGGGGCGGGGCGGGGCGGGGCGGGGCGGGGCGGGGCGGGGCGGGTGAGGCGGCCGGCGGCGGCGACCCACCCGAACCACCACTCTCGCCTCCTAGTCCTGCTCCTCCTCCTCATGGAAATGGTCCCGGACCCCAGCGCCTTCTGCGTCACCAGGGTAGGGGCGGGGGGGGGCGGGGTGGGGCGGGGCGGCCAGGGCGCCAGCAATTACAACAGTCATTGTACACCCCAGGGCGGGGCGGGGCGGGGCGAGGCGCCCTGTCCCACTGCCCTACTACCAACAGAGGCTGCACCGTCCGCCCCGCCCCGCCCCGCTTCGCCCCGCCCCGCCCCCCCCCGCTCCGCCCCGCCCCGCCCCGCCCCGCCCCGCCCCGCCACGCCCCGCCACGCCCCGCCTTAGAGCGCTCGCGCGCGCAAAACTCCGGATCGCCTTTAACGTCAGCGAAGCGCGGGGCGCTGGCCATGCCAGGCCAGACCCGGGCGGGGAAACAGAATCGGGTGCCATGAACGGCGCGCAGCAGCGGTGGCGGCAGAATCAGACGCACCATCAGTCAGCGGCCTTATCTGTTATCCCGCGGGCGGGGCGGGGCGGGGCCAGGCGTGCGGGGCAGGACCGCCACCCCACCAGGGGAGGCAGCAGGGCGCGCGGGGCGGTCGCTTTTGACGCGAGTTTACGACATAATTAGATGCAGTCGCTTCGGAAGGTGTTCGCCGCGCCGCCTCGCGCCGGGCCGCGCCGGGCCGGGCCCCGCGACTTTGATGGATCGCACTCGCGCTCAATAGCGAAAAGGCGATCTGGTTGTTCGTTACTGCGCCCCGCCGCTCCGTTAAGCCCCTGCCCCGCCCCGCCCCGCCCCGCCCCGCCCCGCCCCCACCACCGCGCAGCTTTGTCTTTTGTCTTGCGCGCTGCTGCAGCGAGTCTCCCTCCAGCAGCAGCAGCAGCAGCAGCAGGAGGGAGGTCCCAAAGCTCCAGTACTCCCGCCGCGCCGCCCGGCCCCGCCACCTCCCCAGCTACTACCAGCTCCTACAGCACCAGTCATAAAACACATCTAAGACGACTTGGAGAAACTGATGGAGCAGGAGCGTGAGCGTGCTGCTGCGGAGCCGAGGCGGGGCGAGGCGGGGCGAGGTCCCCTCCGAGGAGACTTTGGGTAACACCACGACGGGGCGGGGCGGGCGCGCTGACGCCCTCCGCGCTCTCCCGGGCCTGATGAGGCGGCACCCCTCGCCACCGGGGACCTGGGAGGGGGCACACTAAGCGTCCAACCTCCTCTCCTCCCCCCACCCTCCTCCTATTGTTGACCAGTCCCTGGAAATAATTCATTGACGCCCCATTCCTTTTTCGGCGAAATGTCAGCGACGCGATGCCCACGCGTTTCCACCACTTTAAAAATGAAGCGGCCCATCCGCCTCCGTCCACTCGTTCCCGCGAGACTGACTATATAACGCTCTCATAAAATACCAAACTTTTTCAAATAAAAACCTGGTTTTTAATTAAAAAACTAGCTTTGAAATAACGCGCTCGAAAGAATTCCGGGGAGAAAGAAAACCGAGAAAACTATGGCAGGGACTTAATGAAACTCCAGCCTGTGCCTTGCAAAATCTCACGCTGACATACACTTACACACTTACACACGCACACGCACGCACGCACGCACGCATACACACACACACACACACACACACACACCACTCGTCGCGCCGCGGCCGCAAAATAAACTCGACTCACCTCAGTCGGCACACAGACGTATCCAGAGGTGTAACGCGTTGACGAGCGCACTCACTCGCACGCTCCCTCACTCACTCACTCACTCACTCACTCACGCACTCACTCGCACTGCACACTGTGACGCGCGTGTCGAGGGCGGCGGGGCCGGCCCGACGGCGGCCTCTGCACCGGGCGCCCCGGTCCCATAGGGGGTCCCCGTCCCGTCCCGTCCGACGCGGCCTAGGCCTGCCCTGCCCCCAGGAGGGCTCCGCTCGGTTCGGTTCGGCCCGGCGGCGTGGCGTGCTCTACCTCGCGGGCAGCCTGACGCGGCTCGGTTCCACTCGGCTCAACGCGGCGCGGCGCGGCGGGGCTGCGAGCTAGGGGGCGGCGGGACGCCAACTGAACGGCGGGGCCGGGCCGCACGCAAGCGCCGCGCCGCGCCAACCCCCCAAGCTCCTCTCCAGCCGGGGCGGGGTGGGGCGGGGTGGGGCGGGGCGGGGCGGGCGGGCGGCGCGCCCTCGTGGGGGGCTGGGCCGGGCCGGCCTGCACGGGCTTGAGCAGCTGCGGTGTCCGCGCGCGCCACGGGCTGCGGGGCCGGGCGGGGCGGGGCGGGGCGGGGCGGGGCGGGGTGGGGCTGGGCGGGCGGGGCAGGGCGGGCAGGGCGGGGCGGGGCGGGGCGGGCGGGGCGGGCGGGGCGGGGTGGGCAGGGCGGGCGGCAGGGCGGGGCGGGGCGGGGCGGGGCGGGGCAGGGCGGGGCGGGGCAGGGCGGGGCGGGGCGGGGCGGGGCCGGGCCGCCGCCAGCCGCCAGCGCCCTCAGGACCGACATGCGAGGCGGGCGCGGGCTGCCCAGCCCAGGTGTAGGTGTACACGGCGCCTAAAGGTAGGCCGACCCGCTGCACTGCGGAGGACCCACCGCGCCGTCAGCATACACGGTAAAAAAAATTGGAGTGAATTTTACCGACCCCTTCCTTTTTGGTCAGTAGGCAACCCATTGTACCGGGTGTTTCTTTGAATGCGTTACAGTGTTGCGGGTTTGCCTACCCCATTATCCCGTAAGGCGCCATGGTCCCTGCAGCGCTGGAGAGTATGCAATCCAGCTACACTTTACGCATTCAAAGAAACACCCGGTACTTCAGCTGAGCGAGGACAAGAGGTGAGGAGGGGAGCAGCTCTCTAGTTCCCCTCCTCCCCTCTTGCCCTTGCTCAGCTGAAGTTCAATGGGTTGCCTACTCACCAAAAGGGAAGGGGTCTGTGAGCCACACTGTATATACCGACGAAGAATTCACCTCCGTAATACACTGTACACCTGACTCATTTATTACGCGGGATTACTCGTAATGCAATACTAAACCAAAAAAAAACACGAAAATACGCTCTGAAGTGACCAAGTCTTGTGTGTAATACCATCACAACAAAATTACGTATGGGGGAAAAAATAATTGAAAAGCGAAAGAGCTCGGTGTAGGCTATGTGTGGCACGTGGAACACAGGGGCACTCGAGATCGCTAAACTGACTTCTGCTGGAGGGGCGGGGCGGGGCGGGGCGGGGCGGGGCGGGGCAGGGCGGGGCGGGGCGCAGTGCTGGTGCCGGCGCCCGGGTCTTAAAGGCGGGCCGCGCCAACCCCAATATCTGAGGCTGGGTGAGAGAGGAGTGAATGGCGCAGGACTGAGAGCGGGCTCCACGGAGCGCGGGGGGAGTGCAAAGAGGGAGGTGGGGTAGAAAGGCAGCACCGCAGAGCTCTGGCGCGGGCGGGGCGGGGCCCTCCGGGGCCTACATCTGCATATCACACACATGTATATTGCTTCAGCCGCCACCTTTGGTTTCGGGGGAACGGAGTGGGTAGTTCACTTTCCGTAGACCGAGGCGAGGCGTGAAGAGCGTCGAGCGAGTCAACGAGAGTGGAGGGACGTGGAGGGAGGGAGGGTGGTAGAGGCAGGTAGAGGGAGGGAGAGGCAGGGATGGAGAGGTAGTGCGGAGGGAGGAAAAGAGCATGGGAGAACAAAAAAAAAAAAGAGGATATAACGCAAACAAAAAAGACTGATAAAAACAAGACTCCAACCGCAAAAGAAACGGCGGTGTGACATAAGAGGACAAAGAATCATGGAGGACGCGAAAAAGAGGGGGGGAAAAAAACGAAAGGCGATGTGTCCGAGAGCGCGTGAGACGGTGTAATGTGATCTCGCGGTCCGGTCCGGTCCGGTCCGTACACCCGGCCCGGCTCGGCTCGGCTCGGCTCGGCTCGGCTCGGCTCGGCTCGGCTCGGCTCGGCGGGCGCAGCGCGCAGCCGGGGTATGAGTGGCGGTGTCACGGCTCCAACGCAACTCGTTGTTCGGGAACATCAGGCAGGCAGGCGATAAACAAGCACGTGCGAGCACGACGGGGCAACCACTCGCGAAATCCTGTGTACAAACCTGCAGAAATCTCGATGAAATCCTCGGAAATCTCGATGAAATCCTCGGAAATCTCGATGAAATTCTCGGAAATCTCGATGAAACCCTCGGAAATCTCGATGAAATCCTAGGAAATCTAACTGAGAAATCTCATGAAATCTCATGAAATTTGAGATAAATCTTGTGAAATCGCATGAAATCTCAGAGAAATCTCTTAAAATCTGAGAGAAATCTTGAGCAATCAGTAGAAATCCCGCGTACACAAGGATGGAAAGTGGTTGCCCCCACGCACGAGCAGCTTATCGAGCAGGTGTTTGACGGACGCGCGCGGGCGGGGCGGGGCGGAGCGGGGCGGGGCGGGGCGGGGCGGGGCGGGGCGGGGCGGGGCGTGGCGGGGTCATGGCCCCCGACAGCCTGGAGCTGCTGGACACCGCGCCACGCACCGACCGTTTTAAATAATAAGGTAGATGCACGTCAAGAGCAACTTGTGTCGATGAAGACGTGTCGGGGCGGGGCGGGGCGGGGCGGGGCGGGGCGGGGCGGGGCGGGGCGGGGCGGGGCGGGGCGTGGCGCGCAGGTCCCTCTTACAGTTTGCTCTGCTCGTGACGTTCACCGGCGCGCGTATAATGCTCCCCTTACGGGGCCGGGCGCCGTGCCAATAAAGCCAGTGGCGTAGCTCAGCGAGGGGCGGGGGGGAATATCCCGACACTCGCTCCCCGAGAGGGGCGGGCTAACATTTTGTACAACGTCATCCGGGCGCGGTATGAGGTCTTGTAGACAGGGAGGAGCGGTGCCCCTTGGGTTGCCTACATACAGGGGCGGTGTAGCTCAAGTTGCCTACCTGTCAGGCGGTTTACTATAGAGGTCGATACCCCCCTTTAACGCGCCTGCGTCATGCATAGCAGGTTTGTGCCCTGTAATGTAGAGTCTCGACAGGATAGATTGGATTGGAAAGAGAATTTGTCTCAATGGGACTCACCATTAAGAAGTCCAGACAGGCGGCGGGTAGAGTCCAGCGAAAGCGTTGTCCTGCAACACAAATGTGTGCGTTATTCATCAATCTTATCGCCGCAGCAGACGCACAAGACGAAGAGGAAAATAAAAAGGCAAACAGCCGTGCCGTGCCGTGCTGTCAGCCGTCTTGGCCGGCAGCGAATAGAGTTCTCTTGAGATGCAGCGCGAGGCGGGGCAGGGCGGGGCGGGGCAGCGTGTGTGCGATTTAAAGCAGAGCGGCACGCGAGCGAGGCCCGGTGCGGGGCGCGATACCGATCGGACGGCTCAGTAGTGCCTGCCGCTGCCACTGCCGGCCCCACCCCGCCCCGCCCCGCCCCGCCCCGTGCTGTGAGCAATCACAGCGCTGCTGCAGCCCGGCCCGGCCCTGCCCGGCTGTGGAGCGGAGCGGAACGCAGGGCGGACGCCTGGGAGATAGGCAGCCTCGGCTCACGCACGGCCCAGGCGCTCGGCGGGACTGCCTACCCACCCGGCGCCCCCGCCGCGCCGCGGCTCTCCCTGCCACCGGAGAGCCACAAAAAAAAAATTATCTTGTGGCGCGCGATTTCCATTCCCCGTATTTTCGTTTCAGCATCAATTTGCTCAATTTCCTTTTTTTTTTTTTGTCTGAAAGACTTCGGCGCTACGGCTGACCCAGCTCGGTCCGACATTCTAGTTCACAGAGTACCAGCACTGTAAAAAATATCTTTGTAAATTTACGACGTTTTTGTAATTTGTGATTAACAAACGGTGTTGTAACTTTACGACCGAAATCGTAAATTTACGAAAGCCTATTTAGGATCCTGTAAGAATCACAAATCGATACCACACCAATTTTGTAATTTTACAATGTGGTATCGCAACTTTACGACATTTCTCATGAGAAATTCTCCCGTAACTCTTACAAACATTCCTACGGTGTAGTGTTTTCGGGAACACGTAACAGTATGCAGGTTTGCCTATCTTCTCCAGCCGTAGGACGCCTCCGTGGCCCTTTGGGTCAGCGAGGTTAGGCCTCGCCCCGGCCCACCCCGCCCCGCCCCGCCCCACCCCGCCCCGCCCCGCCTCGGCCCGCCGGGTGCGCCTCCGGCTGGACACAGCTTCCAAATCCCTCCACCAAACCACCGGCGCACCCGGCGCCCGCCCGGCCCGGCAGGGTAGCCGGTGGTGGGGTCGGGCTGGGCAGGACCGGGCCGGGCCGGACAACGAAAGTCAGGTTTACCTCTAAGTGCCACTTTGTGTGTTTTATCCGAGCAATCCCTTGACCCCCGCGCTGCGTCCTGGAGGAGGGCGTGGCGAGGCGGGGTCCTCGGGGGAACACTAGCGGGGCAGGGGGAATTGAAGAGGATGTAGGAGGGCGGGGCGGGGCGGGGGGTCCCGGTCGGCTGGTTATGCGTGGATTGCACCTGTGTCGCACGAGGGGTCACACGCCCCCCCCCCCCCCTCCTCACCACCACCGCCTTCTTCCTCTCGCCATCAGTCTGCCTGCCTGCAATCTCAAGCCATATCTTATTTTAACTTTTCCTCTCTCACTAGCCCTTTTTCTTTCACTCGCCCACCACCCCTACCCTGCTACCCCTGCTGCTGGCAGTTTTCCACCCAATCATCCTTCTGTTTCGGATGTACCTCCCGCCGTGCCTCCCGCGCGGCACGAGGGCCCCGCAGCGCCCGCCCGGGCAGTCCCTCCATACCCCCGGCCCGGCCCATACACCCTGTAGGGCTCGTTGTACAATTTATGAGGTCCACTCGGAAGGGAGTGTCCTGGAGTTTAGGGGCGGGGGAGGGCCAGCGGAGACGAGGGGGGGGGGGGTGAGAGAAGAGGAGGAAGACGAGGGAGAAGACGAGGGAGAAGAAGAAGAAGAAGAAGAAGAAGAAGAAGAAGAAGAAGAAGAAGAAGAAGAAGAAGAAGAAGAAGAAGAAGAAGAAGAAGAAGAAGAAGAAGAGAACAGCGTCACGTGGAAAGAAGAAAAACACAAGCATGTGTCCCCCGAGCCCTGGCCAGGCCAGCGAGAGCGTGCATGACAGCCCCTCCACCTCTCTCTCTCTCTCTCTCTCTCTCTCTCTCTCTCTCTCTCTCTCTCTCTCTCTCTCTCTCTCTCTCCCTCCCTCTCACTCTCCCCCTCCCACGCGGCCGGTGCGAGAGAGACAGACAGTAATTAAGAGGCGCGCCGCAGCGCCTTGCTCAGCACGGCCCGTTTATTTCCCTGGGAAGGAATCATTTTGAAAAAAGAGTCCCTCCTCGCTCTGCGCCGGGCTCCAGCCGGGCTCCAGGGCCCTCCACTTGTTCCCCTTGAAAAGGGGTTGGTTTTTGCCGAGGAGAAGGAGGACGAGGAGGGGAAAAAATGAGGCATGGCCACTCATCAGCGCCCTGACCCTATCTTGCAACAGTTGCTTGATAAACGGTTCTTTCTCCCCCCTGCCCCCCCCCCCCCTCCCTTTTCAACGGACGGGGCCGGCCCCGCCAGCACCGCTGCCCTCATACTTACATCTCTTTTGCATCGCCTTCTTCTTTCGGGACTTAACAAATCCTCGACCATCCTAACCCGGCGCTAAACCAAACCCAGTTATAAGGACAGGTTCTAACATACGATTTGAAAAATCCCTTTTCCACGGTTTAAATGCGAACACGCAAAGGTAGTAAACAGGGTAAAACAACTGAGACACAAAACGGCACAGGATACAGGACCGGCTACTCTTGACCCCACGAACAGCAGAGGAGCAAAAAAAGGAAAGGTTAGGAGTTGAAGTTCCCCGTCACGTTTTGACGACCATTTTTCCCTATTATAGGTTCTCCCTCATGAAACCCGCAAGTTGGTCATTTTTCCTGTGGCAAGGCAACATTCTCGCCCATTCCTATTTCCGCTACCCCTCCTACCCCCCTGTCCTCGCCCACGCCGCTCCCCCGCCCCCGTGTTGAGTTCCAGAGAACCCTCAATCTGTCACCCCCTCCCCTCCCCCGCCCCCAAGATATTACCCCCTACCCCGCAGCGCCCGCGATGGGAGAAGCGGCCCTCTTCCCTCCCGGGACGGAGAAGGAAACTTGAGAAATGAAGGGAAATGGCCTTAAACTTGTCTGTGAAGACGGCCGTGTTTCCGGCTATCGTCCGGCCGCACGCCCCGGCCCGCCCCGCAGGCCCGCACCGTGGCCGGAAACGACCAAAACACGGGATTAATTCCTGTTTACACACTTTTTTCCGCAGTGCCAGGCATTTCCAATAGAAAGGTGAGGGATCAAACCGTCAGGTTCTGAGGCCCGCATGTTATAATTTACATCCTAGGATTAGAGGAAGAATAGTTTTAAGCATTATCGGAAATGGTTAAATACAAAGTTTCAGACAGATGCGTTACTATTGGTGACCATTTTGTGTTTTGGGCGTTTGCGCACACTGCGCGCCCCGCCCCGCCCCGCCCCCGCGGCCGCGAGCACCACACCGTGGACTAGAAGCTAGACCTGAGGGTCTAGCCGTGCTGCGGAGGGGGTGTGACAGACCTGCACAACAACGGGGGCGAGGAGGAGGCGGCAAACCCCTACTCTCCTGCCCGCCGCGCCGCCGCGCCGCCGACAGCGCTGCTGTATGACGGCGGCTGCGGGGGAAAAAAACGGCGGGACAGAAATTGCCAAAGTATTTGAGTTGAAAAAGGTGTGATATATATGACGCGCGCGGACTGCGGGGGGCGGGCAGGGGAGGAGAAGGAGTTGGGGCCACGGGGACAAAGTTTGTCGATGTGTGTGTGTGTGTGTGTGTGTGTGTGTGTGTGTGTGTGTGTGGTTGTGCGGGTCCGCGCAAGACTGCAGCAGGCGGAAGTAGGGGAGGGGGCGGGAGGGGGGGAGGGGGCGGGGCGGGAGAGGGGCGGGAGGGGGCGGGGAGGGGGGGCGACCGTGGCAGCTAGAAAATCACAGTGGGCTGCTGCGGTGGCCGGGCCGGCCAGGCCCCGCCCGCACTGGCCTGCTGGCCCTGCATCTGTGACCAGCAGCGGAGCCACCGGCGAGGCGACCGGGGTGGGGTGGGGTGGGGTGGGGTGGGGTCGGGTGGGGTCGGGTGGGGTGGGGTGGGGTGGGGTGGGGTGGGGTCGGGTGGGGTGGGGTGGCAGCGGAAAGTGGAGTAGAGCATGAGGCAAGGGGGCCGAGCTGCCAGGCTGAAAAAAAAAAAATTGAAGAAAGGAACACGGGAATAATAATAAACGGCAAAGAGGCAGGAAGTGGAAACTGGAGGCAGGTAGGAGGCGCGCGCGCGCACGCCCCGGACTGACGGCAGCCAGGACGCCAGGACGTTACGCTACTGACTGACAGAATACGGCGCGCTCGCGCCTGCCGGCCGGCCGGGGCGCGCCGCAGTCTCAGGTCGGACGGGCGGGCCGGAGCAGGAAGTGCAAGGTCGAAGCCGCGGGCGGGGCGGGGCGGGGCGGGGCGGGGCGGCGGGCGGGCGGGGCGGGGCGGGGCGGGGCGGCGCGGGCGGGGCGGGGCGGCGCGGCGCGGGCGGGCGGGGCGGCGCGGGGCGGGGCGGGGCGGGGCGGGGCGGGGCGGGCCGGAGCGGGCGGCGCGGGCGGCGCGGCGCGGGGCGGGGCGGCGCGGGGCGGCGCGGCGCGGGGCGGGGCGGGGCGGGGCGGGGCGGGGCGGAGCAGGTCGGGGACCTGGAGTATCGTGCGCGCCGCGGCGCGCCAGCCAAAAGCATCCAGTTCAAATAATTAATAAAAAATTACGAGTGCGCCCTCTCAGCTTTTAATTACAGCTGCAACCGTCGGCGCCTGCCCCGCCCCGCCAGCAGCCTCTCCCTGCCCTGTCCCGTCGCAAGCTGCTTTAGCTTCTCGGTGGGCAGGGAATTAATGTCTGGCGGGCCGGGCGGCGCCGAGGCCGGATAGGGGGGAGGGGGAGGAGGGGGTGGGGCACTTTTGGTTCCCACCAACAAAACTCAACCGTAGCACCTCACGATCAGAAGGTAATAATACTACCAGCAATTAGTCCACATTTGCATACGATGAAAGGCTCTAATGAATAGTTACTTATATTTTTAAGATGCTGATAATATTTCTTTTTTTTAAACCAAAAGACAGTGTTTTATATAAGATGCTGAGAATACAAAAAATTTAATTAAATAAACAGTGTTATTGAAAAATTTGACAATTGAAACAGTAAGTTAGATAGAACTAAACGTTTGCTTTCTATTGAAATTGTAGCTTTCATGACATGATCAAAGTAATGTCAGAAAGCCGCCTTTATATGGGTGTTTTAATTGTACGCCAGTTCATCGCAATGCATAAGGTCCATAATTGTAAATGAAATCGTACTAAACCAGTTGTATGTTTTAGCCGTTTCATGTACATGATTGGCTTGCTTTGAGGCTAGTACACTATGTTAATAGTACGGTCATTTTATGTATACCTTTGTTTCATTTTTAAAAATAACAAACATGCACAATCACACTAGAATAAAATATTCTCCGCACTTCTTAAAAAATTTAAATATCTCAAAAGAGAAATCATGACATGATCAAAGTAATGTCAGAAAGCCGCCTTTATATGGGTGTTTTAATTGTACGCCAGTTCATCGCAATGCATAAGGTCCATAATTGTAAATGAAATCGTACTAAACCAGTTGTATGTTTTGGCCGTTTCATGTACATGATTGGCTTGCTTTAAGGCTAGTACACTATGTTAATAGTACGGTCATTTTATGTATACCTTTGTTTCATTTTTAAAAGTAACAAACATGCACAATTACACTAGAATAAAATACTCCCCGCACTTCTTAAAAAATTTAAATATCTCAAAAGAGAAATCATTTTAACTCACCGGTGGTGCCTTGAGAAAAGAGGGCGATGCCGAACTTGATATTCCATGTTGACATAGATACAGGAGGATAAACCATCCTAACCTCACAAAAGCGACTTGGCCTCTTGTGATTTGCACTTCACATGAACACCAGTTATTTGGCTTCATTTCGAATAAAACTCACGCACAAGTAAAAACTTTAACTTAAAAACTGCAAAGAAACACTGATTGTTTGAATAAGGACACTATAAAAATGTTTTTTTATAAAATCGTAACTGTAATCAGGAAACAAAACAAGACATTGCCGCCTGCGTAAACTGCTCATGCGCAGACAGGAAACAAGTCAGTGCTGCCAGACCGGAGTGGTCGCTTCTCCCACCCCGCGTTGCCAACATTCCCGCTGTTAACCGAAAATTCCCGTTTTTCCTCCATAGCTGGAAAACAACCCGATTTGGCTTAAAATTACGTCAAAACACATTGGGTTAGTCAGGGAATAGGTCAAAAGAGGCACCCATGTCTTCAAAATGTGTTGGGAAATAAAAATAATACACAATAAAGAAAAACACATTATATTTTCCAGGGTGGTATGCCTTGTGGCGCCCAGAACACATCTTTTAAAAATTAGTATTTTAAAAATCAACAATTATAATGCGCGACTTGCATTCTGAACCTACCCTATCTCAAGGGTAGACAACTTATGCTGCCGAAAACCGCGAAGAAACGACCGACTCCGACAGAAATTATGCAGGTCTCAATAAAATGTGCAGGGATTCACCGAAATGGGCGAAAATTCCCACTTTTCCCCCCATTTTCCGAAATCCTCCCGTTTTTCCCGTTTCCAGAAAATCGGCGCAATTATTCCCGGCAAACGGGAAAATTCCCACCGTCTAGCAGCACTGAAACAAGTGAGTGTCGCCCGTCAGGAAGCAGACAACAACATTACAGTCGAAATGGTGTACAAGATTTAAAATGTAATAATATAAATATAATATAAAAAAAAAATTATCAGTTTCACACTTCGACATTTTGTGAATTGCAAGAGAGATTAAATATATTTTCGAGCGAGTGGTATGCGATAGTCTCGGCTGCCCTTCTGTACGAATAACTTTATTTCTAACTAGTGCCGTTTTGGTTACGGCGACCGGGTCCAGACCTACCCCAATCCCAACTTTCACTTACTTGCCTCCGAGTGAACCATCGACGCTCCGCATGAATGGCGATAATGGAATCGAGTGGACCGCAGCCTCTTTCACGGGGTTCATGACATTGTGAGTGTTGAAAGTCATTCAAACTCAACCCCTCTGGTAGGTTCTACGTGCGGTTGCGGGCGGGGGAGGGAGGCAGGGAGGGGCTGGGCAAGGGTGGGGGAGTGCAGGGGTGGGGAGGGTGTTGGAGTAGCTCTTTGGGCATGCCGCTGCCGTACAGCCAGCCACCGCGCCGCGGGGCGTGGGGCCCGGGCGGGCAGGGGCAGGCCAGGCAGCAAGAGCGAGAGGTTAGGGGCTGGGGGGAGGAAAGGGGGAGGGGGAAGGGGGGGGGGGCAGGATCAGCGGCTCGTGGTGAAAGGGAGCGCAGCGCTGCGCAGGAGCCGGCCGGCCGGCCGGGCCGACCCCGGGCCGGGGCGGGAAAGACAAAAGCGTCCGATTGTGAGCGGAACAAAGTCAGACTGATGAGTCCCCTCAAGCAGTTCGTTAGCTCCGGCATGGCCGCCCCCGCCCCCTCCCCCCGCACCGCTAGGCCCCCGTAATAGCCCGTGAGGATTAATTACAGGCGCCCAATGGGCAAACAGCTGTCCGGCCCGACCAATCAGATCGGCCGCCGCCACCGGGCAACTAACGGCGCCGGCCCGGCCCGGGGAGAAAGGGAAGAAAGAGAAAGGGTCCAGGAGAAGGGTGCGTAGTGTGTGGCGGCGGCAGCAGCGGTGCCGCCTCAACCTCCGAACCTCCGCTGCTGCTGAGTAAGCCGCTCGCGGCGCGGCGCGGCGCGGCCCGACAGAGACCATCGATTGGAGTCAAGTCCAGGTGCGAGGCCGGCGCAGCGGGCGCGGCCGGGGGCGGCCGGGGGCGGCCGAGGTCCGGCGCGGGGCGGGGCGGGGCGGGGGCCGGCACTGCCTCCCCAAGCGACCCATTCCTCACTCGGACGTCCAAAGCCGATTCGGCTGACATGACGGGGCGGCTCAAGGCGCCACCGTCCCTTTCATTCTCACACGCCGCGCTGGCTCAAAGATCTCTGACGACGGCCGGGGCGGCGGCGGCGACGGCGGGGGCGGCGGGGGCGGCAGCGGAGGCGGAGGCGACGGGGTGTGGGGCGCGGCGGAGGCGACGGGGTGTGGCTCGACACTTGCACAGCAACACTCGGCGCGGAACTACCACTACCATCCTCCAAGGGAACAGGATCCTCTCCTGTCATCTGAAAAGAATCGTGTAGCCCCCCGCGAAGGAAAAGGAAAATGTACAAATAGTGTTGATGAGATGAGTCACTGCAAAATGACAACAACAACAACAGATCGTTACTGGCAAGCTGTATGGAAATATAACGATACAAAGGAAGTAGGTGGTGGCGGGGCGGGGCGGGCGCGGCGTCTCGCTGTGTATAAATCTACGTCGCGCCGTCGTTCGTTATCACTTGTAAAGGGTCTGTGAGATCTGCTGCTGAGGGAGGCGTCGCCAGGCAGGAGGAGGAGGAGGACGAGGAGGAGGAGGAGGAGGAGGAGGAGGAGGAGGAGGAGGAGGAGGAGGAGGAGGAGGAGGAGGAGGAGGAGGAGAGGAGGAGGAGGAGGAGGAGGAGGAGGAGGAGGAGGAGGAGGAGGAGGAGGAGGAGGAGGAGGAGGAGGAGGAGGAGGAGGAGGAGGAGGAGGAGGAGGAGGAGGAGGAGGAGGAGGAGGAGGAGGAGGAGGAGGAGGAGGAGGAGGAGGAGGAGGAGGAGGAGGAAGGGGAGGGCGATGAGGTCGGAGTGCAAGGTCACGTCGAGGACCACGGCCCGCCGCCTCCCCCGGTGAGGGAGGGGGGTGGGGAGGGTGATAAGGAGGTGTAAAGGTACAAAAGAGGCATGTGGTAGAAAGACCAGCGGAGCGTAAGAGATACATGATTAAAGCGAATTGGAGTGAATGGCGGGTTGGGGTGGGGTGGGGTAGGGTGGGGTGGGGCGTGGTGGGGTGGGGCGTGGTGGGGTAGGTTGGTCTCGGGGCGGGCAGGGGTGTATACGTGCGCGCGAGGCGTGCACTGGGGCGGACTGCACTGTACGAATGTGTGTGTGTGTGCGCGCGCGGGTGGGCTGGGCATGTTTGCAAAGTGCGTGCGAGTATGAGAAGGGGCGGGGCGGGGCGGGGCGGGGCGGGGCGGGGCGGGCGCCTGATTAGGGAAAAGGTGCTGTGAGCTTGCGCTGCCGGAGGGGCGGGGCGCCACACACGATAAGTCTATAAGGCCGGAGCGTTAATAAATTAAGTTTTGAAAATGTATTGGCCACCCCGCTCCCTGCAGACCCGCTGTCGATACCGGTGCGCGCGCACATGGCTCGGGACGTTTTTGTTCTTTAATTAAATTAATTAAAATGGGAACTGGAAAATTACTGATACGCCGAACTCTTGTAAAAAGACTGCGGCCTGCACTGAACGTCCCACAGACAGGAGAGCGCTGCCCGAAACCACAACAAGACGAGTGATTAGCATAACGAAAACAACCGAACGATTCAGAGCCGATCGCCGGCGAGGCGCAGGCGCAACGCATAGCAGCAGCTGCAGCGCCGGTCAGCGTGGAGAGGGAGAGAAAGAGGGAGAGGGATGGCGAGAGAGGGAGAGAGAGAGAGAGAGAGAGAGAGAGAGAGAGAGAGAGAAGGGGGTGGGGAGAAAGAGAGAGAAAGACCGAGAGAGGGCGCAGGTAGGGGTCACTTCCGGGGGCTGCCTCGTTAACACGGTCCCCACCCCGCGCGATACGCACCGCTTGTTCTCGCCAGGTGCACAGTGCTGGGCTCGGCTCGGCTCGGCTCGGCTCGGCTCGGCTCGGCTCGGCCCGGCCCGGGGCTTCAAGGACAACCTTAACTGACGCGTTTAAGCCTAATCACGAACGGCTTTAGTGACTTTTCGTCTCGCCGGGCCGGCTCGGGTCGGCGGCCACGATTCGCGGCAGTCCCCGCTGCGCCCCGCCCCGCCCCGCCCCGCCCCGCCCCGCCCCGCCCCGCCCCGCCCCGCGGCAGGTTGATGGCTGCGGTGGCCGCGACACCCGCCATGCGGGCGGGCCACCGAGGTCAGAGTGTTGTGCCGCATGCCAGTTTTGGTTTATTCGCCACGGTTTCGCCCGTGGTGTTTAAATACATCCAGCGGCCCGTGCGTGCGCACGCTGCTCGCTCGGGGCGGGGGCGGGGGGGGGGGGGGGGGGGGGCGGGGGGGGGGGGGGGGGCGGGGCGGGGGCGGGGGGGCAGCTACCCGCATCACACCTACCTGTCAGAGCTCGGGCTGCCCGCTGCTGCGGCCTTGACTTGACTGTCCGCTCTCAGCCCACCACCTCCGCCTCCGCCCCCGCCCCTGCCTCCGCCCCTGCCTCCGCCCCTGCCTCCGCCCCTGCCTCCGCCCCTGCCTCCACCCCTGCCCCCGCCCCCGCCGATACCAATGACGCCACGCGGCCGGCTATACCGCGTATACTCCGAGAAAACACGTCAGATTTTACACGATTGCTCGTTTATGAGGTCACAATTAACGAGAGACCTACGGTAAACCAGTTTATTTTACAACGCAACTTCCTTACCTGGCAGCACTGGCCCTCGCCCGCGCCCCACCCCGCCCCGCCTCGCGCGCAGCGCGCAGCAGGCCACATCGTAATTTTAAAAAGCGTTCCTATTTGGCGTCAGCTCGCCGCCGACCGCCGCGCTGGGCCACGCTACCCCACCGCCACCGCCGCCTTCGTGAAGTTATAGGACGAGATGGCGCCGGCCGGCCGGCAGGCAAGCCTCGCCACGCCGCGCTGCTGCACTACGCCGCGCCACGCCGCGCCACGCCGCGCCACGCCACGCCACGCCACGCCACGCCACGCCACGCCGCGCGTGGCTCACGCAAAGGGCGCGGTGCGACCGCGACCCCGACCGCCTGTGGAAATGAGCAGCTAACTACTATTAATCTATTCGGCAAAAGTTTCCAATCGCGGCCCCACCGGGCCGGCCGCACGCGCGTGCGCAGTGTACACCCGCTCGGAGAGGGAGCGTTTCCTAGTCGCGCGCGATTACGGCACTGAGATTGACGTGAGTCAGAATTTTTTTTAAATGAAAGTACTGCTTCACTTTGTATTATTACTGGCAAACGGTGGAAGAAACAAAGCTGCGTGACTATAACACATGTCCATGGGGTGTTCATGGGTTTATGAACGAGTCCTATACGGACGGGACGGACTCAGGACACCCCGTGTCCCGTATGAGGAGCCCCCGTTACCTGCCGGATTCTCACAGGGTTAATACAAATCCCAGGTCGTGTCGGAAATTATTCCGAGGGCGAGGCGAGCAGCAGGCGCCCGCGGCATGATGGATCACCGCGGGGCGGGGCGGGGCGGGGCGGGGCGGGGCGGGGCGGGGCGGGGCGGGGCGGGGCAGGGCAGTGCGCGTCGGCCTCCATGCCAAGCTATTCAATCGCCAGCGCCCTGCGCCGCGCTGCGTGCGGTAGGCCGGCAAGTAGCGTGTGTCGCCTGAGCACTACTACTCTTTTTCATTTAGAGCACGCCAGGCCGCGCGCTCGTCTCTGTGTGTGTGTGTGCGTGTGTGTACACGCGGTCGTTGTTACGACAGTTAGTTGTTTCGCTCTCCAGCCGTTCGGTTAAACTCACCGCGCCTGCGCAGGCGAGGCGCTACGAGTGCAGCCAGCGGCACCCACGCGCTGTTACTTTGCCAACTCCGCGGGCGGGGCGGGCGTAACATGGTGCAGGACGGGGGCGGGGCGGGGCGGGGCTGCGTGGGGTGGGGCGCGGCAAAACGGGCGAAGTGTCCGCCCGCCCCGCCCCGCCCCGCCTTCACCTCATTACCTAAGAAGCGGGGGGGCGCCAGGCTCTGTAATCATACGAGCAAACCCAGCCGCGACAGAGCGGCGCAAAGCTACTTACGTTTCGCGCCTCCCCCTCCTCTCCCCTCCTCCCCTCCCCCTCCCCTCCCACTCCTCCGCTCCGCTCCCTCGCGCCATCCTCCCTCTCTCGCGGGCTCCCTCACGACACTCTGGCCTCCGCGGCGCCCACCCCGCTCCGCGCACTACGTTTTGAAAAGGGTTTGCGAGAGAAGGTGGGCGGGCCGGGTCGGGCCTTCGGGCCTTCCCCAGGCGGGCAGGAGCAGGCGTTCCGTGCGGCGGGGGGTGGGGCGGGGCGGGGCGGGGCGGCTAGGTGTGCGGTTCGCGCGCACGCACACACACACACACACACAATGCCATGGTCGCTGGGACGCGTTATTAGGGCGTGAACAAGCCGTTTGTGACAATACACTCGCTACGCTACGCCCCTCCCACCGGGCCGCACCGCACCGCCCGCCCTCTCCCCTCCTCACCTCACCTCCCCTCCCGGCCGGTGTAGTGTTTGCCCTCTAAGATGGGCAGTATGGGGCCCGGCCCGGCCCGGCCCGGCCCGGCCGGCAAAGGCCCCGATAAATAGCAAGAGGAAAGTGGAAGACAAACACGGGGCGCGCACCGCACCGCGCCACGCCACGCCACGCCACCCCCCGCGAGGACCCACGGGGCCTAAGTACAGAGAGGGACGGTGGGGCGCGCCGGGCCGGGCCGGGCCGGGCCCCAGCCCCACGGTCCGGTGACTGATTCAATAACAATCAGCGGCAGGCTATGGACACGGCTGTCATGTCGTGCCTACTGTAATGCGTTTGCGTCACCTCCTCATACGCTACACGGAAGTGCCAAGTGTTTTAAGCCGACGAAACGTTGTTCCATGTTCTACTACGTTGTTCCAAGTTGTTCCACGCACGGCAAAACCTATGCATCTTGGTTTTCAAGGCACCACGGTTTTCTTATAGAGAAAATGCATTGCAGCGTTTTGGTTTTTACAAAACACCTTGAAAACCAAGACGTGTGGTTTTTCCCGTGCGTTGTTCAACGACGTCCGCTTCGTAGTCTTTGTATTCAGACTGTAGGCACACGACACGCACATACGCAGGGTGAGTGAAAGCTGCATGCCCACGCACTCGTCAGGGAAATATGTTGGCACAGCACTTGAAAGGGAAAGGGGTTCCAGAATGAAAGAAACAGGGAAGACGTCGCCGGCCGTCCAGCCCCCAGGTCCATATACACTGTAAAAAAAGTTGTTGTAAATTTACAACAAATTTCTTGCTAAGTTTTGTGATGGGTCACGATGTTGCACAAAAAACTCTTTTGTTTATGTACCAATATTATTGTAAAATTACAACAAGTTATGTTTGGCAACAACTGTAGCGTCGTAACTGGACTGAATTTTTGTTCAGTAACAAATTTTGTTGTGAAATAACATCACATATTTGTTTTAACCAAAAATGACTTCGTTGTTTTTAAACAAACTCTGTCATCACTAGAAAGTTTGTAATTCAACAACTATTTCTTACAGTGTACACAGCTAAGGTTTTTTTTCCTCCTAAATTTCCTATACATGAGAGAGGGGAGGGGGGGGGAGCGCTCTGTGCTGGAACCTGCAATCCGCTCGCTGCCGCTACCCACAGCTACCCCGACCCGACGCATAAGCGGCGCGCAGTTTTGGAAGGTTTCCGCAGAAATAAATGTGCACGGTGAAAGTCATGCCGTGGGGGCGGGCCAGGTCTGGAGAGAAGGGCTCGCACAAGGCAAACCGAATTACCTCCAGAGAGTCAAGCCTGAGGCGTTCATCAGCCGCCCCTTCACCCTTCACCTCTCCTGGTTCTCCTCCTCCTCCTCCTCCTCCTCCTCCTCCTCCTCCTCCTCCTCCTCCTCCTCCTCCTCCTCCTCCTCCTCCTCCTCCTCCTGCCCCTCCCCGCGGCTGCGCCTCCGTTTCATAACAAGGGGGTCGCACTCTTAGCCTAATCGCATGACACGCCTGGCCGCGCCACGCCGCGCCACGCCGCTCAGTATATCTGGGGCCGCCTTCCGGCTCTCCGGCCGCATCTGGCCGGAGCTGCAGGCCGCCTGCAGGACCAGACCAGGAAGACCAGGGCGCGTGCTTGGTCTCAACTTCAGTTCCAGCTCCAGCTCCAGCTCCAGGTCTACTCCAGCTCCAGCCCCAGCTCCTGCTCCTGCTCCTGCTCCTGCTCCAGCTCCAGCTCCAGCTCCAGCTCCAGCTCCAGCTCCAGCTCCAGCTCCCTGCTTCAGCTCCAGCTCCCTGCTTCAGCTCCAGCTCCAGCTCCTGCCCCAGCTCCAGCTCCTGCTCCAGCTCCAGCTCCTGCTCCTGCTTCCAGCTCCAGCTCCTGCCCCAGATCCAGCTCCTGCCCCAGCTCCTGCTCCTGCTCCTGCTCCAGCTCCTGCTCCAGCTCCAGCTCCTGCTCCAGCTCCAGCTCCAGCTCTAGCTCCAGCTCCTGCTCCGCTCTGACCTAATACCCCGAGGCCGGACCGGGCTGGGTCAGGGCCGCCTCCTTACAGCACCCCTACCCTGCTACAATCCACCATGACAAGCTGCTTTGCCGGCTGGCCTTTGAGTGTAAGACGCACAAGGAAGACTCGAGCTGCTGCGGTGCGGTCGCACCTAACCGTGTGCGTGGCTGGGCGCGCGCGGCCGAGCGTGGCGGGGCGGAGCGTGGCGGGGCGGAGCGTGGCGGGGCGGAGCGTGGCGGGGCGGAGCGTGGCGGGGCGGAGCGCGGCGCAGGGCGGCGCCGAGGCCCCGCGTGCCGACCGGACCGATATCCCTTTCTCCCCGCCGCGCCGCCTCATCCACAACCACTTTCCCTCGAGGGACGGGCGGGCAGCAGGGGCGGCAGGGAAAACACAGCTGGTCCCGTACAAAGGCCACCTTGGGGAGGGGAGGAAATACTGAAGGCCAGGCGGGGCGGGGCGGGGCGGGGCGGGGCGGGGCGGGGCGGGGCGGGGCGGGGCGGGGCTGTCTGCGTGGGAGCACAGCGCGGGATAGGAATCGGGAGGTCGGGCGGCAGGGAGCGTAGGGGGAAAAAGTGTGGAGCATGCGTGGCTGCGCGGCGAATGCTGAGTTATCGGTAGCGACAAGCATTATTCATCCCCCGACCGCCAAAGTCAACCATATCGACGCTCCCTAACGTACAAGTGGCTATCTTTCTCTTTGCGGTAGACACTAGGCTATCTTTTAGAGCCTAGTAGACAAACGGCTAACCCCATTTTCTAGATCTCAAAAATTATCGGAGACGATTTATTTTGCTTTGACAACCTCGAGGTACGCATGGTTAAAATTTCATACTCAGCGCCATGGTCAGTTATGAGAACTATAAAAGTGACGGCGGTGACGTGGTGGGAAAAGCCGGGTGCTTCGCTACGCTCAGCAAATTAAAATATGTAGTCGGTCGGGTGCTCGTGTTTGGAGTGTGGTTGGCAGCCGTTCGCAGCCAGACCCGGGCTTTAGGCGTGCGCTTTCCACCTCAACGGTCTCCGCCACACCCCACCCCGCCACACCCCACCCCGCCACACCCCACCCCGCCACACCCCACCCCGCCCCACACCACACCACCCCTGCCCACCCAGCCCTGTAATTCCGTATTTTTATAACCACATAAAACAACATATCGGATTCAGTCAAGCAGGAGATCCATGGACCATCCTCGCAACGCCCCCACCACCCCCACACCGCACTCTGGTCCGCTCCGCTCCGCCCCGCCCCACCCCGCCCCGCCCCACCCCGCCCCACCCCGCCCCGCCCCGCCCCGCCCCGCCCCACCACGCCCCGCCACGCCACAGCACGCTGCAGAGAGCACAGACGGTGGGTAAACAGCAGCACCTTCTATCAGTTTGGCTTTCTGCAGTCCGCAAGGGTCGGAGCGGCGTCGAAGGCCGGGCGGGGCGGGGCGGAGCGGCGTGGAAGGCGTGGCGGGGCGAGGCCCGGGAGTGCTAAAAGTCGCCGAAAGCATTTCCATTCACAACAACACACTCGATACGGGGGTCATCTAGAAAGGTCCTTGACATACCGTTAAGGCACTGCCTGCCACGATCAGCATGAGGTAAGCTCTCAACGCGCCTGGAAGGTAGGCAACACCTGACCCGTAGTGCGGGAGTGTACTGCGGGTCGGCCTACCGTAAGTCTTGCAGGCGCTGAACTCCATTTTCTCGCCAAACAATCTGAAGATATCTGAGGAAAATAGGCGTACATTCTACACCATCTCTAAGACAAAGGGCTCTCCTCCCTCAACGCTTCACTGAGCTTCCTAGAATTTCCTGTGCTGTCTGCACGATGAGCAGCAACACTCATCCCCTCTATCCATCTCCCTCTCCTTATCTCTCTCTCACACCCACACACGGACGCACACTCATACACATGCAAGACGGTTAAGCCCCCGCATCGCTAAAGACACCGCCCCCGGCGCGGACAACAATTCCACTGCGAAAACAAACAGGATTCACTTTTCCTCTCGGAGCGTCAACTGAGAAAACAGGTCGCGTTTCCCAGCAAACGCATCACCGCATCACCACACATGGCGCTGGCTCGAGCCCTCACATACGAAGCGACGGAAAGAAAACGTCGGGCCTTTTTGTTACGGTTTCGAGTGGGCATAGGATAGGCGCTCGACTGCGGCGGGGGTGAGTCTTGTCGCCTGGAACACAACGGGATCCCATTAGAACTCCGAAGTAAAGCCGGCTGCTGGGTCACTGCTGGCCCGGGAAGGGGGGGCCTATAGGGGCTCCACACAGTTTTAGTTTTTCAAAAACAAGTACACACGTTAGCATCGCGCAATCTCTTGTGCCCACATTTTGCGCTGTAATGGTCGCACTCAGACCAGGAAGGCGTGTTCCAGCCCTGCGACACCCCTCCCCTCTCCCCGGCCTGCCCGGCCTCCCCGGCCTCCCTCCTCAGCACTTGGGTGCGACTGCCGTAAAAACGCAATAAAGCTGAGCAGTGCTGTTCTTGTGCCTCGACTCGCTGTACGCGGCCGGCCGGCCAGAATGCAACCTCCTGCCACGCCGCCCCTTCTCCATCAGCGCACCCGGGGCGCCGCTGCAACCCATACTGCACTATTTTCGCACAGAACATCGTAAAATACGCTCCGGCCGTGTACGGACTTTTCTAATGTTAAGTTTTTGTGATGGAAAACGCGTTTAGTCGTGTACTTTTCCTGTTTTAATTTACTCACGGAACACTCGCGTACTTCGTAATCTTTTATAGTTCCGTAACGATACGGCAGTTGCACTTGGAGCCGCTTCGGTCGGGCCGGGTTGTATGAGGACGCACGAGAGCCACGTGTCAAGGTCGAAACATTCAACTACTCCAAGTATACATGACAGCAGTAAAACATTCACTTTGTTTCAGTTTCTTTACCCGCGCCCCCTCCACCCACCACCTGCAGCTGCCCCATCCCCCCACACCACCTGCAGCTGCCACGTCCCTCCCCCACCACCTGCAGCTGCCACGTCCCTCCCCACCACCTGCAGCTGCCCCATCCCCCACACCACCTGCAGCTGCCACATCCCTCCCCAAGACCTGCATCTGCCACATCACTCCCCCCCACCTGCAGCTGCCACATCCCTTCCCACCACCTGCAGCAGCCACGTCCCTCCCCACCACCTGCAGCTGCTACATCCCATCCCCACCACCTGCAGCTGCCACATCACTTCCCACCACCTGCAGCTGCCCCATCCCTCCCCCACCACCTGCAGCAGCCGTCCCTCCCACCACCTGCTGCTACATCCTCCCCACCACCTGCAGCTGCCACATCCTTCCCACCACCTGCAGCTGCCGTCCCTTCCCCACCACCCTGCAGCTGCCATCCCTCCCCCACCACCTGCAGCTGCTACATCCCATCCCCACCACCTGCAGCTGCCACATCACTTCCCACCACCTGCAGCAGCCACGTCCCTCCCCCACCACCTGCAGCTGCCACGTCCCTCCCCCACCACCTGCAGCTGCCCCATCCCTCCCCCACCACCTGCAGCTGCACACACTTCTGCAATCCCTGCGCACGCACACACCTGCCAGTGCGAGTGCGAGCGCGCGGGCGCCGCTTTTCACTTTACAAATTCACTCGCTCTAATTGCTAAATGACTGTCCCGTTTGTGGCACGTGCAGTCTCCACTAATAGCGCGGCCCAGGCTGGAAAGGCGGGGCGGGGTAGGGCGGGGTGGGGTGGTCGCGCGCCCCGCCACGCCCTGCCCTGTCCCGGCACAGCCCTACATGGTGCGAGGGAGGGGCTCTTTGTTGCTCCAGTTTGCGCGACGTGATCGCTTCGCCTCGCGCGCCACGCCACGCCCCCGACAATTAGAGAGCGAAGGGAACCGGTTGATAGTTCGCACCAACTTCCTCTCTCACTCCCACTCGCCCGCGCATGCCTGGCTCGGGCTCGGGCACAGGCAGCACCCGCGCCGCGGTCCACTGGCTCCTCCGCGCCCTGCCGCGCACTGCCCGCACCCGTCCGGGTTTCTTTTCAGACACGATGCCGGCTCTTTTCCTTCCTTCCTCCCTCCCTACCTCCCTCCCTCCCTCCCTCCGGAGCACTCGATGTGAATGCTGCGGGCGCAGCACGACGCCTCGCTCTCGCGCGCTTTTCCTGCTCTACTGCAAAGCCACGCGGTCCTTCTCCCGGTGCACAGCAACTACTACTGCTAGAGGCTCCGGCGAGAGAGAGAGGGGGAGAGGGAGAGGGAGAGGGAAAGAGAGGGAGAGAGAGAGGGAGAGGGAGAGACTAAAGGAAAGAAAGTCTCGCGGGGTTCAAACACTCGCCGCTTATAGATTTATTCGCTTCCGTTCGCTGTGGGGCCGGAGCGCGGGGGCGGAGCGAGGGCCGGGGCAGGGCACGGCAGGGGCCGCAGGTCAACCTGCACTGAACGCCATTTTTCAGGCGGGACTGCTACACCATTCGCTCTCTTTTACATAATGGACCGCCTTGGCCGTGCCCGCCTCCGTCCTCGTCGCTCCCATTAGGCGGGCGAGCGAGAGAGAGCGAGAGAGAGAGAGAGAGAGAGAGAGAGAGAGAGAGAGAGAGAGAGAGAGAGAGAGGGGGGGGGGGAGGAGAGAGGGCGCCGTACCGGCCATTCCCTGAGGGCGCCGCCATTTAAGGAGTCATTACGCTGACACATGTGTATAGATGGCAGTAGCGCAGGCCGACTGTCCCGGCGCAGAGCGAGCGAGCGAGCGAGCGAGAGAGAGAGAGAGAGAGAGAGAGAGAGAGAGAGAGAGAGAGAGAGAGAGAGAGAGAGAGAGAGGGAGAGGGAGAGGGAGAGGGTAGTGGGAGGGGGAGCGACACACAGAGAAAGGGAGATGGATAGCAAGGCGCCTTTGGACTCGTCGCGTGAGACTGCCAGACACTCCCTTCTCCGCTGCGACGCCCCTGAGGAGACTTAAGATGAAGATGATGTACTATTGCTGAGACTCTACTCTCAGCACGATGAGCACCAGTGTAAAGGCCGGTCTCACAAATATGTTGTTCTTAAGGTGGTATTGAGCTCAGCATTCGAGCCGAAGGTTTGCCTGGCTAGTAGCCTCCTAGCTAGCGTCCTTCCTCTGGCCTAGTTGTTGACGGACTGGGGCTTGGTCGGCTCTAGAGGGGCGGGCTGGGCTGGGCTGGGCTGGGCTGGGCTGGGCTGGCCCTGGTCAGCTCTCTGATCCCGCCCCGCCCCGCCCCGCCCGCCCCCACCGCTACATAATACCTCCTGATGCCAGGACAGAGCCGAGACTCGCCCCCAGCCCCACCGGTCCCCGGTCCCTTCCCTTAGCTACGCCAAAGGGAGCCGTGAAAGATAGACGAGAAGCTCACAACTCGGTCGAGTCGAGTCGAGTCGAGTCGAGTCGAGTCGAGTCGAGTCGAGTCGAGTCGAGTCGAGTCGAGTCGAGCCGAGCCACAGGTTAAACAAGGCGACCGGCCGGTAGCGTCAGACCACCTCTGTCACAATCAGCGGAGGCTAAGCAGCCTCGTCACCAGGGCACGCGACACAAGTCATTTTCAGCGAGGGGGTATGCACTCGTGTAATAGTCGGATCACTCTATCCGTAATGAAGGCGTAATAGTATGCGTAATAGAAGCGCAATAGCAGCGTAATAGCCAATATTTTCTATTTCACACCTTTTTTGGGGTCGTTTTGGGTTGTTTTTGCCTGTTTAAGGTTGAATTGGTACAATTTCGGAGCGTAATACAGCGTAATAGACGTAATGGTCGGGTCACAGATTTTGAGAGTGAATACCCCCTCGATTTTCAGTTCGCATCGCCACACTAACAGATTCACCTCGTGATTCCCAGCTGGACTGCTCCCTCCGCGCGCGCGAGCCTCCAGGGCGCTCCAGGTACATAGCAGCGGGGGCAGCGCGGTAACGGCCGGACACCTGGCCGGACTGTAGAGTGCGTGGAGACCAGACACGGGGAGGGGAGGGAGAGGAGGGAGGGGAGGGGAGGGGAGGGGAGGGAGGGGAGGAGGAGGGGAGGGAGAGGAGGGGAGGGGAGGGGAGGGGAGTTAGGCGGACCCAATCCATTTGCCAAGTTTGCCAGCCAGCGCGTACAACTGGCACAACGCGGCCATTGTAAGGAACCGGACCACCGCGCAACACGGTGGTGGGCGGGGCGGGGTGGGACGGGGCGGGGTGGGGCAGGGCGGGGTGGGGCGGGGCGAGGCGGGTGCAGCACCTGATCAGAGGCTTCCCGCCTGGTAACCTCGTCGGGAAGCAAGGCTCTGGTAAATGATGAAATATCGAATAACGAATCATTTTTAAAGTCGTCTGCATAAAGTTATTGGCTGAGCGGGCCGGGTCGGGCGGGTTTGGTCGCCTGCTCTTACCTTAACCTCTTCGAGACTCGCACCCGCCTCTCCCCGCCCCGCCCCGCCTGCCCGCGCCGCTACCCCATTGCATTCAACCGCCGCGGGCACTGTCTGAGAAGTAGCACGCGGAGAGAGAGAGGGACAGAGAGAGAGAGAGAGAGAGTGGGGAGGGGGGGGGGGTGCCGCTCCGTGGTGAGCCACGTAGCAGCAAGTCGGGGAAACGAGGGCTTTTAGGAAGAAGAGGGAGCAAGAGGGAGCAAGAGGGAGGGAGGAGGGAGGAGGGAGGAGGGAGGAGGGAGGTGGAGGAGGAGGAGGGAGGAGGAGGAGGAGGAGGAGGAGGAGGAGGGAGGAGGAGGAGGGAGGGAGGAGGAGGAGGGAGGAGAGAAGGGGGAGGAGGGAGGAGGGAGGAGGGAGGAGGGAGGACGACGACGACGACGCCGAGAGTAAACGCCACGCCGCGCAGCGCAGCCTCAGCGTCAGCCCCTCCTCCGATGAGGGGCGGCGGGGGGCGGGGGGCGGCGCGGCCGCGCGGTGTCGCGCCCGTGCAGGGGCATTAGACACAATTCGGTTTGCGCGTCGCTCCGCCGCCCCCGTCCCGCCCCCGTCCCGCCCCCGCCTGCAGTCACGTGGATTCTCACCCCGCCTCCGCTCCGCTCCGCCCCCGCGCGCGCTTTCCTTCGCAATGCCTTTAAAATCGCATATCCCATTCCCGCTAAGAGCTAGGCAGCCGTATGAATTTGTCATGGTGGGCACATGCGACCTGCTAAGGGATTCGCCCTGCTTCTCGGAGGGCACGCCATGCCGCGCCGTGCCACGCCACGCCACGCCACGCCACGCCACGCCACGCCACGCCAAGATCTAAGCCACTCACCCCACCGCGCTGTTTTGCACTTTCCGCTGCTCGCTGCTGCCGCCAACTAGAATCGCGCGATCGCGCTGGAGGGCAAGAAACTCGAAACAGAGGACGCCACTCGGGCAGCTCTTCAAAAAATCATCGCCTTCTCCTCGGCTCGGCTCAGCTCGGCTCGGCTCGGCTCGGCTCGGCTCGGCACCGCACTCACCGCAGCGCTCTACTAATGCACCGCACCTCCACCGCTGCAGCTGCGAGCGCGCCCGAGGGGGGCCTCATTGCGACCAGTCAGTGTACAAGTTTTCCACCAGTCACTTTTCCAGTCACAACCAGTCACTTCCAGCCATTTTCCAGTCACGGAAAATTAAGTCAAACTAGTCACCTACTTCCTTAAAATAATCCAAAATAGAGTGGAAACCGCAGAATTGTTTGTGCTTGGTGTCTTTAAATTTTTTTTAACTCGCATCCAGTCAGTTCTCTTGACGAAATCAGTCATTTTTCAGTCACTTACAGTCATTTCCAGTCACATGCAGTCATATCTCTGTCATTTCCAATCATTTGACTTCCAGTCAGTGTACACCTGTTTCCGTAGTGAGGTCCCCCTCGAGCGCGCCGCGCGCCGAGGTACTGCAGACTAAATGGGGAAGCTAAAGGAAAAAGGAACTGCGCGCATCATTCTCGGGACACTCCTTATGACCCAGTCCGGGCGCGGTGGGGCCGGGCCGGGCCGGGGCGGGGCCGGGCGGGGCGGGGCGGGGCGGGGAGGGGCGGTGCCGGGGTGGCTGGCGTCGCCTGCTATTCAGAACCGTATAGCGATGGTGTGATACAGAATCGCTTACAGCAGAGAGAGCGGAGGGGACACTCTCTCTCACTCGCTCTTCCCCCTTCCGACACATGAAAGACGCGACAGGGCTGACACTACAGCGGCCACTATCTCCCCCTGCGATCAGCGGCCATGCCAACATCGCAGTCATGCCAACATTACGTCGCTGTGAAAAATAAATGGGGGGGAAAATAAAGCCCGCCGTGTGTACAAGCGGTAAGCAAAGCAGGCATGATGCCGATGGGGGGGAGGAGGGGGCGGGCAGCAAGGGCGGGGCGGGGCGGGAGAGTCGACGGGGGGAGGGGGATTGTAAGGGGGAGTCCGGGTGGAGGATTAACGGTAGAGAGGTTCAACAGGATCTGCTGCAGGAGAGGATCAACAGGAGAGGATCAGGGGATAGGGAGGATGGGTGTGGTGGATCGGGGCGGGGCGAGGCGGGGCGTAGCGAGGCGGGGCGTGGCGAGGCGGGGCGGGTCGAGGCGCTGATAAGGGCGGGGCGGTGGGGAGATGCCTATCATGCGAGACCACCGACACGCTGGGGAGCCGAGCAGGGGAGGGCGTGGCGTGGCGTGGCGGGGCGGGGCGGGGCGGGGGGGGGGGGGGGGGGGCGGGGCCGTCTGGATCGGACGAATAACGGCAGCAATATCTGCGGAGGAGGGAGAGAAAAGGGAAGGGAGGGTTGGGAAGACTACTCGCAACGGTTGTGACGCGCCCTCCTTAAGGATGACGAGTATGAGAAATCGCACGCGGCCAGCAGACACACACACACACACACACACACACACACACACACACACACACACACACACACACACACGGCGCCTGAGCGGTTATTTTGTCGGCTGGACGGGAATGTCGATACAGACTCCCCGGGCCGGGCCGGGCCGGACTCGTAATGTGACGTCGTCATGTTGCGGGAGCGATGGCGCTGGCCGCGGTGCGGCGCTGGCCGGCGGGACTGCAGCGCTCCTCCCCCTCTCCGAATGCATCATCTTTATCGACCAATGTGTCCCTCGGAGGGCAGAACGGCCGCGTCCAGCCGTGTCAGCAGATTTGTACTCGCGCGTCCCGTCCCGTCCGACCGGAGGGGTCCGGGCCGGGCCGCGGGTAGCGCCGCCAGCCCGGCGGGGTGGGGGTGGGGGTGAAAGGGGCGAGTGGTGCCGCCCCAACCAACCAACACCCCCATACACAGGGGGGGGTTACACACTAAATGTTTATGTACTTTTTCGTACATAATAAAGGACTGAATGACACATGCATAATTATGTACAAATTTGTACATAATAATGCACAAATATTTGTACTACCAGATTTCTGTACAAAATTTGTGCATTATTATGTACAGTATGTGCATTGTTATGGACAAATTTGTGCAAACTTTTGGTATGTGTCATTCAGTGCATAAGCTATGTACAAAAAAGTACATAAACATTTAGTGTGTACCTCCTCGCTGCTCCCCGCCGGCTGGGCACTGAGTGAGTGAGTGAGTGAGTGAGTGAGTGAGTGAGTGAGTGAGTGAGTGAGTGAGTGAGTGAGTGAGTGAGTGAGTGAGTGAGTGAGTGAGTGACTGAGTGACATTGAACGGGTATACTCTCCGCGGAGAAGCAGAGGACGACGACGCGTTTCGACACGAAACTGCATGACGGACGAAAGTATCCCTCTTCGAGACGAGAAAATATTAATCGAGTTCTAATTTGCGTGTCAATAGTTTCTCTTGGCAAAATATTCATACGCGCGCGCGCGCAATTTCAATCCAAACGCAGACAGTTTCCAGTGCAGCCACTGTGAAAAATAGTCTTGTTTTACGGGGTTTACGGGGAAATTTCCCACGAAATGCAGTTGTAAAATTACAAGCACTACATATTGGATTGAAATTCAGTCACGAGCAAAAAAGGTCCGTCGTAAATTTACAACATATTTCGTAAATCAAAATTTACATATTTTATCGTAAATCTACGCAGATTTTTTTTTCACAGTGAGCGCCGCCACCGGCCCCCGCCGCCGGCCGGACGGCCGGGTGGGCCCCTGAGGAGGCACAGTACAGTAGGATGCGACCACTCAAACTCACTCACCTCTGGCAGGCTGCGGAGGCGGGCGGGGCGGGCTGGAGCCGGGCTGCTGGCCCCGGGGGCTGAAACTCGAAGCGGAGGAGTGGTGGGTGGACTAGATGAGCTCGCGACGCGGCGTGGCGCGTGGCGTGGCGCGGGGGTAGACAGACTGCTGCTCTGTCGTTAACGCCGCGCTGCTACTGGGCCGTTGTGGCAACGCCAACGCCTGGCCTGCTCACCTGGGCGGGGCGGCTGGCTCGCCGCCGGGCGGGGGCCGGGCGCGACAACAATCGACGCGACGCAGGGCGTGCAACACAACACCGCATCATTCCATCACTACACCGAACGTCGTCTGCGCGACACGGAGGTCTGGTCTCGGGCCGGGCTCGGGGGCGACAATGTATGTTAACAAGAGCTTGGTAAACTGCAGCGGGCAGCAGCGGGGCCGGCAGCGCCACCTGGCGGGGCGGCGAGAAGCGCAGTGAAGCAAGCTCCGGACGGCATGGGACTCGTGCCATAGGCAGACTTGGGTCGACATAGGTGGGGCGAAGTGCGTAATACCTAATGATACCACTGTGCATACGCCGCGGGAGCGGAGCGGAGGGGGAGGGAGGGGAGGGGAGTGGAGGGGAGGGGAGTGAAGGGGAGGGGAGTAGGGGAGTGCCCTCTCCGTCAACCTCCTATCAGGACAGGACAGCTCCAGCCAGCGTGAGGGCGTGCACTGTCGCGCGCACATTGCACTTAGCTCGGCGGGGCGGGGCGGGGCGGGGCGGGGCCGTCGTGACGGCGCGTCCTGCGCCCAGACAGCGCCTGCCAGTACCTCCCTCCCCTGCTGTCCAGAACTTTATAGCAGATGATATACCTGTGATATTACTTAGGTACTATAAAGAGGTATCGGCTAGCTCTCGATAAGAAATATTTAAAAAATGAAAGTTTTTAAAAAAATGCATATGTGAATCATGGTCGAAATCGGTTGAAGCTACCAAGAGTCTGGGTTTCATGCGTTTCTCTCTCGTTTCATAAATCCCCTCATCCCCCGTTGGCCCACACATGTGCACACGCCTCCCCTCTCTTGCCATTACTCGCATCTTACGGAGCTAGTACAGCATGAGGCCAGTCAGGAGCGTGGGCCAATGCATGGCGTGCTGGGGCCTTCCCCGACACACCGCGCCCCCAGGGTGCTCCGCCCCGCCCCGCCCCGCCCCGCCCCGCCCCGCCCCGCTGGGGGCCGTGCTACGTGTACGCACAGGCTGCCGGCACGCCCGTAGCGCGACTTGCAAACACAGTCTCTTTGCGGTGTCATGTCGTGCGTGCGCTCGGTGCAGGCGGAACGTGAGGGGCGGGGCGGGGCGGGGCGGGGCGGGGCGGGGCGGGGCGGGGTCGATGGCTCCTGATCGCGCGGGCGGGGCGGCTCGGCGCGGTACGGTACACTGTCGCCCCCTGCGGACACCTCACACACGCCCACACTTACAATGTGGAGGATACGACGGCGCCCCTCTCCACGCAGTACAGCCCCATTACATTAATTTGCATGTAATTGTTTTTTGAATACGGTCGCTGTGTCTCGCTGCCACCCTCACGTCCTCCCCGCCCCGCCCCGCCCCGCCCCGCACAGCGTGGCCGTGGATCGCACTTGCCCAAAAGTCGTCAAGTTTAGCCCGCTCTCTGCGGAGGTCTCCACCCGCACTGGCGAGGGAGGGCGGGGCGGGGCGGGCGCTCCTCGCCGCGAGGAGGAGGAAATGTAGAATGCAGAACAGAGACGGAGAGACATGAAAGGACGGACGCTCAGAGGCAGGAAGGGAAAGAAAACGCGCGTGGGAGAGGGAGAGCGATTATAGAGAGTGCAGCGAAGAATGAGAGAGAGAGAGAGAGAGAGAGAGAGAGAGAGAGAGAGAGAGAGAGAGAGAGAGAGAGAGAGAGAGAGGCGAGCGAGGAGAGGAGCACAGGCGTCCAAGGCACGGCGAAGGGAAATGGCCGGAAAATTGAGCGGTGCGTCGGAAATTGTGCCTCAAATCAATGTTTATGTGAGGGGGAGGGGGGCGATCCGCGCAGATGCGCGGGCCGGCGCGGCGCAGCACTGCGGGGAGGGGGAGGGGTTCTGACCGAGCGTGGCTGACTGTGGCCGGTAGTTGTGGGGGGCCGACCGAGAGAATAGAGGAAAAACATGAGTTATATTGAAGGGACAGGTATTGCAGTGCAGAACGCTGCCGCGAAGGAGGGTGGGGCGGGGAGGGGCGGAAGACATCGGGCTTGATGTGCCGCGTACGACTTGAGTCGCGGGACGGGAGTCTGGGTAGAGCCTGTAAAGTGAGCGAGCACGCCTCGGCACGCTCGGCACACGCCCTCACTAGCTCTGGGGTGGGCGCTGCAAGCTGGTCAGGTTAGCCCGGGGGTGGGGCGGGGCGGGGCGGGGCGGGGCGGGGCGGGGCGGGGCGGGGCGGGGCGGGGCGGGGCGGGGCGGGGACGCCAGAGGAGATAATGGAGATTGGCGTTGCAGAGCTCGCGGGCTGCGGTGGGATCAGCGACCGCTTTGTGCCCGTTTAATAATAAATAATAAAAAGAAATCACGGCCCACAAATCCAGATCAATCACCTCTCCCTGGACCGTCGTCAATGGGCGCACCCCCGACCCGACGGCCCCCACAGCTCCCTTTTTATTCTATTTCCCCCTTCCCCCCTCCCCCTCCACTCCCCCCCTCTCTCCGCCACCCCTTTCTCTTCCACGTCTAGCGTTAGCATTTCGCACCCAGAGGCGGGCGCGGCGCGGGCGTCGCGGCTGGAAAAGCGGCGGGAGAGGAGAGGAAAGAGGGAGGCAATAAATTACTGCGCTATAAAAACCACATTGAAGCGTGTGAAGCCACAATAAAGTTGATTTATGATTAGACGTCGTTGGTGTGGACAGCTGTGCCGAGTGGGGAAATCAAAGCGAGCGGAAGTAGGAGAATGAATGAGCGACAGACTGGTGGGGCGGGGCGGGGCGGGGCGGGGCGGGGCGCGACAAGGCCACCCACACAAAAAGAGAAAGTGCGTGGGCCGAGTCTAATAAAGAAACTATGAGGTCCTGTACATAGTTTATTTTCTTTTACAAAAATAATTTACAAAATCTTGTAATTTATTTGCAGAATAATACAGTAAGTTGCGGTGTGTTGCAGTATTGCCGGGATATTGTAACAAAGCTATGTGGTGAAGTGAAACAAGTTTATGTGTCAGAACTGATGCACGTTATGTCAGTACCGTCTCTTATTTTGAGAGGGCAAAGCACAGAAATTTCTTCCTCGATGTTACACAAATTACTGAAAAAAAGCTATTTCACAGACCAATGGAAAAGGTAACGAACACTATTTAAAAACTTTTGGTGTAGCACAAAAATCAAATCAAGGACGGATGACCAATAGATGAAGAAGCTATAAAAAACATCATTTCATTAACTTATCTACAACATAAATAGAATTTAGAAAAAAAAAAACACAAACAGTTGCTCAACATTTTGAGCCGTCTCTTAAACATTTAAAGAGGAGGTTCTTTTGACTAAAATTCAGTAAAAATTAGGTCAACTTCAACTCAACACTCACATCAAATTAAATAACATTAAAGGCACTGTAAGCACCCTAGCCAGCGCATTTGTACGGCATGTAACATGTCTTAGCGGAATGCTTTGCAGAACCCAAGAGTTATTAATACTATGATAAAAGGAAAATAGTTTTCTTTGCAAGTTGCTGTTTTTAATGACTAGTATCTGAGACATTGTAAGATAAGAGGTGTCATTTATTTTTTCCACTAGTTCTCTTTCCCCCACCCCTCCCAACTTACATCACAAAAAGTATTTTCTGAAAGGAAAAGTAGAAACACAAATACAGCACCATTTTCAAATAACTAACGTTCACCTCTTTCCTGGTCAAATAAATGACGTCTCAATTTTACGGTGAGATGTCATATTTTTGCTTTGTACTCTTAACTAACCCGTTAAATGGATAACAATCTGTCCATGAAAAGTATTCTGAAATTATTCAGTGCCACAATCAGAAAATCTTTGAAGTCTTTCAGAAAATAATGACAAGTATTATAGGAGCACCATGAAAGTGTGCACATCAGTGATCAATAAATAACAGACAGACACAATCATAAATTATTTAAATTAAATTATGCGAGACTTTGTCGTCGCTAACATTCATAAATGCTAGGATTCTGTACTTTACATTAATGCATTCTTTTAAAAATAATATCATTTCGAATACCGCGCCCGCTGTCGCTCGTCCGTACCCCAACGACGAGAACGTGCGCGCCACACGAGTAACACAAATTCGTCCACTTTGAAAGTAGTACTTCAGTCTTTCAGCGGCCATGCTGGGCGGGCACTTTCCACGCGACTCGGCGGCACTCCGTTCAGCTGTCCCCGCTGCTTGGGGCGGAACTCACTTCACACATCACAAGGGTACAGGCGGGGCGGGCCCAACGCAACGCACGAGCCGCGGCTCAACTTGAGGAGCAGTGCCTCAGTCCTGGTCCGCCCCGCCCCGCCCGACTACAACACCATCAGCAGCACTACCGATCAGCCGGTCAGCCGATCACGTCGCGTCGCTGCTGATACGCCGAGGGTCAACATCTCGACGTGTTGAGAGGCTTGAGCACCACCTCCGCTCTCGATATGATAAGGTCCGGATCTGCAACACAGGCAGAGAGAACAACATGAGGGTGTTGTGCGGGTGGGGAGAACGAAGAAACAAACGCGTCGCAGCCGCGAGGTAGGAGAGCAGGGTGCCAGCCAGCACTGCGGCAGAAGGAGGCCAAGGAGAGCTACATGCCGCCCTCGCGGCGCGAGGCCGGGCGGGGCGGGGCGGGGCGGGGCGGGGCGGGGCGGGGCGGGCGCGCCACCCCCACGGCGCACTACCCGACCCAAACCGTCGATTTTATGTTTTTCCTGAGCCTCGAGCTGAGATGGAGCCGCGCACCACGCCGCTGTGGCCGGGCCGGGACCAGGAGGCCGCTGGCGCCTGGCGCCTGGCCTAGCGCGGGTAGAGGCAGGCAGGCTGGCAGGCAGGAAGGTCGCCCCCGCCCCACATTCAGCAACAGCCTCCCTCACTCCCCACACCGCCCAGGGCCCGGGCCAGTACCACCCCGGCCCGGCCTGGCCAGGCCGCCAATTTCATCACATTTCCTTGAATTTACATCAGGGAGGCACCCTGGGTGGGGCGGCGCGGGGCGGCGCGGCTCCTCCTCGTCAATATGCAGCGGGTAGCGATATGAGTGCGGGTCGGCCCGCAATGTGTGGCGGGGGCCCCAGCCAGAGGCCCAGGGCCCAGGAGCGGCCCCAGGAGGGGTGGGCGGGGCAAGGATGGCGTAAAGGCGACTCGATAAACATGGCAACGCGGCGGCCGAGAAACGTTGTGTGTGTGTGTGTCAGGGCTTTATTACCGCGAAAGGCCAAGGGCGTGAGGAAGGCCCGTGGCGGCCCTCGCCCCGCCCCGCCCCGCCCCGCCCCGCGAATGTCGGGTTGGATATCCCTCCTACGCCCTGTAGTGGGCTGGGCCGGGCGGGGCCGGGGAGCTCGGGAGCTGCTTTCTGCGCTGCGCGAACACTCACCGTTGTTGTTGCGTATCCTGTTGAGGACGCCGCCCCCGCTGCCGATGATGGTGGTCGTCATGGGGGGCCCCATGGGGGAGCAGGGGGCTCCCATGGGCGGCGGGCCGGCCGCCCCCGTGGGGTCCTGCCCGTGCACCGGCCGGTTCAGTCTCCTGGGGTCGTCCTGCTGGTGGGGCATGAGGTTGTGGCCCGTCATCGGGAGGTGCCCCGTCATGGGGGCGTGCCCGACCATCGGGGTGTGCCCCATCATGGGGGCGTGGCCCTGCATGGGGCCGTGGCCCATCATGGGGTTGTGGCCCATCGGGTAGGCCATGCCGGCGTGGACAGGGTGGCCCGGGCCGGGGGCCATGTGGCCCACGGGCGCGCCCAGGGAGCGGGCCGCGGCCGCGGCGCCCACGACGGGCACGTGGGGCCTGCCCAGCGTGCCGGTGTGCTGCTGCGCCTGCTGCTGCGCCTGCCCCTGGCCCTGCTGCTGCTGCTGGCCCTCCCGGATGCCGACGACGGACGAGTTGGGCGAGGTGGCCGTCACCAGGATGCCGAACTGGTCCTCCTCGCCCGGCGTCACGGGCTGGCGCTTGAGCGAGCCGACCACCACCTGCTGGCGAGAGGAGAGACCCCATGTCACGTGAGGAGGCCGGCCGGGCTGCGCAGGCCGGGCTGCGCGGCATTCTCACAGTGCTGCCCCACACTGGCATTCGGAGGCAGGGTTGCCAGTAAGGTAGGCAATAAGTAGCCCAAAACACAGTGGAGTGAAGCGGGCTGCATCTGCGCCTGCCTACTAGGCAACGGGCAAGCACCTGTGCGACGGAGTTGCCTAGTAGGCAGGCGCATATGCAGCCCACTTTACTTCCCTGTAATTGGGCTACTTATTGCCTACTTTTCCGACAACACTGTTCGGGGGTTTCCCAAATGGAGACGCCTTCAGGCGTCTGCTACAGGATCCACAACGACATTTGGCGCCTACCTTTGAGACACCCTTTGGCGTAAAGATTGTCGCTCTGGATTCTGTAGCCCACGCCTGAAGGCGTCTCCAGTCGGGCCGCCCCCGCGTGACAGCGCGTGCCCGCGTGGCCTGCACGTGCACGACACGAACCTGGCTGCCGCGCACCGCCTCCCGGAAGTCGTCCCGGCGGCGCGCCTCCTCGGCCTCCCGGCGCGCCTCGCGGCGCCGGCGGCACACCACCAGCGCGACGGCCAGCGCCACGGCGCACAGGATGAGCACGGCGCACGCGATGAGCGCGCCCAGCACCACGGCCACGGGCGCCGGCTGCAGCCCGCCCGCGCCCCCCGAGCCCGAGGCCAGCGCGTCCAGCGGCGGCCGGCTCATCATGTTGCCGCGCAGCTCTGGAACCAGACGACACGACCAAACAGACCTGTCAGTTTCTTTAAGGAAGAGAGGAAAAAAGAGGGAGCGAATAAAAGACGAAAGTCACGATGACCTGGCCTGGCCTGGCCCGGGCCGGGCCGGCGCCACTACCGTATTGGCCTGCTGGCCTTCGAGTAGAACACAACCATCAATCGCGGGTAGCGTTCGACAACCCCCCCCCCTCCTCCCCGCACCGCCGTGGCTACTCGCGGCGCCGCTCCGCTTTCATTCTAAAAGTCGCTGTGGCGTCGAGTCGCGCGCGCAACGAGCAAGAAAGGCGGCCGGGCCGGGCCGTACTGGTAGCGCCGCCGCCGCCCTCTTTTCAAACTATTTCCTCCTCGCCCCTATACCTTTCTTTTCTGCGACGTCAGACTCATGCGAGAGTAATTTGGCTCCCTATTCATCCCTTCTATTCAGGAGTGAGTGATTGTCGCGACATTCCGTGACGGGATTACTTTCACGCCGAGGAGGCGGAGGAGGAGGAGGTGGAGGAGGAGGTGGAGGAGGAGGTGGAGGAAGAGGAAGAGGAAGAGGAAGAGGAAGAGGAAGAGGAAGAGGAAGAGGAAGAGGAAGAGGAGGAAGAGGAAGAGGAAGAGGAAGAGGAAGAGGAGGAAGAGGAAGAGGAAGAGGAAGAGGAAGAGGAGGAGGAGGAGGAGGAGGAGGAGGAGGAGGTGGAGGAGGAGGAGGAGGAGGAGGAGGAGGAGGAGGAGGAGGAGGAGGAGAGGATAAATGAGAAACACAGGGTGGGCTCGGGTCCGGGTCCGGGCCAGCCCCGCCCGCAACCACCCCCCGCGCCGCGCCGCGCCCCGCCGGCCGGCCGGCCGGGCGATATGGTACCCACCGGCGAGCGAAAGAACGCGATGTGATTTAAGCACACGGCCTTTTCCTGGACTTGTATCCACCCTTGGTTACATGCATATTTGAGTTCCATTTCCACACGCTTGTAGAGCTCCAGGAGGCGTGTCTCGCCGGCTTAGTGGCGCGGCCCCGCCCGCGAGGTGTCTGGGGCGTTGCGTTCGCTCCTCCGCCACGAAGGAAAGTCTGGCCCGGCCCGGCGGCTCCACGCCAGGCCGACAGCTGAAAGCTGAAAGCCCTTTCAGGCACGCGCTCTGCTCCTCAGCTATTCAACGTTTCCAGATATTCATATTATAGGCGCCAGGCGCGGCGGCGGCAGCGGCGCCCTCGCCAGGCGCGGCGCGTGCGTCGGCTGCCCCGCCCCGCCCCGCCCCGCCCCGCACTTACACATTTACTAAGCCCCTGCGCAGACCCCAATGACAGGCCGAGCGCCAGCATTGAATTACAGATCCCTCACGCCCTCACGCTAGTGTAAATACGGCCCGTGCCTGGCGGCCGGGGCCGGGGCCGTGTCAGGGCCAACAGGGACCTTCACTCTTCCCCTCCTCCTCCTCCTGGCCCTACACCGGCCTGCTCCTTCTCCCGGACCGACACACACTGAGGCGAGGCGTCGAGGGTCCACCGCGACCGGCCCGGGCCCCGGGGCCCCGGGGAGCACTCGCGACCACCCCCTCCATAACCTAATGGCTCGGCAAAGCTTACGATACACGCAAAATAGAGAGTAAGCTGGCTTAACAAAACACTTTTGGTGGCAGCAAAATTGTTTTGCTACCACGGATAACTTCTTTTGCCATTGCTGCAAACTTTTTGCTGCTTTAGCAAACTTTTTACTAAAGCGGCAACCGCAACCCGTCTTTGCTTGTGACTACTACTCACCGACGCCGTTGATGACCTCTGCGCTGAGCGGCGCCACGGCGTACAGCGTGACGGGCGGGTCGCTCTGGCCCTTGTCGTTGACGGCGTGCAGGATGATCTGGTAGCGGCGCCCCGGCTCCAGCTTGTGCGTGTCGAAGATCCAGTAGGGCTCGGCGCCGGCGTCCACCCGGAGCACGGGCTGCGGGACAATCAGACGTGTTGTGTTACACCGGGCATTTCGTTAACTTTTATTTATTCTAGCTTGAGGTTGAAACTTGCCAGTAGCAAGGCCCTTTTATTTGACACTGATGACCGACCAGACGCGGCGAACAACAGGAAAACCCGCGCGCGCAGCAGACGCCAAACTTTTTTTCCCGCAACAAGAAATAATGTTTCCAGCAAAGTCATTTCCTTTTTTTAACACCACTTATCCAAACAGCCAAAAAAGATCATAAAAAAACCCGAGTGAACTAAATCACTTAGCTGTATTCGTATCTTATTTTATCTCCTCCGTTAATGTTTCCTGGGACTCGGCCCGGCCAGACCGCGCCGGCGCGTTTTTAATAACAGCAGCAGTAGTCTTGCACACTCCGCAGAGGTCGAGGAAGGGAGGGAGAGGGGTGCCGGGCAGGGGTGCAGGGCAGGGGTGCCGGGGTGCGGCGTGGCGCCCAGGCCCGGCCTCGGCAGGGCCCCCTCCCACCCCGCCCCGCCCCGCCCCGCCCCGCCACGCCCACACAAAGCGCACACACAGGGCATTTCTTCCTCGGTGACCACACACTGCCGGTGTTACCAACCTTATCGCACTCATTCATGGATCGTAAGGGACCCGGCCGCACCACAGCCCACAGCCCACCCCACCACCACACAGGGCGCCGGGCCGCGCCGGGCCCGGAGCCAGAGAGGCCAGGCCGAACTACCGGGGTCAGGGGTGCCAACTTCCCTCCGACTTTCCATTTGGGAACTACCCTTTGCTCCTTTTTTTCTCCCTCTCCCTCTCCCTCCCTCTCTCTCTCTCTCTCTCTCTCTCTCTCTCTCTCTCTCTCTCTCTTCCCCATCTGACCCTCCCCACCCCTGCCCCTGCAGCCATCTCCTCCCCTCCCCTCCTCCAGAGGGCCAGAGGGCCGGTCCATGTTTGACCAGCCGGGCAGGCAGGCGGGGCGGGGCGGGGCGGGGCGGGGCGGGGTGCGGTGGGGAGCAGCCCAGCGCGCCTGGGACGCTACGGTACGTGCCCGACCTAACGCTCTAAATGAGTTTTGGACAAGGCGCTCGTGGTGTAACGCGGCGCAGGGAGGAGGTGCGAGAGAGATGGGGGGAGGGGGGCGCAGAGGGGGAGCGAGAGAGACGGAGAAGTTTGGTGCGCGAACTTGGCGGCAAGGGGAATACGTGTCGTCTCGGAGATGACCGTGGTGAGCGAGGGGAGAGTCCCGCCCGGCCCGGCCCGGCCCGGCCCAAGATGAGTGTAGTGCTGCCAGCGGGGCCCGGCCCCCCGGCCCCGGGGCCACTCGGTATGCAAAAGGAGACGGCTCTCAACAAGATCGAACGCCCAGCGCTGCCCAGCCCCGCCCCCAGCCTAGACCAGGGCGCGGGCCGGACACACAGTTGGACGCAGACATGTCGCTGCAGCGGGTGTTTCTTTAAATGTGTTGCGGGTTTGCTTACCCCATTCGCCCGCAGGCGCCATGGCCCCTGCAGCGCTGGCGGGTATGCAATCCCGCAAAACTGTGACGCATTTAAAGAGACACCCGGTACGGTACGCGGCGGCGCGGGCTGGCGGGCGCAGCGGGACTGCGAGGGAGTCCGTCAGAAAATGACAAAGTGTAACAAATTCAACACGGTGCCATAACTGCGAGCGGCGTTGAGCGGTGCAGCGTGCGGTCCCTACCACCCCTGTAGGGTCGGGAATAGAGAGAGAGAGCAAGAGAGAGAGCGCAGCGCTTTCAGACGCACTCCACTTGGAGGTAAGGCCGAAGCCGACGCCGAAGCTAAGCCAACCAATAAAAACTTTTGCACGTGATATTATACGCGGTGGCGTTTTGTGCGCTTTCCTGCTGCAGCAGGCGGGGCGGGGCGCTTACCCCCTCCCCCCTCGGCCTGGCTCGGGCTGGCGTTTCACTTGGAGATGGGCGGGCAGCAGCCGAGGCAGCGGCGCTCGCAGCAGACAGACAAACCCTCCTCGCCCTGCTGCCCCCACCCCCACCCCCACCCCCACCATGGCGCGCGCGATGATAGCAGCGAGGAGAATAAGGCTCTTGAGGTGCGCCAGCCGACACAGCAGACGGACTAAGCTGGAGAGTACAAAAGCGCCGCCCAGCGGCGACCAACGATAATTGTCGCGGAGTTGCAGTGAGCAGGGGCGGCACTTTTGTGCTGCACTGTACTACACCGCCCGATGCCGGCCGAATCCACCGAAACCGGACCCCCCCAAATATCGTCAAATCTCGAATATCTGTCAAACTCTTTATGTAAAGTTGGCGCGATGCTTTCGGCCTGGCGTGCCACTTTGCGGTCCAACCCAATTTTGCAGAAAATCGCGACATTGCGCGCCTCACTAAGACGCCTTTGCACCGAGTCCTTAGACCACCGTAGAAACATATTTACCTGGTTTGATCGAAATCTGAGACTTTCAGGGGTGCCCGTTTCGGTGGACTTACCCTGCTGCCCTGTAGGTTTCATTGGAAAAACAATGGAGTGACACCTATACGTTACACTGTTCAAGTTGCACTTTGTAAAACTGTTTATAATGCTTTGCAAATGCATTAAAACTGCCAAATGAATTAATATTCAACACCCTCGCAGGGATTTTGAACGACTTTGCAACAGGCCATTACACTCGAATATTTGTTAAGAGCCGTCCAGTGTTGGCGTCGGAAAACTCGGCCGGTGGCGGAAAGTCCTAATTTAAATGGACGAGTTTGTTGATGGCCGGGGCGGGGCGGGGCGGGCCTGGCGTCGTTTATCAACACATCGGACATGGGTGGCATGCAAAGTCCCTCTCGCCCCCGCCCCGCCCCGCCCCGCCCCGCCGCGCGAGAATGGCGGCAACAACACCACGATGCCGAAGAAATGTTGATGGCCGGTTGTAGTAGTAGCACTAGTACACGCGCGACTTGGTCTAGCATGGCGCGTGGGAGGGACTGTACGTAACGCAGTCCTCCTGGACCCGCCGCCCCACCGCCCCTGCCGTCACAGTCAATGACAAATGTGCGCGCCGTGTACGCGTGTCAGGGAGAGAACGTCAATGGAGACACATCGCGCGCCATACAAGCCGCATCGACTGGCGCACCGCACCCCGCCCCGCCCCCGCCCCGCCCCGCCCCGCCGCCGCTACATCAACAATCATCAGCTGCTGGATAGGGTTGCAGGTACGTCCGTGTTCGTCCTGATGCTGGCAGCACAAGGGTGGACCGGACCAGACACAGCCACGCCGCAGGCGAGGAGTCATCTGTCTGCACGAAAATCGTTTCCGGTTTGCCGCTTTGCCGCAACGTCGAAAGATCACCCGTCGTTTTGAGAGCGCCCCGCCCGCCCCCGCCTGCACACTCATCTCTCAAACAATACTCGGCGGACCGACGCCGCATTTTTCCTTTGATTCCCACTCCAGACGACTCAGCGCAGTGCGACCCCTCCGCCCCGCCCCGCCCCGCCCCGCCCCGCCACACCCCAGCCAGTACGCGCAATAATTGGCCAGCGGCATGAAGAGCTCTCGAGACAAGCAGTTGGAGTAGGCGAGGCGGCGAACCCTTTCTTTACGACAAGTAAACGAGGAAAAAAAATATAAAACACGCGGTAAAGCAGAAAATAATAAAAGAAAACACGCAGCGGTCCTAGGAGAGGACAACGTTTCCAGAAGGGACTGTTCTCGGAGTGCGTCCTCAAACGAACGCGACAATGCTGCTTGCTGAGCGGGGCCGGGCCGGGCCGGGCCGGCTGGGCTGGGCTGGACCAGCGGGTAGGCCATATTTCAGTACCCCCCCCCCCCCCGTCCCACTCCCCTTACTCACCTGCCCTCTGGAGGCGCTCGCGTCCCTCAGCTCCCCCTGGCCGGGGGCCTGGCCCGGAGGCAGGCCGGACCCGGAGCCCGAGCCGGAGCCCGAGCCGGAGCCCGAGCCGGAACCCGCCTCCCCGAGGTCGTGGTCCTTCCGGTGGGTCGGCCTGACGGGGCCCAGGGTCCCGGGCGGCCCGACGGGCAGGTGGCCCGGCCCCGGCCCCGGAGCGATCTCATTGCTCTTGTCCTCGTCCCAGGCGTAGGGGTCCGGGTCGCCGCCGGAGTCGCCGCCGGCCTCCTCCGCGGCCTCGTACACCTCCAGCAGGAAGTGCTGCCGGAGCCCGCCGTCCGCTCCGGCGATGCACTTGACTTCCATCTCGGGCGCCGCCCCGGGCGCCGCTCCGGGCGCCGTCGAGGAAGTCCGGTTCCGGACCGAGCACGCCTCCGGGGGCTGCGGCAGAGCTGCAACAGGAAGACAGGGGAGCGGGCGTGAGAGGGGTGACGGGGGGGGGGGGGCAGTGTCACGGAGACAAATTGGCTTGATAAGGAGATGGGAGGTGGAGCAGGGGGTGGAGGAGGAGGAAGGTGATCATCTCACACACAAGGGGGCGGGGCGGGGCGGGCACAACAGACCAGGCCACCCTCTGACCCGCTAATTGAAACATTATTAAGGGTTCCTACTTGTTTTATATACCCAGCGTTCTAGCTCGAGGGGTAGGAGAGAGAGGGGGAAGCGAGAGAGAGAGAGAGAGAGAGAGAGAGAGAGAGAGAGAGAGAGAGAGAGAGAGAGAGAGAGAGAGAGAGCGAGGGGAAAGGAAAAGGGTTCAAGTCGTGCCGGGGGCCGGGCGCGAGCGGCACAAAGAAAACACATTAAAACAAACCCATTTAAATTTCAAATGGCGTCCCCACCATTGTGTGTGTACCGTGATGTCGCTCTCTCCTCAAGAGACGCCGGGAGGGGGAGGAGGAGGCAGGAGGAGGAGTTCCTTGGGCTGAGCGCGGGCGGGGCGGGCGGGGCGGGGCGCTGAACGAAGCCGCTTGAGCTCACGGACAGAGGTATTATATGAGCGCTCTGAGGAGGTCGGGGGCGGGCCTGGCCTGGCGGCAGGGGGCACGGCACAGGGTCCCACATCCAGGACTCTAAGCACAGCGAGCCCGTGGGCGCGGGCACAGGGCAGGAACAGACCAGGGGCAGCAGGGCGGCCCGGGCCGGGCCGAGCACCTCATCAATATCGCACACGGGTCCGCTTGTGCGCGTGTGTGTGTGAGCGCGCGCGCGTCTCAACAGAGGCTCCTCCATTAGGGCGCGCCGCCGCGCCGAGTACCCCGGCGAGGCGAGGCGAGGCGAGGCGAGGGTACCCACTGCTACCAGCGCACTGCTAGGGTAGGGCGTTATATATTTGATGATGTCCCAGCGCCGTGTTCACAGCGGGGACACACAGTGGTAGTGGCTGCGTCGCGGCGAGAAGAGGAGGAGGAGGAGGAGGAGGAGGGGGAGGAGGAGGAGGAGGAGGAGGAGGAGGAGGAGGCCGAGGAGGAGGAGGCCGAGGAGGAGGAGGAGGAGGAGGAGGAGGAGGAGGAGGAGGAGGAGGAGGAGGAGGAGGAGGAGGAGGAGGAGGAGGAGGAGGAGGAGGAGGAGGAGGAGGAGGAGGAGGAGGAGGAGGAGGAGGAGGAGGAGGGGGAGGAGGAGGAGGAGGAGGAGGAGAGGAAGATGAGGAGGAGTGGGGGGAAGGGGTGGAGACACCCTGGGCTGTAACTTTATGGCCGCTGTTTCTCTCTCTGACACTTCAGCCTGATGAGCTTCCCTGGCGTTGGCGGCGGCGGCAGCGGCGGCTGCTGCAGCAGCTTGCAAAAGCCTGAAGCACGGCTAGTGCTGAGCCGGGCAGGGCAGGGCAGGGCAGGGCAGGGCCGCGGGGGTGCGGACACGGTGCAACGACCAATAAAGCAGCGCTGTTTCCTTACTGCCCCGCCCCGCCCCGCCCCGCCCCGCCCCACGGAGGAAGCGGGACGCTTCACACCCATCCCTCTTGTTCATCATAAGCCGCGCACGCCGTATTCACCCCCCCCCGCCCCACCGTGTAAATAACAATAACTATGCTCCTCGCCGACGCGAAAGGGGAGAGCGCCCGCTGCGCCCGGCCCCGCCGCGATGCCCCGCTACGCACCGCACTGCGCGCGTGTAGCAGGGGTTGCCTACCCGGCGAGGCAGCGAGGCGCCTCGGAGCGCCCCGCCTATAAGGCTATAACGCACCGCACCGCCTGTTCTGTTTCACCCGGTACCGCCGGATAGGCGCAATCAATCCCAGGAGAACACGTCTGTGTTAGGCAGGCGGGTGTCTCAGTCACACGAGACCCAGCAGGCTGGCGCAGAGATACCCGTCTGCCTCTCACAGCTGCATTCGTGGCATTTTTTTGCCTACTTATCTGACGACACTGGCCCGCCCCCTCCTCCCCCCTATGTATGTCTCTCTCCCTCGTCGTGGCAATTATACGGGCATCCCTATCGCGAGGGGGCATCGGGTCGAGCTGAGTGTGCACAGGGCGTGGCGGGGCGGGGCGCGGCGCGGCGGGGCGGGGCGGGGCGGGGCGGAGTGCAAGGTCAGGGTAAGAGGTACGTACGCCACAGCTTCCCCGGCCCACCGCCGCCGAGGCGAGGAGGAGGCCAGGGCCAGGAGGAGGTTGCCTGCCGGTGCAATTAAGGGTATGGCATGCCACGTTATCTGCCCGGCCGTATACCTCGGCAATAAGATCGAGTGTGCGCGTCAGTGTGTGTGTGTGTGTGTGTGGGGGGGGGGCGTCCCCCCGGGGGATGGCCGCAAGGCGTCACGGCGCGCAGCACACTGGGTGCCCCCCCCCCCCCCCCCGCACACGCACATGATGAATGTCCCACGCGGAGTGCCACGCACCGAGGGTGACAAGCAGCCGGAGAGACGTGTGGGTAGAGGGGAGAGGGGGGGGGGGGCGAGCGGTAAGAGATAGAGGCAGGGCGAGGGATCGGGACGGAGTCGCGGAGCCACCCACAGCGGCAGCGCACTGGATAACGGTACAACGGTGAGGGGGGACATCAAAACACTTAACTCTGCACAAATATAAAGCCACAATGTAAAAACAACTTTGCTCGCCTGGCTAGAGAACGAAAGTTTAAAAATCTCACTTTCTTGAGAGACGGTCGGTATACGGGACACCTTGCTCATTTCGAGCGAGGCACGCAAAAGACATGTTTGCTAATATGGTAACAGCAAAAGAATTTTGCTACCGTTGACAACTTTTATGCCATTCGTGCAAAATGTTTTGCATGAGTGGCAAAAATGTTATCAAGGGTAGCAAAATTATTTTGTTGTTATCATAGTAACAAAACTGTTTGCTAAAACTAGCATACCCTTTTTTCTGCGTGGGATTGCCAATCTTAATGTCGATAAATTTTAATAATATTTTACGACTGTACTCACCGGCGGCCACGATGTGCACGTAGCAGGGCACGCTCTGGCGGCCGACGCTGTTCTCGGCCCAGCAGCCGAGCGTGCCGAAGTCCTGGTCGCCGTTGGCCGTGTACACGAGGTGCGAGGCGGTGCCGTTGGAGCGGAACTTGTGCGCCGGCACGGCCGCCACGTTCTTGCTGCGGTTGAAGGTCCACGAGAAGCGCAGGTCGGCGGACGGCTCGGCCAGCACCTCGCACCGCACCTCCACGGGCTGGCCCTTGATGGCGCCCAGCCGGCGCTCCACGAAGCCCTCGCGGCACCGCGGCGAGACTGTGCAAGGGGCAGGGCATGCACTCGTCGTCACTCTCATAAAGGTGCACTGTGAAAAATATCTTTGTAAATTTACGATAAATTTTGTAAACTACGATTTACGAAATATGCTGTAAATTTACGACGGACCGTTTTTTACGCATGAATCCATTTCAAGCCGATATGTAGTGCTTGTAATTTTACGATTTGCAATTGTAATTTTACAACTGCACTTCGTGGAAAATTTTCCCGTAAACTTACGATTATTTTTCACAGTGTGCAATAGTATGCGTAAAAGCAGCGTCATAGGAGCGAAATAGCCCAAATTTCCCATGTTTTACTTCTTTTAGAGTCGTTTTGGGCTGTAAATGTGTCAATCTCGGGGCGTAAAACAGCGTAATAGACGTAATAGTCGGGTCATAGATTTTAAAAGTGAATATCCCTCGTGTGAGTCTCACATCAGTAGTACGTATGCTGATTAAAGGCACAGCCTTCGGATCTAGGCCCACTCACCCAGGAGCGATTGACCCAACGTAACTCTGGACCAGACGTGATTCAGCCTTAAGTATTTCACCCCCTAATTATTAACCCATATGAAAATTGACCCAAGAAGCTGTTCACCCATAGAACTTTTTTTTAAATCTACAGTGAGGGTACCGTGAAAAACATTTATTTTCGAAACTGATATCGGCTCGGGTGGATAAATGTTCTATCAGCTGATAGCACCTAGGTGTCACTATGAACGGTGTAAATTTTCATCCCGATCAAATAATATCGTCAGCTACCACAACGGCTTCGAAGTTTAACATTAAGTTCTTATGGCCAAAAAAAGAAAGAGAAAAAAATGCAAGGGCTTTTCCCTTTAATAACCCAATGTTAAACTTCAAGGCCGTGTTGGGAGCTGAAAATGTAATTTGATCGTGATGAAAATTTACACCGTTCCTAGTGGGACCTGATATAGAACATTTTTCCACCCAAGCCGATATTAGTTTCGAAAAAAAGTGTTTTTCACAGTACTCTAATCTACACGGACGAAGGCTCCTCGCCTTGACATATTGGCTTTGGGTAAATTATTTCGGCTTGGGTGAGATGAAGTTGTGGGTGAACGGACCTTGGGTGAATATTAGGGGGTGAAGAGGCCCTGGGTTAGTGGACTTTGGGTCATTTGTGTGTTGGGTGAAAAACGTCTGGGTGAGTGGGCCGGATCCCACAGCCTTCAGCTTGCCCTTTTTATTTTTTGGGCGAGGGCGAAGGGAATAAAGGCGAGAACGCTGGAAATGCTAGGGTACGCGAATGTCGCTTGCTTGCAGGTGGGTATTTTTTTTTACACACTACTGGCAGGTGTGTGACATTTTTTTTCACAAAACAATAGGTGAAAATTTAAAAATATAATGCTCACAGCGTATTATATGTAATCATGTGTAATCCGTGGAATCCTGTATTCCCGTGTGCGTCCGTAAACAAAGTGGGGGCAGGGAGGAGAGAGGGGAACTTGTAAGTACACTGTTTGGGTTTGCAAGTGAATATACATATTTTGTTGGGGAGGGTGAAGGGGTTGGAGGTGAGAAGAACGGACGCAGTGTGCGGGGCGGCGGCTGGAACAAAGGAGGATGGCTGCTAAATGAGCTCTCCCCTCCCCTCCTCCCCTCTCTCCCCTCCCCTCTCCTCTCTCCCCCCCCTCTCCCCCCACCCCCTCCCGCTGCAGGCGGCGCGGCGCACCTCGTTACCACGCGGCTCCGTGCGCTGCTCCAGCGGTACAGCCTCCGGGCTCCAGGCTCCAGGACCAGGCTCCAGGACCAGGCTCCAGGACCAGGCTCCAGGACCAGGCTCCAGGACCAGGCTCCAGGACCAGGCTCCAGGACCAGGCTCCAGGCCAGGACCAGGCTCCAGGACCAGGCTCCAGGACCAGGCTCCAGGACCAGGCTCCAGGACCAGGCTCCAGGACCAGGCTCCAGGACTACCCCTTGGGCCAGCGCCGGCCGTCATCAGATCTCGCAGCATGCATGACGGGGGAGGGGCAGGAGGGGGGCCGGCCGCACAGACGAGACGGAGGGGGGGGGAGGGGGGGCGCCCCCTTGGGGGTCAAGTAGTGGAACAGGACGGAGTCAGCAGGTGCAGCCAGCACCCGCCGCGCCGCCACTCCGGCCAGGATCCATCCATCTATCCGCCTATCCATCTATCCACCTAACCATCTATCCATCTATCCATCCCGCTCTACCGGCGGAGCTGCTTGGACCTGTCGCACCGCGGTGACACAAACACCTCACTAAAGTTTCAGTCGGCCGCTCAAGTTCGGCCTCCTCGCTGGAGGGGCCTACTCCACAGCCCCCCACTCCCCCTCGGCTTGCGAGCGGTCCATCGCCCCCTCTCCTATCCGCTGGTCGCCCCTTCAACCCCAATCCTCTGCACCCCTCCTCCCTCTAAAGGGATCCCCGCCGGCAGGGCTGGCCCCCCCTGGACTTCGGGACCGGACCGGACCCACTGTTTTTCTTGGACAAACTCATCAACATTTTCCCCGAGTTCTTTCGCGAAGGAATCACCACAGCCGCGTGGCGAGGGGTGCGGGGCGGGGTGCGGGCGGTGCGGTGGGGCGGCGCGGGGCGGTGGGGGCGGCGCGGGGGCGGCGCGGGGGGCGGGACGAGTTGTTCGAAAGGGGATGCCCTCTGTAAACTCTCGTGCAAACACGGCTGGCGGCAGGGGGCGGGGCGGGGCGGGGCGGGGCGGGGCGGGGTGGCGCGCGGAGGGAAGAGGCATTGTCGGACAAATGAGGTAATGAGATGACACTTGTGTGCCCCGGGACAGGGACCTCGCCTCGCCTCGCCTCGGCGCCGCGCTCCGCTCCGCGGGAGGGATCCGATCAACTCTTTCGCAGGACCAAAGTCCACTCGGCGCGCGTCACAAGAGGTCAACGACAGCGAGTGGCACATGAGCGGCGGTGGGGCCGGCGAAGCGGGGCGGGGCGGACCGGGGCGGGGCGGGGCGGGGCCTCCGTCTGACGCTCGGCGGCGCCGGTAATCCGCCGTCGTGCGGAAACCTCGCCGCGCACGCTCAGACTACACGCCACCATCCTCCTCATCCTGAAACCAGGGATGGAAACTTAAGGTTTTCTTTCCTCCTCCCGAGAGAGAGAGAGAGAGAGAGAGAGAGAGAGAGAGAGAGAGAGAGAGAGAGAGAGAGAGAGAGAGCAAGAGGGAGACGAGGGCGGAATCAGACGCACGACGTCGTTGTCTTGCAGGTGACTGCATAAAGATAACTGCAGGGCGTTGTCGCCTTATCTCCCGGCTAACACTCCTCCTCCTCCTCCTCCTCCTCCTCCTCCTCCTCCTCCTCCTCCTCCTCCTCCTCCTCCTCCTCCTCCTCCTCCAGCCCCTCCCGCGACGCCACCGCTAAACCGCCAGCTTACTCCTCTTCTTCGCCTCCACAAACGCCACGGCGCGGCGCCGCCCCGCTTCCCGCGGAGCAGTCACCCCTTTCTTTAGACGCAACAAAATCCGGAGTTTTTTGAATATACGACGTCGCGAATGTGAATAACGTCGGGGATGATTTTGTGTTTCCTATGAAAAAAAAATCGCAAGTTTGAGATTTGTGTATCAGGCTAAATCGGTCCGTCCTTTCCTCTGGAATCTTTTCCTGCTCGGGAAAATCAAGTGATGGGATTCCCAGGGGAACTGGAACCTGGGAGTGTTTCCCAGGACATTAGGGAGGGCTTGTTGTGTCGACTCACACTGCACGTTGATGTTGATGGGCTCGGAGCGGCCCGTGTCCACCTTGTTGGTGGCGGCGCACGAGTACTCGCCGGCCGAGGAGGGCGACAGGTCCACGGCCAGCGTGAGCCGGTGGCGCGCCGCGGAGTCGCTGTCCTGCCGCAGCAGCCGCTTCTGCAACACCAGCATAACAACACTCTTTATTTATAGAATTAAAACAACAGTATTCTAAAATTGCACTGAAACGCCACCGTGTTATTTAACACTTGAGATTGCTCCCAATTTGGGCGCACCCCGGAACCTCTAAAGAAATTACCTCTAATCGTATTTAGAGGTCTATTGCATACGCGAGCAATTTACCTCTACAAAAATAATGGTGTACCCAACCGGTATAAAAAGCCTAGGGGTCTTGTACCTCCTGCATCCCTCAAAGCGCTCACTGTAAATATTATAGTCACATTTCTCGCTCGTGTTAAGCGCAGTATTTCTACATCGCTCAATTAGAGTGAGGTTCGCTAAAACGACTCAAAACTATAGTCTTTTCTGATACTTTGATATCGCTCCATTAGAGTGATGTTGGCTTACATGACTCCAAAAGAGTCTAGCAAATCGCCGAAAACGTCGTCAAAATGACTCAAATAGAGCGATGTCGATCCGACTCGCTCTCCCAGGAGCGAGAAAATTTGGTACAGAAAAGTCGCTCTCCCAAGAGCAAGCAAGGTGACTCGTGACTCCTCCATTTACAGTGCTACAGTAAGCACCTGTAACGACTACCGTTACGAGACCTCCTAACTAGGTGTGCTTACGGGCTCGAAACCCTGGACAACAGCGCTCATCTGTTTAAGAGGTATCGGTGAGGTCTGTAACACACTTGGCTGCGGTACGGGCCTGGCCTGGTGCCGCGGCCCGACCCGTACCGCCACCCACCACCCGCCCCGCCCCGCATCCTGCAATCAATCCTCCTTCGCCGTGCCGGGCGGGGCGGGGCGGGGCGGGGCGGGGCGGGCGGGACGGGGCCGCGCCGGGAGGTACCTCAGCACCGGGGCGGGACCGGGTAGTGGCTATTGGCCGGCACGGAGATCGTTTACTCCCATTTGGCAGAGCAGAGGGGGCGGGGGGGTAGTGGCGGGGGCGGTGAAGGGTTAGGGGGCCGACACCCCTATTAACACTGTCCCATATGTCTCAATCAGAACAGGGGGGCGCATTCTACGTGGGAGGCGGGGGAGGGGAGGGAGGGGATGTAGAGCTAGTCGGACTAGGGAAGCGCACAAAGAGAGCTAAAGGAGAGAGGAGGGAGGAGAGAGAGAGAACGAGCGAGAGAGAGAGAGAGAGAGAGAGAGAGAGAGAGAGAGAGAGAGAGAGAGAGAGAGAGAAGGGGGGGGGGGGCGGGCGCTGCGGGTACCCTGTTGGAAGGGGAGGCGAGGTGCGGCGCGGGGCGTGGGCCGAAGGTCGAGGAAGGGGGAGAGGGAAAGGGGTGGGGGGTGTGACGGATACGGCGGACGTGCCCGGGGCACAAAGCGACCTAAGTACTCACTCGATATATTTTTTATATTCTGTGTGTCGCCCCCCTGAGGTTGTCAACCCTGATCTACCACTCTCTGCGTCGCCGCGCCCTGGCAGGGGCATACACACTCACACACACACACACACACACACACACACACACACACACACACACACACTCACACACACACACACACACACACACGTGCGCGCACGCTCCCTCCGCCACTCCACGCACGCACACGCACACACACTCCCACGTACTTGACCTGACACTGCAGGCGAGCATACATACAAACCTCCTGCCCCGCCGCGCCCCAAACGGATGGGCTAGCGGAAGGGAATTCCAGCTTGTATGGGGAAATAAGCGAGAGAAGGAGAGGCCGTGGTATGCGCCAGGGCCAGGGCCAGGCTGCTCACGCCCTACATCACATTGCGTTGTTGCGAACCTCGGCCCGTCAAAAGCAAAACAACTCGCAAATGAGAGCTATGTGCTCGCGACATTCGGCCACGCAAAATTTGGGAGTCGAGATTATATTTGTTGAAAACTAGTGGAGAGAGACATTGAGAAAGCGGGTAGCTCCGGGGGGTCATTCGGGGATGTGGCCAGAGATACAAATGAAACATACGGGTAGGGGACGGAGCGAGGAGGGGGGGACAGAGAAAGAGAAAGAGAAAGAGAAAGAGAAAGAGAAAGAGAGAGAGAGAGAGAGAGAGAGAGAGAGAGAGAGAGAGAGAGAGAGAGAGAGGGTGGAGGGTAGGCGGGGGAAGGGGGAGGGAGCGAGAGGTCATAGAGTACGACAGAGAGAAAGGGAGAAGTTGAACCACAGCAGAAACTCGTGCCCATTGAAAAGTATTCTCACGTACGACCAAAGTGGGTCTGCGGCGGAAGAAAATCTAGAAGCAAACTCTCTGAGGGCGCCGGAGAGAAGTGGCAAATGGCAAGAAAACTGAGGCTCCCGCAGACTCCTGCATCCTGATTTAAGGCGGAGGTCGACCCCACGATGCTACACAGCCAGAAAAATAAAAACTGACTCCCTTGTTGTCGCAAGAAACTTGGAATAAGTTCTGATGACCATGGAGGAACGCCGAGGACGAAAGAGTTAATATTTGGAAACGGGGTGCGACAGCGCGAAAAAAAAGAGGTTTGGAGTAAAATCATTCTTTCCCATTCTTTTTTTCCCTTAAACAACGCCGTGTTACTCGGCGCGGAGGTTTTGATCGGATCGGCGATAACCATTCATCTTCGTCCAGTTCCAGTCGTTCCCTCTCCCTTTTTTGCCGGGCGGGGACCGGTCAACATGCGTTGCGGCCCAGGTGTGCACACAGAGAGGAAAAAACTAGGCGAGAGTGGGTGGGATGGGAGCGCGGGGGAAGAAAAGAACACCTCTAGCAAAAGAGAGGAGGGGAGGGAGGGAGGGAGGGAGGAGGAGGGAGGGAGGGAGGGAGGAGGAGGGAGGAGGGGAGGGAGGGAGGGAGGAGGGTGGGGCGTGGAGAAATGGGGCGCTGGCAGCAGGAGAGGTGGGTGCGCGTCAGAGCTGCAGGGCGGGGCAGGCCAGGCCCAGGCTGACTACCAAATCCCATCGACAAGGGATTTTTCACGAGATTTTCAAGGGGCGCGAGCGAGTCGAAGGTGCAGGGGAGGCGGAATGATGATGCTCTCAGCGACGGGCCGAGGGACGCTCATGCAGAGACGTCAAAATTATGGGACAAATTTTATTCGATCTAGGTTAAAATAAAATAAAAAAAAAATACTGGCGCAAATGTAAATTTTGGTTTGAAACTTTTGAGCCACACAGAGCAAATCGTTTTGGCCTGAACAATACCAAAGTCAAAGTTTATACTAAATGTTTCCCTTATTTCAAAGATACGCCTAGGATTTCAAACTAGGAATAACGTCAACTTTCCCTTATGTTTATTCCAGGAACACCCTAAATGTATTTGTATGATTTTGTGCAAACGTTCGTGCAAAGTTAAACCTACATATCTTTTCACACAAATTTATGCGAAAAACTGCATGAATTTGTTCAAATGTATGCACAAAATCGTTCAAATCACCGCACAAATTTGTGTGAAAAATTTGATTGTTTAAATTTGTACAAATAAAAGATACAAATCCAGTTAGTGTGAAACAGTGCTGGCCTTTCAGCCTGACCCAAGAAAAGATCTCTTGTGTGTGAGAGAGAAATGGTTAGAGAGGCCCTGCAGGGTGTGCATCCTGTCCACCCCACAACCCTTCGACCCCAAATGCCGGATGGCCTGGGACCGTCCTGGGCCGGGCCGGGGCGGGGCAGGGCGGGGCAGGGCGGGGCAGGGCGGGGCAGGGCGGGGCGGGGCGGGGCAGGGCGGGGCAGGGCGCTCCCCGAGGACCTCATGTGTCGTGTCGTGCAGCCACCTCAACTTGTTGGCCACCAGGCCGCGCCACTGCAGCTGTAATGGGCTGAGCGAGGAGTCTGCGGACAGGTCCGTGGGCGGGGCGGGGCGGGGCGGGGCGGGGCGGGGTACTGCTACATGGAGACGGCGACAAAAAGAAGCGCAGAGGAAGCGGGCGCGACCGTACAACACATACAGCCAGCCACCCACAGCACAGACAGACGCGACAAAAACCTTGTGCCGGGTCCGCCCGAGGGTCCGCCGCGCTGTCCGCGCGCGCTGTGGCTGGCTGGCTGGCACATCAAGGAATGCGTGGTTTTCATTTCTCGACACGACATAGACGGGGCCAAAAAAAAAAGTAAAATAAATATGGGAGAAAAAAACCGGTGGACACCCGCCCGCCCGCCGCAGCCACGGACCTCTGAAGGAAGCTCTCGCGGCTGAGGTATGAATAACGTCGTCCGCCTGCGCGGCCCGGCGGCCAATGAGCGTGCGGCGGTAAAAGGCTACAGAAAATACGGGAAATGAAGGTAAACGTAGGTAAATGGAGGTAAAAGTGGGTGATTGGAGGGCCGCGGACACGTGCTCCACGGCGCTGCAGCCCCCCACCCCGGGGGCAGCTGGGTACCGGGAAACTGTCCCTCGAGAAGTAAATATGGGGCGGGAAGAGAAGAAGAGAGAGAGGGAGGGAGGGAGAGAGAGAGGGAGAGAGGGAGGGAGAGAGAGAGAGAGAGGAGAGCTGGGAGAGGAGAGAGAGAGGGAGAGAGAGAGAGAGAGAGAGAGAGAGAGAGAGAGAGAGAGAGAGAGAGAGAGAGAGAGAGAGAGAGAGAGAGAGAGGGAGAGAGGAGACGCGGGGCGAGGGAGAGATAAGAGGGAGAAGAGCGGGACCAATTACTCTTCAAAGCAAACGCTGAGGGCTGTTGGTCCGGGTGGCGAGGCGAGGCGAGGGGCCCGGGCGGGGCGGGGCGGGGCGGGGCGGGGCGCTGGTGTAGCTGCTGCCGTTACTTCGCTTCAGAAATAAGAAAAAGACTTGGCGGGAGAAAAAGAAAGCTCGCCGGCCAGCCGGCCGGGCGGACAGACGGATGGGCGGTCAGGGCCGCACCGCCAGCACGATGAGAGTCACAAGAGGGCGAGAGACCGGAAGAGGAAACGAGAGGAAATTACTTCGCCGGAAGCGAGAGCATTTTTCCAGCGGCGAGGCTCGCTGCTGCTTCCTCGTCTCTGGAGGGAGGGAGGGAGGGCTGCATATTGCGACTCTCACAGAACGAAGGGCGTCGTAGAGGGGGCCGTTCCCCAATCGCTCCCAGCCCAGACAGTGGACGTCATAGGGAGCGTGGCGAGGAGGGGAGGAGGAGACCCCAGCCTCAGCCTGCCTGCGCGCGCAGAGCGCCTGGGAGGTAGGCACCGCGGGCGCTCCTGTGCGCGGCGGGCTGGCCTACCCGCCAGGCGCGCTGCCCGGCTCCATCTACCAATAAAAGCGTACGGTGATTTTCACTGTCAGCTACAGTGCTGCAAGGTTCACCGAGGGGGTTTTCACTCGCGTAATACCATGTAGGCGGTGTCGCGTATTGCCGGTGTAATACCGGTGAATACCACCGAAATCTCACCGTAATACTACTGCAATACCTCTGTAATAGGTTGCGTAATACAGAGTAATACCACGTAATAAAGTAAATCACGTTGCGTAATACCACGTTTTGGCGTATTACCGTGTACACGAGGATACCGAGTGCCAGCCCCCTCGGGGTTCACTGCATATAGAATAATTGGCAGAAGATAACTTGTTATCACGAGTGTAACAGTGTGCCCCGCCCCGCCCGCTCGCGCTGGCGTTATGACTGGTGAGCGCGCCGCTGCGCTGCGCTGCGCCGCCCGTCCCGTCGATGCTGGCCCGTCGCCAACTTGTTGCCGGCCGGCCGGCTCTGGCGCGCCAGGCCAGGCCAGGCACTTCCCGTTCCGGTCCGTCTGTTAACGCGACGCTAATTATTAAATAATTGAATAATAATTTGGCCCTGCGGTTCCGCACCGGGCTGCCCCCGCTGCACCGCGGGGCAGGGCGGGGCGGGGCGGTGCGGAGCAGGCCCTGCTGCAGGGGCTGAGCGAGCGTATCTCCCTCTCACAGCCTCGCCCTCTCCGCCCCACGCGCGTCAAAGAAAGGTGACCTCTCCTTGGCATAAAGTGAGACCCCCCAGACCACCCCCCCCTCCCCGACCCAGCAGACCCCTGGGGGCCCTTCTTACCGTGCCCCGCCGTCCCTGGGCACCTCTTCGTCACAGGATTACGGCATTATCGTAAGAATAGTAAAATAACTCATCTCGTGTGAATGGGGTGCGAGAGCGAGAGACGTGGGTCGCGCGCGAGAGAAGGAGAGAGAGAGAGAGAGATAAGAGAGCGGTTACTCACCCCGTGGTACCACGTCACTCTGTCGGCGGGCGGGTTGGCACGGACATCGCAGCGTAGGCTGATTTTGTCTCCTTCCTTGAGCTGGTCGGTCTGCACGGCGGAGGCGAGGGAGATGGACACGATGGGCGCGTCTGCGGGAGAGACAAGGACGGCGTTAGAGACTTGGGTCAGCACTGCGGGAGAGACAAGGACGGCGTTAGAGACTCGGGTCAGCACTCCGGGCGGGCCGGGCGGGTAAGCGATGCATTTCAATGTCCTGCTGATGAGACGCAAAATCAGGTGCAGGAGGGGGACTTTGTTGGCGCCCGTAGACAAGAGAGGGGAGAGGGTGGGGGCTGCAGGCGGGGGGCGAACAGGGCGCGATGGAAGCAGGTCATGCAGAAACGGGAAGTACACGGTAAAAAAATTTATTTTATTTCAAGATCCGGTCTTGGATCTTGTGGAGAACGCCAATGGTATCCAAGACTGGGTCTTGAAATGAAAGAAACTTTTTTTCCGTGTAAGGATGGAAAGATACGCCCAGTTTGCGGCTTGTTCCCCCCCCCCCTTTTTTTTTTTTGTTCTTCGAGGGCGCATCCACATTACATCGCACGTACAGGAGGCACTGTTTGCCAGCAGACGCTACGCCGCAGGAAAAGAAAAACATTAACAAAACACACACACACACACACACACCGGCTAGGGATTACCGCTAGTAATGATGAGGCCCACAGAGAGCTGCGCTCACTCGGGGGCGGTGTGAGGGGGGGGGAGGAGGAGGGGGAGGGGGGAGGGAGAGCTTCACCGGGGTGTGGCTGGCTGGCACACATTTGAATACAAAGTCCAGGGGCCGGGGGGCCGGGCCGGGTCCGGGTGGCTTTTTCTCCTCGTACTCTCTGGGCAACACGTTGGTATGGTCGGGCCCCCCGCCGCCACGCCCCGCCACGCCCCGCCACGCCCCGCCACGCCCCGCCACGCGGCAGCACAGCGCCCTCCGTTTTCCATTCAGCGCCGCCCCGCCCCGCCCTGCCCCGCCCCGCCCGCACCCTCCGGGCTCGATCTCAGCCCGCAGCGGTACAGCACAGCACGGCAGCGCCTGGCCCGCCCCGCCCCGCCCCGCCCCGCCCCGCTGCGGCTACGACCGACTCCATCCCCGCAAGAACATTTCACTCGGCACGCTAACCGCAATGAAACCAAAACCCGGAGAGCAAAGAGAAAAGAGGAGAGAGGAGGGAGGAGAAGGCGTTTACCCTCACACCGCCGCACACCCGCCGAGCCCAGCCCGGCCGAGCCGTCGCCACCGCCTCGCTGAGAGTACGCCTTGGCGGGGCGGGGCGGGGCGGGGCGGGCCGCACGGACTGAGGCTCTGGGGACGAAACGAGAGGGGCGGGCCGAAAGGCACGAGGCGGGGCGGGGCGGGGCGGGGAGGAGAAAGGCGGCCGAGGGGAGGCGGGGGCTTCGTCGATTTGCGGCGAACGAAAAACTAGTTACGGCGATGACAGTATCGCAATCCCCTAGCGGCCGCTCGTGGTGCTGGCGCGGGGGGCGGGGCGGGGCGGGGCGGTACCGTTCCGACCGCGACACTGTATATTCCGATACGCTCATCGCGACGGGGCGAGGCGCGGCGGGGCGGGGCGGGGCGGGGCGGCTGGCAGAAACTCTGCCGCCAGGGCGTTCCACCTCCGGGGCGCGTGACCGCGTGCCTGTGATTAGCGCGCACCGCACCGTGCGGCCGCGGGCGCACCCAAACATACAACGTAACACATTTCGCTCGCACTCACGCATTCCCTGAGTCAAGCCTACCCGGCGCACCGGCGGCGCCGGCGCGGCCGCATGCCAGCGCGCCGCCAATACTTTAGCCGCAGGTCGTATCGGGACCCGGTCCTGCCGCCCCGCCCCGCCGCGCTGCCGGTGAGCTGCTGCGAGTAAGCCACAAGCCCCGCCCCGCCCCGCCCCGCCCCGCCCCGGTCTCGGATTCCGCAAGTCTTGTTCGCGCGCTCGACAAACACGACTGTGGGGCGGGGCGGGGCGGGGCGGGGCGGGCGCATGTCATCCCCGCCGCCGACATTGAGACTCCTGTTCTCCACCGAACTCTCTCCGCACGTACCTAAACTCCACGCCGCGCCCGGCCCGGCCCGGCGCTCTCTCACCAGATAAATGTACGCCGCAGTGTTCGGCTAGGGCGTATACGCTAACCCGACAAAAATATCCACACATACCTACAAGAACTTAGTGCTATTTAAACTGCACTCACTGAGGGGAGGGGGCGGCACACCCGGGCTCGCGACCATCGCGTCAGACCCCGTCGGGAGGGTAGCCGCGGCACGGGGTCCCGCGCGAAACACAAGTAGGCCCGCCCCGGCCCGCCCCGGCCGGCCTAGGGACCAACCAGCAACACAGCATCCAAGTGGCTGCAGCGGAAGGGAAGGGGAGGGGAGGGATTTTTTCATGAGAAAAGTCGTAAAGTTACGATATCAAATCGTAAAAGTACAAAATTGTGAGGACACTAGGTAATTTTTTTCTGCCGTGAGAGGGATTGCGCGGGATAGAGTGGGAGGGAAAGGGAGAGGAAGAGGAAGGGAGAGGGAGAGGGAGAGGGAGAGGGAGAGGGAGAGAGAGAGGGAGAGGGAGAGGAAGGTAGCAGGTGAGTGCGGCGAGGAGCGCGAGCTACTGTGGTGCCATTTGTATTCGTCAGGGCGCGTCGCGTATTAAAGGAACAGTTCATATCGAGGTAGGACGAGAAAGAGAGAGAGACAAAGGGAGCGAGTCAGTGGAAGAGAGAGAGACAGAGACAGAAAGAGAGAGAGAGAGAGAAGGAGAGAGAGATTGTATCCCTTGCCCCTCCCTACGCGGGGGTCAGGGGCCAAAGGGGTTAGGAGATAGGCTGAGCTGAGCGTCCGGGGCGGCTGAGCGGGGCGGGGCGGAGCGGGGCTGGCTGAACTAGACTGCCCCGCCCCGCCCCGCCCCGCCCCGCCCCGCCCGCCTCGGCCGAGGACCGGGGCGGACACGACGCCGGCCGAGAGGAATGAAACTTGGCCTGGAAGGCATACAAACGGTCCAATTTCAAACCTTGGCGTGGCGGAGGGAGGGAGGTGCAGGGGGCCGGGGGTAAATTTGTCGACGGAAAAGAGCGGGGGGCGGGGGGAGGGGGGGGGGAAGCAGGAGCGCGGCCCGGCCGGCAGTGCCCCCGCTCCGGGGGTGGATAACGGAATTGCAGACGATTACCGCTCCGGCCCGCGATGGGGTTCTCATGGCGGCAGCGGCAGGGACAGGGACGGGGGCGCCGGGCGCCGCGACGCCTTGACCGGGCCGGGCCGGGGAGGGCGGGGCCGCCGCCAGGGAAATGGAGAAAAGGATTCGCAGGGCTCTCGCCCGGCTCTCTTGTCGCGAAATGAGGGAAAACAAATGACACTCAGGGAGGTCAGCCGGCCAGAGGGGCAGCCGTGCGCCGGGGGGGCTGCAGGGGCAGCGGGCCATAGCGCCGGCGGCGATGATTGTTTGTGCCCGGGCCGGGCCGGATCAAATCCACTTAGGTGCTGCGCGTGGCCGCCCCGCCCCGCCCCGCCCCGCCCCGCCCCGCCCCACCTCACAGCCGACCGGGCTCACACGGCCCGCCCCGCCCCGGCCCGTCGGTCAAGACACTGTCCTTCGCTACTTCCTGGAATTGCGCCAGCGCATCTGGGGCGCCGTGCATACTAACGCCCCCCAGAGTCCCCGGCCCTCCACGCCCATGGACCGTTCGCCCCTCCCCTCCCCTCCCGCTCCCCCGCTCCTGTCTCCTTGGCCCGCTGGCCTGGTCTCGAGGCGCCGCACGTCCGCGCCGGCCCGGCCCGGCCCGGGGCTGCTGCCTGATCTTGGAATCCTGGATGTGGGTAGGGATGCCAAGGCCCGGAAACCACTTGTTTTAAGATACCTCCGCGAAAGGCAGTGAAAAATAACTTGGTGGTAGCTTTGTGCCGCGTCCTCCCCTACAACAGACGGTCGCCGCGTTGACGCGGCGCGACCGGGTATGAAAAGCGTCAGCGGTCAGAAGCCCCTAGCTATGAGGAACACCTAGGACTTAACCGGAGCTGAGCCGAGCGCCCACCGGGGACAAACACGGCGTGCCAGACACTTTTACTTACGAACAAAAAAAAACGTTGCAACGCGTGAAAAAATTAATGGGAAATAGAAAAAAAAATTAAACGTTTTGGCGTCGAGCTTGTTTCGGGATCGGACACTTTCAATACGATGCCATTATTCTGTTTGCGTTTCCGGGGCGACAGGACAGGAGGCCGGGGGGCGGTGCGGGGGCGGTGCGGGGGCGGTGCGGGGGCGGTGCGGGGGCGGTGCGGCGGCGGTGCGGGGGTGGCGCTGCCACCGGCGAAAGAGATCAGGTTTCCGATGTCTTGCTCAACCTCTGCGTCGACCGTAGCGCGGCGCGTCTGTACCACTACTCCGGCCCCGCCTCGCCTTCTCCTTGTTCTTCTTCTTCTTCCTTTCCCAGCCATAGGCCGCCTCCACTAGTCGGGCCTCGCCAGGGATTCTGTACATTCCCTTGTAGATTGAGATGGCTAGCTCGTTGGGAAACGGCAAGCCAAAGAGAGGCGGGGGTAGGGACAGAGAGGGTCCGGGGCTAGGGCGGAGGGGAGCCGTAATGTGTCGCGCAAACCAAATGAAAATTTCGGTTCGTAGCGCTAGACTCGAGTGCTGTTGACCTTGTGCGAAATGTGGGCGAGGCCGGCGAGGAAAAAGCGGGGCCCAGAGGGGGGGGGGGAGAGGCAAGAAAAAGACACGACGCAAACGCGCCCAGTTTCGGTAAGGGTGTCCTGTGCCCCGCACGGCGCGGCGCAGCGGGAAGGAAACGGAGCGACAAACGGACTAAGTGAATTTGGAAACGCGTTCTATATTAAAAATAAGATGAGCAACATACGAAAGCTTGAATGTCACGCTGGAGGGGCGCGCCTCGGCCTCGCGCCGCCGCCAAAACTTACAAGTAAAACTAATGCAGACTGCCGTGGCTCTCCCGAGAGTCACGCGGCACGGGCCTGCCCGGCCCGCACGCTCAACCAGCCTCGTGGGTCACAGTGCGGCAAAACATATCAATGCCGTATCACGATGGGTAAGAGCGGGGCCGGGGCGGCGGGGAGATGAGTTTTTGTACGAGCTGGCATAACTTGTCGCCTGATTACCGTGTAATTATGTTTGGTGTGGCTAAGTGGCTGCGAAACAGTCTCCGTCCCGCCCGGCCGGTAGGCATCCACGCTGACGGGGCCTGGCGGCCTGGCGGCCTGGCCACGAGTCGCGAGCTAGGTGTATATATAGCGGGGAGCCAGAGAGGGAAACGGAGAAAGGGAAAGCAGGAGAGCAGGAGAGCAGGAGAGCGAGAGAGAGCGAGAGAGAGCGAGAGAAAGCGAGAGAGAGAGAGAGAGAGAGAGAGAGAGAGAGAGAGAGAGAGAGTGAGAGAGTGAGAGAGTGAGTAAGAGAGAAAATGGGAACGGGGAGGCCGACGCGACGGCCATGTTCCGCGGTGCGCGCGGCGCGGCGCGCTCGGTCGGCTGTAGGCGATGTAGGCGCATAGAAAGCAAGCGGGATAGCGAAAGAAAAAGAAGAAAGCAGAAGCGAGAGGAGTTGAAGGCGCGGGAGGGGGAGGGGGAGGTAAAAATCATGGATCATTATCAGGCAGCACGAAGGTCTGGTCCATTCCGGCGCGCCCGACCCGCCCCGCCGCCACCCCGCCACACAACGCAACAATAGCTAAGCATTTCACACCAGATTGCCCGCGCCCGCTCCGCTGCTCGGCCTCGGCCTCGGCCTCCTCCTCCTCCTCCTCCTCCTCTCCTCCTCCTCCTCCTCCTCGTCTTCCTCCTCGTCCTCCTCTTCGTCCTGCTCCTCCTCGTCTTCCTCCTCGTCGTCCTCCTCCTCGTCCTGCTCCTCGTCCTCCTCCTCGGCCTCCTCCTCGTCCTCCTCCTCGGCCTCCTCCTCGTCCTCCTCCTCCTCCTCCTCCTCCTCCTCCTCCTCCTCCTCCTCCTCCTCCTCCTCCTCCTCCTCCTCCTCCTCCTCCTCCTCTTGCCCGCACCCCCGCAGCAGCGCTACGACTGCCGGTTTTGACCCCGCAACAGAACACGGCCGCCGCGCCGTCCTCTCGCCTCATCTTCGACGCTAGCGCGGGCATTGGGGCATTACAGCGCAGCGAAAAGGAAACCGCATCTTGCTTTGCGACGCGGGTGCACCACCGGCTCAAAGGTGGTGACGGTGACGGGTTATACTCACGGGCGACTTTCATCTTGCGCCGGTCCTCCTGGAAGCCGCCGGGGATGCGCAGGTTCTCGGCGCGGCAGGTCAGCACCTTGCCGTCGTCCTCGGCCGTCGCCTGCAGCGTCACCGTCGAGCTGGTCACGTGCCGGTCGTCCGTCACCTGCGAGACACCGGCGGGAGGCACAATTAGCACGGGCTACATACAGGTACCCTGCTGTGAGAAAGGAAACACGGCATTGTGAAAAAAAAAATTGTCCGACACACACACTGAAATCCAAGTGAGTGAAGGACGTACGTTGTAAGGACCAATCTACGTATAGAAATGGACAAGTGTACTTGTCCATTTCCATTCGTAGATTGGTCCTTACAACGGTGCGAATAAATTTCTAGGTAAATTCACTCCGTTCCATAATAAAACGCATACGAAAGGGAAATTCGCCACACACCTACAAAGTTCGGACGCACCACACGACGCCGGGTGAGAATCAAAGAGCCGCCCCTCCCCTCCTTCCACCACTACCTCACCTCACCCCAGCAGCTGTCCGGGGGGGAGCGCGTCGCACAGTGCCGCCTCTCCCCGCCTACGCCTGACAATGCAAGCCTTCAAACAGACGGACACGGGACGGGCCCGCCCCGCCCCCGCCCCGCCCCCGCCCCGCCCCCGCCCCGCCCCCGCCCCGCCCCCGTCTGACACTTTGACACCGGACTAGTGCCTGGCCGGCACAGAGCCAGAGAACACGTGCCTCCGGCCTACGGGCTGCCACATGGAAGTTCATGATGATTTCACGAAGCTACACTGAAGCCCGCGGCAGCACCGTAACCCACGGAGAATAAACGCAAAATCCCGTTAATTCTATTATTTTATTCCTTTGATAATTTGATACGTATATACCCACGAAAATGCCCAGTAATGACTATTTTTACAGTGTACAAGGCCGAAGTGGCGGCCTCTCCCTCTGGCGACGCCGACTCTCTTCGGACCCTGATGCCGCACCCAACAGGCCGGGCGGTGCAGCAAGCGCATCCAGAGAGAGAGAGAGAGAGAGAGAGAGAGAGAGAGAGAGAGAGAGAGAGAGAGAGAGAGAGAGAGAGAAAGAGAGGGAGAGAGGACCCGGGGATGGCGATGGAAGGAGGGAAACGCCAGCAGAAACAGACCGGAACGGATAGGACTCGCAGAGTCGTCAGCGCCCGCCCCGAGGCCCGCCCTAGCTCTCGCCTTAATACCCTCCCCGGCCACCCCAACCCCCACCCTAACGCCACCGCAAGGAAACTTTCCACATGACACGGCGAAGCGAGGCCGGCCATGTACTCGCTGACACTGACACGTCGGAGACTGCTCTCTCAGTCTCTCTGTCTCTCTCAGTCTCCGTCTCTCTCTCTCTGTCTGTCTCTCTCTCTCTCTCTCTCTCTCTCTCTCTCTCTCTCTCTCTCTCTCTCTCTCTCTCTCTCTCTCTCTCTCTCTCTCTCTCTCTCTCTCTCTCTCCACCACCCGCTCATCCATATGGGCCGTGCCGGTGCGTGGCGTAGTGGTGCCCTGGAGGGGGGGGGGGGGAGGAATCTCCTAGCATGTTTATGGCGGGGGCGGTTTTCACAAGTTGTCCCGAGACGCGAAATTTTTGAGGTCTACGGCGGGGTTGGTGTGTCAGGAGACGGCGCGTGGGTGTGCGTGGGTGTGTGTCTGTGTATGCGTGTATGTGTGTGTGTGTGTGTGTGCGTGTGTGTGTGTGTGTGTGTGTGTGCGTGCGTGCCGATGTTACAGCCATCCTCGCACGTCATGTCGGGCGGGGCAGGCAGCGGCGCCGGGCCGGGCCGGGCACTTTAGCTCCACTCGCCTCGCTGCTGTGTGTGCGGGCGGGCGGGGTCGCTATATCCTGACAAGCTCCGCGATACGCCCTTCCGGCCCCTGTATCCCCCCCCCCCCTACCCCAAACCCCTATAACCCCCCCCCCCCCACACACACACACGGAGCTGCCTTCATTGGCATAAAGTTGGCGAATGTGTTTACTGCTATTGACAGCAAGTCAGCCGTCGACTGGGTTCGTGCACGGTCCGTCCCCGCCCCGCCCCACCCCGCCACGCCCCGCCCCGCCATGTGGGACTGTCGTGCGTCTCGTCGTCGACGGGACACGCCCGCGACCGACTTTCGGTAGGAATCAGGAGGGCGAGTTGACGAATGATTGGTTTTAGTGCTGGCGGGTCGGGTCGGGTCGGGTCGGGTCGGGTCGGGTCGGTCGGGTCGGGTCGGAGGCTGCGGCTGAGGCTGGGAGCCGTGCCGCGCAGCTGCAGCGCAGCCAGGCGATCACTCGCGCCGCCCCGCCCGCCCCGCCCCGCCCCGCCCCGCCCGGGCCCAATGACACCGAGGGGGAAGCGACTGAGGTAGTCCGGGAGCAGGAATCCGAGGAAATTTGAGGGAGTCCGCACTGTTAGGAAATCTGTTGTAAATGAACAACTTCTTGAAAAGTTGTGCGCAAGTGCGCGCGGGCAGCAAACACTGCTAACTCACCGACACGGCCGTGTTCCTGAGGACCTCGCCGTCCAGCATCCACGTGATCTGCGCGTCGGGCACGGACCCCTCCGTCTCGCAGCGCACCTGCTTGGGCCGATCCGCCGGCACCGACTCCAGCGGGGTCATGATCCGCACCCTCAGGGGCTTAACTGCAACCAGACAGAGACACGCTTTTAAATAAAAAAACAAATCCCTTCATATATATACCTTAGTTCACACGGCGTAGCATAGAAAACACTCACAATTTGCTCGTATAAAGAATTAAATTTAGAATACCGGTAAGGGAAGAGTAAAATAATTCATACTATACACATATGACCAGAAATTTTGATTCATACAAGGATCCATAAACACAGGTAAGAAAGAGAAAGAACTGCGCCAAGGGAGATGGTGCCTTGAAATTTATGGGCTTGCATTATTTTTATCGTCGTTGAAGTGTAGACGCTATACGTTCCCCTTCCACAACCACGACAGAGAGTTCCTCTCCCACTCTCTCTCTCTCTCTCTCTCTCTCTCTCTCTCTCTCTCTCTCTCTCTCTCTCTCTCTCTCTCTCTCTCTCTCTCTCTCTCGCTCTCACGGCGAGGCGAGGTAGCAGGTAGATACTCGGCGGCACAGCCCCTGGACTGGTTTGATCACCGGTGTGGCGATAGGGAGGGGGAGGGGGGGGGGGGGCCCCAACGTGGGGCAGTTTCGATTCATGAGATGACCGGTTGATGTGTCTCCCTGAGATGGTTATGGTTTATCGCTCTCTCTCTCTCTCTCTCTCTCTCTCTCTCTCTCTCTCTCTCTCTCTCTCTCTCTCTCTCTCTCTCTCTCTTCACCTTCCAGCACAAGGAGGACGCAGCAGCTGGACTGACCCACTCCCGGGACAGAACATTAGGGCGGAGAGAACATCTACTGTAAAATAAATTCCTAACCCTTGAGTACGGCGCGAGCGCAGTCCGTAACGTTAGGAGGACCGTAATCCCAGTCCCGACCACACACTTCATTCTAATGAACTATTTTACTCACAACTACCGATTTCTGTAAACCTGCTCTGATGCGTCTTCATTTAATGTGCAATTATAAACAAACTCGTTCTTCATTGTGATTTTTTTTTCAAACAGTAGTGCGTACAATTTTCTTCATAACGTCGCATTAAATTACGCACAACCAAAGCAGGTTTACGAGGAAAGTTCATAAAGTATCTAGTGTGCAGGATAAACCTAACCGGACGATGCCGCATCGGTTTTACTGTCGTCATTTTTAACGGCGTACATTACACACACACACACACACACACACACACACACACACACACACACACACACAGCCTCACAGCGTGCCGCGCCGCAATTAGGCGGGACGGCCTCATTACGAGTCGTCGTCACGGGGCTCCACATAACGCGGAGTATCGCCGCGCGGATGTGTGAGAGGACTCTTGCGGCGCGGAGTACCTCCTCCTCCTCCTCCTCCTCCTCCTCCTCCTCCTCCTCCTCCTCCTCCTCCTCCTCCTCCTCCTCCTCCTCCTCATCGTTCACCGAATAAAGTCACAAGTGCTGCCCGTAACTCCGGCACGCCCTCATGCGCTGCTCCGGTACGGGGGCGTCAACACCCACGCCCGGAAAAGCGCGTTTTTGTAACAAGATAATTCCCTTGCTGTCAGCAAAAACATTTTCTTGTCTCAAGTAAATTTGCATCACGACAAACCCCGTGTTGTTGATACGAGAATGGGCAATTCGGGGTGCAGGGAGGGCCCCACCCCGCCCCGCCCCGCCCCGCCTGCTCGTGTGCATATCTACAAATACTTTGCACCTCCCCGGGCCGGGCCGGCTCGGGCCACATATGCCGACACGGCGGCGCACAGGCGGGGCGGGGCGGGGCGGGGCGGGGCGGGGCGGGGTGGGGCGGGGTGAGCGGGGCCGCCCAGACCGTACCGGCCAACCTTTGGGCATAAACTCTCCAACAAAGTTTGATTACTGGCAGTGAAGTTACGAACGCCGCCGAACGGGCGTGGGCGCGCAGGGGTGCAGGAGGGCGCGGCGTGTCCCATGCGCCGGGGCGGGGCGGGGCGGGCCGGGCCGGGGCGGGGCGGGCCGGGGCACCCCGACATGACACCGCGCGCTACCTCCCAACCCAATCACCGACACCCACACCTACGCAGCACCAGCGGGAGAGAGAGAGCGAGAGAGAGAGAGAGAGAGAGAGAGAGAGAGAGAGCGAGAGAGAGAGAGAGAGAGAGAGAGGGATGCGGGTGTGTGCGTGGAGAGAGCCCCTCCCCGGCCGGGCCGGCGGGGTACGCGGGTGTGCAGAATGAAATAATTTAGCGCTTCAGCCGAGAGCGCCACGTCGCGCCGGTGCCGGGCCGGGCCGGCTCCCCGCGCCTCGCCTCGCCGCGCCGCGCCTCACGCCTTTAAGCCCGGCGCAGCAGCACCACGCCACGCCGCGCCACGCCACGCCGCTCCAGGAGGAAATTAAAGTTTCCCGCGTACAAAAGAGGGCGGGGCGGGGCGGGGCGGCCGGGCCTGCTGCGGTATGACTGCTGCTTGTCGCGCCTCAGCGTCTCTCCGCAGCGCCGCTCAGGTTAGAGCGTTTTCAAAACACGCCTCCCCCTCTCTCTCCCTCCACCCCCCCCTCTCTCTCTCTCTCTCTCTCTGTGCCTTGCGGACACATCTATCCTGCACAAGTACTACACAAAGAACAGGGTGCGGGGCGTATGGCGTGGCGGGACACAATACGACGCACGAGGAAACCACTTCTATCAAAACACGCGTTCAGCTTTCGCTTCCCCCCCCCCCCCCCCCAGGCAGCCACGCAGCTTCCTGGTCCAGCAGACGCCGCTCTCCTATTTGCGTCGCGCGATTTTCCTCCTTTTACTGCCGTCGTGCGCGCTTGTTTGCAAAGAGCCGCATTGCGTCACATGACGCCACACGACACTGTCAAAAATAAATGTAACGGTTGAGGGAAAAATTTCAATGAGAAAAGTTGTAAAGATGCCATATTAAATTGTAAATTTACAACATTAGTAGTAAATTACAAATCCGGGAAATGTCGTAAATTTACAAAGAAATGTTTTACAGTGGAAACTTTCCGGCTTTTATTTTCTATTATTCTTGACAAGGAATGTGGTATGTAAAAAAGAGGGAAGGGACTTAAAAAAATCATGTCGCTCTCGCGTTCTCGTGGAAGACTTGACCCAGTTAACGCCCTGGCCCACACCTTGCCCCCCCCCCCCCTCCCCTCTAGCTCCCGCGGTAACACATTGCGAGAAGCCGCACGAGCGACCGCACCGCGCTCCCTTTTTCTTCTTTTTTTACCTAAATTTGTCACATTGATTTTTTTCCCCGCCCTAACTGCCGCGCGCTGCGCCACGCGGGGCTAGAGGGCGGGGCGGGGCGGGAGGGCGTCGTCAGGCCGCGGGCAGATATCCTGCTCAGCGGGAACGCCCCGCCCCGCCCCGCCCCGCCCGACTCGCAAACAAGCCAAGTTGCAGCTACGCCGCGCCACGGCGCGCTCCCCGCCCCCCGCTGCAGCTACGCCACGCCACGCCGCAAGAAGGGACTCGAAAACAACTGGCCGGCGTGTCTCTACAACCGCTCCTCCTCCTCCTCCTCCTCCTCCTCCTCCTCCTCCTCCTCCTCCTCCTCCTCCTCCTCCTCCTCCTCCTCCTCCTCCTCCTCCTCCTCCTCCTCCTCCTCCTCCCCGCGCCGCGGGCGGGCCGAAGGCGAACAAGACCGTGAACTTGTACAAGTAGTGCGTGCCCCCAACCTCCCCCTCCTCCCGGCCACCCGCACGGTACGAGCACACACGCCCCTGCGCGATGTAGGACTGCAGGGTCACAGCATCACGCCGAGCAGTCGATATCTCGCTTGTCTAAGGGGAGTGAAAGTGCGCCGACCGCACGCGACGCGAACGCGAGGCGGGCGGCCTGCTGGTAGCGCCTTACGAGCCGGGGGTAGGCCACCCGGCCGACAGGCGCGCGCGCCGGGCGGAGCTGCTGCCTACGTCGCGGGCGTCAGGACGCTGCCCCCGGCCCGGGTACAGAGGTAGGGGGGCGGGAGGCGCCGGAGCCTGCTCAAGCAGTCCACCCTGCGCCCCCAGCAGGCCGCAGCCCACAGGGGCCCGGCCGGTGCCCGTACCCCCCGGGGGCCGCCGCCGGAGCCTGCTCAAGCAGTCCACCCTGCGCCCCCAGCAGGCCGCAGCCCACAGGGGCCCGGCCGGTGCCCGTACCCCCCGGGGGCCGCCGCCGGAGCCTGCTCAAGCAGTCCACCCTGCGCCCCCAGCAGGCCGCAGCCCACAGCGGCCCGGCCGGTGCCCGTACCCCCCCGGGGGCCGCCGCCGGAGCCTGCTCCAAGCAGTCCACCCTGCGCCCCCAGCAGGCCGCAGCCCACAGGGGCCCGGCCGGTGCCCGTACCCCTCCGGGGGCCTCCCCATTGACCCAATCGCCCCCCCAGCGCCACCGCTACACAAGCGCAAAGAAATAACCGACGCTCACTTTGTCGAGGGAAATCATCTTGAATGCCACTCAAGTGGAAGTCGTCAAATATTTACCCCCTTTCTCCCACTCTCTCTCTCTCTCTCTCCACCTGCCCTCTCCCACCACTTGCAGCCCGCTACCCCCGCCCCTCCTTTACGTCAACCGCAGCGCGGCTGCGAGGCCCGCAAGGCGATAGCAAAGGGACCGACCGTGGAGGGGCGGGGCGGGGCGGGGCGGGGCGGCCCCGACGACAAGCGGTCTGTTTGCCAATTTTACAATGAGATGTGGTGGGGCGGGGCAAGGCAAGGCGGGGCTGCTGAGCCCGCGCACGGCGACTAAGGCGGAGAGCGGTGAGCGGTGAGCGGAGCAGAGCAGATATACTCTCTTCCTCGCTCGCACCGGCCTCACACCCACACGGATGTGAAAGCAACGGGTGGAAACCTTTTTCATTTCGGTGTGCACAGGAACACGGCATAACGAACACGATGTACATTCAGCGCGGGACTACCGAGACAGCCCCCGGAGCACAGTCGGGGCACGCCCCACCCCGCCCCACCCCGCCCCGCCCCGACCGGACAGAAGCACCCCGCCTTGCGTTTCCGGTTAGTGCACTCCACCCAGCCCGTCCGCGCCCCGCCCCGCCCCGCCCGCGAATGTTGTCTTTGTTCCGGATAGGCTAATTAGATTCGGAAATACACGGCGGGGCGAGGCGGCACTGGCGTCCACCTTGGGCAGAGCCGGGCGGGGCGGGGCGGGGCGGGGCGGGGCGGCGCCGAGCCTAGCCTAGGGCTGTCGAAGTAATTATCATAACCACTTTGTGGCAAGGCGCGGCGCGGAGCGCGGTGGGGTTCTTTGAGCCGAAGCACCCACCGGCCGCGCCCCGCCCCGCCGCGCCCCACCCCGCCCCACACCACCCCTGGCCCCTCGGCGGCCCCAGCCCAGGCGGAAGGGAAAAAGAAACGGACCAAAGGGGAGCAACGAAAGCAACGGCGAGGCAGGGCAACAGCGGCGAGCAGTCTGGCCCAACACCAGGGTGACGCTGTAACGCGCCGCAGCGTCACGCAGCAGACAAGCGTTACCTTCAATCAGCCAGTGGCTGCGGCTGCAGCAGGGCGGGCGGGGGCAGGCGTGTGTGTGTGTCCATGGCCCGCCCCGCCCCGCAACGCCTCGCCCCACCCCACCTCGCCCCGCCCCATATAGCGCCGGGGGTAGGGCTTATGTATTCCACGGGGGGCACCGTTTGTATAATATGGTCCGATAATCAAGGGCCTGCGAGTGAGCACACGTGTACGTGAGAGAGAGAGAGAGAGAGAGAGAGAGAGAGAGAGAGAGAGAGAGAGAGAGAGAGAGAGCAAGCAGAGCCTTTGTTTGTCGCTCCAGGTAATGAGGAGGGGCTGGCCCAATAATCTCGTTTCCTCTTTCTGATTTACTGTTCGCCCCGTTCCCTCCTTCAATCGTATTCTCCCGTCTCTCTCTCTCTCTCTCTCTCTCTCTCTCTCTCTCTCTCTCTCTCTCTCTCTCTCTCTCTCTCTCTCTCTCTCTCGCTCTCTCTCTCTCTCTCTCTCTCTCATCACGTCGTACTCCCACCACATACGCTAAGGCTCCGCCGCCCGGCTCACCACGTCCTATTAGTTGGCAACACTGGATCAATTCAGTTTTGGCACCGCTCCCAATTTGCATATACGGTCCAATACAGGACGATGGGATGAGGAGGGAGAGGAGGAGGAGAGGAAGAGGAGGAGGAGGAGAAGGAGGAGGAGGAGGAGGAGGAGGAGGAGAGCACAGGGAGGTCCGTAACGAGCCCGCCTTGTGCTCCAGCGCTGGACGGGGGAGGGTCGAGACTGTAGGGGCATAACTCCCAGCGCACACTACAGGGAACGCGGCTGCGAAATCGCCACTGCCATATACACACTTTCAAACACACCCGGAGGCACACAGCGTACAGACGGTCTACTTTCTCAAGGGTGCGAATGGCATGCAGTGAGGGGGAGTTTTCATTCGGGTACCCGACGCAACCCGAACTGCGTCCGAGAACCGACAGGTGCGAGCGAGATGTTGGGAGCGGGCCACATAGCTCCATCTCGCTCGCACCTGTCGGTTCTCGGACGCAGTTCGGGTTCCGTCGGGCGCGACCCGAATGCTCTCGGCAGTGGAGTGCTACTCACGGTACACGTCGAGCTGCACGTCGCGGTGCTGGGCGGGCGCGCCGGGCAGCGGCGCCGCGCGGCACTGCAGCACGGCGTCGCGGTGCTCGCGGCTCACGCTCTGCACCCGCAGCCGGTTGATCACCTCCGACGACGACTTGGTCTCCACCGCGTCGTCCAGCAGGGTGTCGCCCATCCACCACGTGACCACGGGCCGCGGGTGACCTGGGGGCAGCAGCACAAGGCAGGCGTCAGCGAGCAGTCAGGCCACGCCCGCGCACCAGGGAGTGCGGGGATACGGCGTCGAGTCTACACAACGTCGTGTATCTACCTGGACAAGGACAGGGCTACTTCAATTTTATTTCTTATTCCAGTTTGACGAAGCTTGAAGACGGGCATTATTTCGCGGAGTGCTCGCCGGTGGGGACCAGAGCGCCCCGCCCCGCCCCGCTCCGAAACGCTCCGAATTGGCTGACGTCGTGAAATCGGAGCGCGGCCCGGCCCGGCCGGCGGGGGAATGCCGGCGGCGGCAGGCGGGCGCCATCTAGCGGCCACTTTGGAAAGCAGCGGTCTGGGCGACGTTATAGGGAAAGCGGATAGAGAGCGAGGAGAGGACTGAGGGCCGGGCGCGCCGCGCCTCGCCTCGCCTGCCTGGGGGAGCCGGCCGGACCCGGAAGTGGATGGATAGCCGAAGACGGACGCTCTGTGCCTGCAGGCAGTCGCCCTGGCGGGGCGGGGCGGGGCGGGGCGGGGCGGGGCGGGGCGGCCAGCCCGACTCGTAGGCTCCGCCATGCTACTTGAAACCTCATTTTCGCCGCCCGCCCGCCGGCTCGGCCCGCTCCGCCCGCTCCGCCTGCCGCTGCCAGTGCAAACAGAATGAAGTAGTGCCTGCCTGGCCAGGCTAAAGACATCGTTGGGCCGTAATAGGTGCCTTATAACAAGCGGAGCAAGGCGACCCGGGACATCAAAAGCCTTCCCTCCTCGCCCCCTCAGGGTGGAGGGGGGGGGGGAGAGCCCTGCTCAGTGGTGCAGCGCGCGCGACTTGTCAAACACTGCTCCGCTCCGCACTTTACCGCGTCGACGGCGAAATTCTTTAAATTCTGACTTTGCGTGACACAAAAGAGTTGTGCGCGCGCTCCGACCCTCGCTGGGTCGTAGGGAGACGCAGCGCATGCGGCGCGCGCAGGTCGCTGGGTCGTCCACCAGTCTGTTCTAACATGTTCTTGTGGCGTCGCACAACTTAAAAAATGCACACGCAAAATATGTCTCGGCTGCAACAATGGCGTTTAAGAGTTGTTTTCATGCACTTTGTGGCTGGTGCACTGCACTGCACTGCACTGCACTCACCTCCGCTGACGGAGCACGACAGCTGCAGGTCGTAGCCCTCCTGGAACGGGCCGGCCACGGCGCCCACCTCCACGCCCGACGCGTCCGAGATGACTGGGGCGGAGGGCGGCGCTGCAACAACGGGCAAGAAAACATGTAGATCACTGGCTTAAAGGAGACGCTAAAAATTGAATTTCAATCCGTGCACCTGCCCCTCCCTCCAAGCCTATGAAGATCCCTAGGAAAGGTCACATCTCAAGGAAAGTAGCACACTAAGTGAGAGACATTTTGCACACTCTTAGGCTTTTAGAGTTGGGTGTTTACTCCTTTAGAGATGACACCGTTTTTGGCGGTATGAAAAAAATACTGTCGTAACGTATAACATAGCCGGCAGCCGGCCAGCCATAGGCCAGAGGCGGGAAAAGCAGCAGGTCATGATCACGTCGTGCAGGAGGGCGGGGCGGGGCGGGTCCGGGAAGAGGACGTCACTCGAGCGCCTCGCGTTTCGTCACGCGTTTTCTTCATTACGGCACGCATGGCGACCCCGCGGGCACGGCACAGGTGCGGCTGAAGACGGCGAGGCGGGGCGAGGCGGGGCGGGGCGGGGCGGGGCGGCACGGGGCGGGGCAGAGACAGGTGCAGCACAGGCACGCCGCTTGTTGCGCGCGAGAGAGGCGTTTTGCTCTACTTCATTTTGAAAAGGCCTCCTCCTCCTCCTCCTCTGCTCTCGGCCCGGCGCGGCGCGGCCCTCCCCCGACACGTAATGCGATGCGTAATTAGTACTACGGCCTCCTCACCTCTCCCCCCCCCCTCCCCCTCCTTCCCCCTCTCACTCCCCACCATAGGACTCCTTCTCGGTCCCCTGCCACTGCCGCGCGCCGTGGGACGAGACGCGCCTTCCCCTTCGGTCCGCCCCTACTGTCGACAAATTTACCCCCCTCCCCTCCTCCCTCCTTCCCTCCCCCCTCCCCTCCTCCTCGTCAGCATATGCACAAACCCCCGCCTGAAGGGCGGGCCCAAGCACTCATCATTGTTTGAGATTCATTATTTCGTTTTCTTCCGCCGAGCGGAGACGTTTTCCTCGCCCCCCCCCTCCCCCCGCCCCCGGTCGCCGATGCGGTCCTCCCCACCGTCGTTTGCCGCGATGGCCGACTTAGCTTGTTTGTGTCGTTTACTTTTTTATTTGGCGACTCTGCTCTGAACAAGCAGCGAGCGGCGCACGTAAGCGCCGCACCGCGTCGCGCCTCCGAAACTTACGGCAAACAAAAAATAAAAAGACCTTACTAAGGAAGGACGACACAAGCGAGTTCTTTCTCCTCATTGTGGTTCAGAAGCCGCCCACCCTGCGCAGCGGCTCGAGGTGCAGGCCAGGCCCTGCAAGGCACCGCGCAGGACGCCCTGCAGGAGGCCCTGCAGGAGGCCCTGCAGGAGGCCCTGCAGGAGGCCCTGCAGGAGGCCCTGCAGAAGGCCCTGTAGGGGGCCCTGCAGAAGGCCCTGCGAGGACCACCTCGCCGATCTGGCCCGCCCCGACTCTCCTTCTGCTCCTTGTTTTACTTTCCAGGCCAGCAGAATTCCGCAGGACGATGTCACCCGCCATTTCCAGAGGTCAGTTCCTCCAGAGAGCAGCCCTGGCGCAAACCTAACCTGCCCCGTCCCGTCCACTTGAGCCTCCTGGACACTGGGCCGGGCCGTGCTGGGCCGCGGGGGGAGGAAAAAGGGGGGGGGGGTCGTCTTGAGGGGTGAAAGGGGCGAGCAAAGGGGCCAAAGTCAAACGCCACGGCACGCGGATTCATCAAGTCGTCAAAAACTTCATTTGTACTTCCTCCCTGAGTACATACAGCGCCGTTCTAAAATTCCGGAGGGCCACACCGGGCGGGGCGGGGTGGGGCGGGGCGGGGCGGGGCGGGGCGGGGCGGGGCGCGCGCGGGGCCGGGTAAAGCGCTCTAGGGCACCGCTGGCCCAGCCCGTGCGCTGCGTAACTGGAAACTTAAACACTTGAAACCTTTTGCTATTCGTCCGCTGACTTCAGAGAGTCAGCGGAGCCGGCATGGCGTTCAGGTAGCGGCTCCGGCCCGGGCCGGGGGCGAAGCGTCGGGGCGCGGCGCGGCGCGGCGTGGCGGGAACCGGTCGGCTCGGCGCTTTGAAGTCGGAGGCATAACGCGGGAGTGTATATAGCGGCCGGAGGCCGGAGGGCGCCGCTGCAAGTAAGACAACACCGCTAAACGGAAAAATGTACAAAGCTCTTTTCTCGCGCGTTTCGTCCCAGAGAAATATCAGACAAAGAGACACGCCGAGGCCGGGGTGGCCCTGACAATGTTAGATGTAACGCAGAAAGCGACAGCTTGGGCGTTACCTACTTACATTATCACATTCACCCTCGCGTTCCTCGTAGCCAGCTAAGACAATTTAAAACACAAGCGGAAACTTACGCGAAACTACGCGGCTAGGGGTTCGCAACTCTACACCCGACCCTTCCGCAGGAACAAATGTAAGTTTTTCACCCCGCAGGCAAGTAAGAAACGTTCGGAAAGAGAAGCGAGGTGGCGGGGGTGGGGGGTGGAGGGTTCTACCCCACTCACTGATGAGGTGCTGGGCACGGCGCCCGCGCGCCGAAAGAGAGAGGAAGAGTAGCAGGGGAGAAAAAAAAGTTGCAGGCCTTAATTAGGAAATTAGGTTAGCGGAGCCTCCCGGGAGTGCTGTCAATCTAGACAACCTTGCCTCTGTCCTGCTGTGGGTGCCGGGCTGGCCGAGCACAACTAATGGCGAGTTTTATGCGTCCACCCCGAACTGATTGGACTGGGGGGGTGGGGGGGGGGGTGGCACCCTGTGCCATGCAGATGAGCCCGCGCGGGCCCCGCCCCGCCCCGCCCCGCCCCGCCCCGCCCCACGGGGCCCATGGCCCACCAACTTACTCGCAAGCGTGAGGTTGACCCTGAAGTTGGTCGTGGGCGAGTTGAGGAAGTCGACGCGGCAGCGGAACACGCCGGCGTCCTCCTCGCTCACGTTCAGGATGCGCAGGCGGGCCATCTCCGTCGGCACCTGTGGAGCACAAGTCCTGTAGCTGCTGCACATGCACTAAAGCCTTGTGCACTTAGTTGCGCATAACACTGGAAAAACAAAGGTGCTAAGCAACCATAACTATGCACATTTTTTTTCTGCGTAACTATGCTTAACTCTGTCCCTTATGTACAATGTGTGCATAGTTATGCATAAAAGGCACTACAGTTTATGTTTTTTCGAAATATTTCCTTACTATGGAATACAATTACATTCGAAGACCTATGATCGTACTCTGAGCAGAATCCCGCGTCGAACGAGCCTACATGTGATGGGGTTCTGTTCAAAAATATCAATTGTGCATAAATTGATTGCAATTTTTGTACTTTTTTACTTGCTTTTCATTTGCTGACCGCTTATCAGAACCCCATCACATGTAGGCTCGTTTGACGCGGAATTTTGCGAGGAATTCGATCATGTGGTCTAAAATGTGATTGGTTTGCTCACACAGAAAATATTTTTAAAAAACTGAAAATTTAACCTTTAGCACCCCTAAAACGGGTTTAGCACCCCTGGAAAGGTAGGACTTAGCACCTTTGTTTTTCCAGTGAAGACTTGCAGGATATTAAGCAGCCATAACTATGCACATTTTTTTCTGCGTAACAATGCTTAACTCTGTCCCTCATGTACAATGTGTGCATCGTAATGCATAAAATGTTGTGCACAACTATGGTTGTTTATAATCGTGCATAAGGGTTTAGTGTGTGCACTGTGCTGCGGGTCTGCCTACTCCGGGGGCCTGGACTAGCAGGCGGGAGCTAGCGAGTAGGCACACCCGTACCCGCTAAAAACAATGCCTAAACATTTGAGGGAAAAGGCAAAGCTTTGAAAAAAAAACACTCATAATTTAAGGCAACGTCCTCAGATTTTGAGGAGACTTCCTCATGAAAGAATTCCTTAAGGAAGTCCCTCAAAGTTTTCCCTTTTTCCTCAAAAAGCAGACGTTGTTTTTACCGTGCACACTGTTCACACAGCACCCGCACTCACCAGCTCGTCGCCGGCCTCCCAGTTGTGCGGCGACGCCCTGGGCCCGGACGGCGGCAGCGGCACGCCGGACGCCGACGTCAGGAAGAAGTACCGGCCCTTGGCCGCCTTGGGCCTGGAGATGGCGCCGTGCTCCGCGCGCTCCAGGTCGCCGTTCCGGTTGTCCAGGCTGCAACAGCAACAGCAGTTTCATGAGCAGCGGCAGACACCCTGCAGAGAGGCCCCACCGTCCTACCGCACCCGCCCCGCCCCGCCCCGCCCCGCCCCGCCCCGCCCCGCCCCGCCCCGCCCCGCCGCCTCACCATCACGCTCACGTTAACGATTACTGCCCCGGTGAAGCAGGTGTGTGTTGGACGTGCGGCCGGGACCAGCGGCTGGTTTGAGGCTACGCCGTGTTCTTATGGCATGTCTGTGCGTCCGCCCTCCCGCCCACCTCTAACACACGCTCACACGCACGCACACGTACACTGTAAAACCTGGGTGTTCCCTGACAGCACGACTTAGTCGCTTGCCTCCAAAAATGGCACACACTGTTAAATCCCTACAAACAAAATAGTTTGTAAGCTTGCAAAGCATTTGGATGCTTTGTATTACAAAGCATTTTGTTTGTAATACAAAGCATTTCGCAAATGCTTCGCAAGCTGCGAAGCAAATGCTTCGCAAGCTACAAAGCAAAAGCTTCGCAATACAAACAAAATGCTTTGTATTACAAAGCAGCCAAATCCTTCGCAATTGCGAAGCATTTTGTTTGTAATTGCGAAGCATTGCTTTGTAAGGTTTTAACAGTGCACCTTTGTCGCTCTGCCACAGCACACCCTAGTCGCTCCCATGTAGAACACCTTTGGGTCCTGTGGTTCCAGGGGTAGACAGGGGAAAGGTGCGCTGTTACTGCACACCTTGGACCTTGCATTTGGAAAGAGCAGCGTGGATTTATTCCATCAATACCATGCAGTGTGAGGAACTCCCAGGACCCAAAGGTGTTTTCACATGGGAGCGACTAAGGTGTGCTGTGGCAGAGCGACTAAGTTGTGCTGTGGCAGAGCGACAAAGGTGTGCCATTTTTGGAGGCAAGCGACTAAGTCGTGCTCTCAGGGAACACCCAGGTTTTACAGTGTACGCACGCTCACACGGCGCGCCGCACCACAGCACACGCACGCATTTAGCATTTGGCCCCGCCGCTTACGTGATGCACACATTACGCCCCACAGCGCGGCACCTCGCCAGTCTCTTTCTCTGTCCCTCTCCCTCTCTCTCTCTCTCTCTCTAGCCGCGTTACACCCTTTAAACTTGCATACAATGAAATGACAGCGGAGGCCTCTAAACAGTGAGAGAAGCGCGAGTCCATGAAGAATGCAGGGCCCATGCAGTGTAGCCGACAGGGGCCTAAATCGGCCTACATGGCGGGGCTTTCACGCGCACAGAGCTAGTGTCGCGGCTGCTGTGCGCCCGCTGCCTGGCTCCCGAAAAAGTCATCGTCGCACTCGTCGACACGTGGGGTTTCGGGGTGGGGGATGGGGGGGGGGGGGGGCTGTTACTATTTGATGTGCAGTAGTGGGGCCCAGTGGGGGCGGGGGGGGGGGGGGGCGGGTCTGGGAGTGACGCCGGGGTGAGGAGAAAAGGGTTGAGTAGCTGCTCAGGTTGGAGCATGATTAATGCCCCTAACGCAGACACGTCCGTCAACCCCGCCCGGGGGAGGAGAGGAGGAGAGGGAGAGGAGAGGGAGAGGGAGAGGGAGAGAGAGAGAGAGAGAGAGAGAGAGAGAGAGAGAGAGAGAGAGAGAGAGAGAGGGAGGGGCAGAGAGGCACACCCACAGGGTTCAAAAACCGTCGGGGTGTGGGGGAGGAGCAGGGGGCGAAGGGAGATAGGGCGGGGGGAGGAAGAGGTGAGGGGGAAAGAGCGCTGAGGGCAGGTGCCAGCTAGAGCTCGGTCCAGCCGGCGGCACAGGTGCCTGCCCTGGCCTGCTGGCGTAATGGGCCCCATACCTCAGTGCACTTGTCTCCCGTCCTCGCGGGGCGGGGCGGGGCGGGGCGGGGCGGGGCGGGGCGGGGCGGGGCGGGGCGGGGCGCGGCCAGGCGGCGGCCATCCCCGAGAAATGGACGGCGATTAGACAAACCGTGTTGACCCTGCCCTGGCGGGCGCCAGCGCGTGCGCCCCAGCGCGCGCGGGGAGTGTTTGCACTCCAACACCCTCCCGTCCGTCTGTCTGTCTGTCTGTCTGTCTGTCTGTCTGTCTGTCCGTCCACCCGCCCGTATTCCCGCACAAGCTCGCAGCGGTCGCGCGCGCAGCCGCGCGCAAGGCCCGGGAGAGAAAGGGCAGCGTACTGCACTGCATTGCACACGCCCTTAGCGCTCGCCTAGAGGACAGCGAGAGACAGAGAGAAGTGGGGAGAGAGGGGGAGAGAGGGAGAGAGAGAGAGGGAGTGTTCGTCATTTCACACATTCATCACGCAACACACATATATGGCGCACTCCATGTCGCCGTGTCACACAAACAAGCAAACAAACAAGCAAACAAACAAGCGACGGCGCAACACCACCAGAACACGGCGGTGTGAAAAGGTACAGTGAAGAGTCCCGCCCCGCTCCGCCCCGCCCCGCCCCGCCCAGGCCAGCGCAGCGCAGCGCTCCCGGGGAGGGGTCCGCACAATACGACACAAGGGCGACCTTGGGAGGCGAGAGCTAAGGGGGAGAATATGACGGAACGTAAAGGTGGGTGTGTGTATGTGTGTGTTCTCCGCCGGGAAGAGGGGGTGTGAGTGAGGAAAAGAATCTGAATGTGTGTGTGACAAGAATGACAGAGTGAAAAACTAACTTTGCTTTCACTAGGACGGTAAAAGACTTTGCAAATACGGGCGGCCCGTATTGCGAGGGACGACTCGACTCACTGCCGCTCCACGCACCAATATTTCTCTGCCACGTTCAACGAAAACTGCTCCAAACATTCTCCGTGGTGAATCTAGCTCAACACATTTAGTGAGAGTGTACTTTATTTTTCTACACAAGGCGTCGTTTTCATGCTCCATATATTGCTCCCACATCAGACACACTTTCACGTTGTTTCGAGGCGCAGGGTGCACTTCGTATACTCTCCATTACAGACAGCAAACGAACTTCGCTTCGCTGCCATGCCATCGTCGCACGGCAATGTCCCCGCTCAAGGAAGCGTACGGCTAGCGGCTAGCGGTCGGCGCCTGGGAGGTAGGCAGCGCGCCCGCCCGCCGAGCAGCGCGGTGCGCCGGGTGGCCTACCCTGCCGTCCGCGGGCGCTACCGCCGCAGCCGCGCCGAGGCCAGGGGCGGGAGGAGGGGGGCAGGGGCAGAGGTGGCATACCGAGCAGAGGACACAGACATGATGCCGATGGACCAGACCGGAGAGTAAAATATGAACGGACTCCCCCCACCCGCCCCATGTTCTCGGCAAGACGGGGCAGGGCGGAGCGGGGCGGAGCGGGGCGGGGCAGGGCGGGGCGGGGCGGGGCGGGGCGGGGCGGGGCGGGGCGGGGCGTGGTGGGCAGAGATTAACGATCCACCAGCGGCCAGGCACCCCTCTCCGCCTGCTCCTCCCTACCCTTACCCACAGAGCAATAGCCAGCCTTAAAAAAAAAAGAAGAGAAACGTTTGTGGGGCGCGAGAGAGGTTTGAAGGTGTAACAGCGCGCTGCACACACAGCGTCCCCAGCCCAGCGCTATAGCCATCCCTTTCCTGGACCCCAGCCCAGCCCTTCTCGTTTACTTTGCCCTCCGCTAATGTGAAACTGTTAATTCAGCTGAATAGCGCAAGTCGGCGGCGGCTGGAGGGGAGAGAGCGGAACGCCCCGCCCCGCCCCGCCCCCCCGCCCCGCCCACGCACCGAATGCAATCCCATTAAAGTGTCCCTGCCGGTGACGTATCACCGCTCACACCTCGCCTGACAGGATGGCCAGCCGGCCAGCCGGCCGCCGCGCCGAGCAAACCGGACCTTCTTTATTTGGCCTTTGGTCAGCGTCTAGCGTGCCCGCCCCGCCCCGCCCCGCCCCACCCCGCACCACCCCGCCCCGCCCACTCGTTCTACACCCGCCATCAACCCGGGGAAAAGGCCATCTTGGCATTCGGAGCCGTTTAAAAGCAGAAGGGTGTGCCATCAGGGCTTTTACCCAGATTAGCAGGGCCGGGACGGACCGGGCGGCAGTGCTGGGGCTGCCCTCTGTCTCCCGACCTCGGCCCCACCCGCGGCCGGCAGCCGGCAGCACGGCCCTGGCCCCGGCCTCGGCCTCGGGTCTCACTGCCACGACCTGCCCGCTGGACCCGGGCTAGCTCTAGCGCCCGTCCCGTCGTGTCGGACCGAGCGACCAGCGGACTTGCACCGTGCTACCCGGGCGAGAGAGAGAGAGAGAGAGAGAGAGAGAGAGAGAGAGAGAGAGAGAGAGAGAGAGAGAGAGAGGAGAGATCGAGCCTGAAAGAGCAGGAGAAGAAGAAAACGACGAAACAGGAGAGAGAACAAGCAGGGGTAGAATGGCGCCATGACTATCTGCAGCCCGCCCCGCCCTGCCCCCGCCCCGGACAGACAGGCTAAAGATGTTCCTTTGGTTCACGCTTCATTCGCAAGTCGCTGCGCTGCGCTGCCGGACGGGGGACGGAGAGAGTTGGAGAACGGGGTCACGCGACTCGACGGGACACGACGGGCCGGGCTGGGGCGGGTCGGGGCGGGGCGGGGCGGGGCGGGGCGGACACGAGAGCGGATAGGGAGGCGAGCGAGCGAGTGAGACAAGACGAGAAAGATGAGCTTCTGGAGTGGCGCGGCACAAATGGAAAGTCGCGACGCCAACAATAGGTTTGGCGCCGCGCGGCGGGCGGGCGGCGACAACCTCCTCCCCCCCCTCCCCCGCGCCCAAACACCGCGCGCGCCTGGCGGGCACCATTGGTCACAAAACGTCACAAGCTGGGCTGGGCAGCTGAGGAGGGCAGAGGATATGTCGCCAGACATAGCGCACCCAGAAAAGCGTGTACTTGAATATATCAAGTACAATTTGGCGCTCAATTCAAGCCCAACTTGGCCTTGAACCACGAACATGTGTTCCATTCAAGCGCGAAGGGGAACGATTTGAGTACAAATTGAGGTTGATTTAAGCACAAATACTCAAGAACATGGTTCTTGAAATCATTAAGTACTTTGCACTCGATTCAAGTACATTTTGCATGATCCAAGTACATTTTTTGGGTGCGGATAAAGGAGTTGGGGAAACACTATTCACTTTTTGGCACACACTAGAGTGCTTGGTAATAACACCGCGCGGTAGAACAGAGTGGTTGTACACCCTCCCCGAGAATGAGTGTACCCCCCGGGTACCGGGCGTTTCATAAAAGACGCAGGTGCGAGCGGGTTTGCCTACCCGATCTCCTCGTAAGGCGCCATAGCCCCTTGGGTATAGGCAAACCCGCCCGCACCTGCGTCTTTCATGAAACGCCCGGTACAAGAGTCCTGGGGTACATGAACCCATCTACCCTCGAGCCCAGCCCAGGGGTACACCCAACCCGGGGCTGAAGTCCCCTACCCCCCTCCTTCCCACATTCCTCATTCTACCTGGCCAGCACTCTCCAACTTCCACTCTCTCTCACTTCCTTTCACTCTCCCTCTCCCTCTCTCTCTCCCTCTACCTCCCTCCCTCTCTCTCGCTCTCTCCACATGGTGCGGTTAGCCCAGCCCCCGGGCCTGGCCCCACTACTTCTTTGGCGTGTAGCGGGCTGGGCCGGGCTGGGCCTGGCCGGGCGGGACACGGGCCGCTAGTCTCCCAGCGGGTCCGCTCCGCCCCGTGCTCATCCTTAAGTCCCTGTGATGTACTCAGCCTCTCAGGGCGGTGGTCGTCTGGGGTCCCCTCACGACCGCGCGCATCGCCTCGCCAGCCCCGGGCCTCTCTCTCTCTCTCTCTCTCTCTCTCTCTCTCTCTCTCTCTCTCTCTCTCTCTCTCTCTCTCTCTGGGGACGTGCGCCGGGGTGCATCCGTCTCGCTCGCACGCAGGGAGAGGAGAGGCAGGCTGGCCAAGGTCAGTCGGTCACACCCAGGAAGCGGAAACCAAGACATCAAAGGGCGGGGTGGCGCGGGGCGGGGCGGGGCGGGGCGGGGCGGGGTGGCGCGGGGCGGGGCGGGGCGGGGCGGGGCGGGGAGGGCTGAGACAACAAATAGCAAACGCAAGTGCGGCGAGAAGGGAAAAAGAAACGAGGAGGAACGCGCAGAAAGCAAACATTAAGATTAGTGCGAGGGAACACCGAGCTGGCACGCATATCAGTGACAAAATGATTACCCTTTTGAGGCAAACGGTACACATTTGCAATCCCGGACGACCATACGAATCGCAGATTGGCCAGAAAAACAGACAAAGCCCGCACGCCATGCTGTAGGAGCCTGAGGGAATGAGAGAGAGAGAGAGAGAGAGAGAGAGAGAGAGAGAGAGAGAGAGAGAGAGAGAGAGAGAGAGAGAGAGAGAGAGAGGGTGGGGGATAGAGAAGATAGGCTGGGAGATGGAACTAAGAAATAACTCCCATAAGGAGCACTCCCCGAAATGAGGTCGATTATTTACGTCTTGGATTGTGGGCGCCTGCAGGGCAGGGCGCCTGCAGGGCGCCTGCAGGGCCTGCAGCCACTCACTGTTCCTGCGTCCTGCTGGCCCGGCCGGGCCGCTCGCTCCGGGTTATCCGTTACCGCCAGCCAGATTTCCATTCCACATGTGCAATCTGCGGCCGGGCCGGGCAGGGCGGTGGAACGGGGATGAGGCTCGGCGGGGGGCAGAAGGGGGGGGGGGGGGGCGTGCGGCCGCCAGACCCGAAGCGCGCCCCGCCCCGCCCGGCCCGCCGGGTGATAGCGGCGACATCAGCCGGGCCAAGCCGGGACAGTGTCTTGCGTCTGCATGCCAATTACACATCTAATTCTGATAGTCGAGCCGAGGGGAGGGAGCTGTGCCGCCCCGCCCCGGTACACGGCAAGGAGTGCAGGACCTTGGCGAGCCGAGCCGAGTCGACGGTGAGGGTAGGCAGGCGAGTGCGGGAGGCGGGGCGGGCTACCTTACTGACCACAGCAGCCGCAGAGCAGAGCCCACCTGTACGACTCGCCCCCGCGGTACACCCCCGCCCCGCCCCGCCCCCTCCCCGGCTGACAGTAAACGACAGCAGGCGTGACGGCAGGGCGCCCCGCCCCGCCCCGCCCAGATATATGTATTCATCCCAATTTGCCTATCTCCCCGGCGGAGCGAATCGCTCTAACTTTGTCTCAAGGGGAGGGTGGCGCGTCGCCTCTCAATCTCCGTCGCGGCCGCGGCCCCACACCGCGCCGCCCGCCCCACCCCGCCGCACCCCGCCGCACCCCGCCCCACACGGTGAAAACGGTTCCTTGGTGTCCAAGGACCATCGGAACGATTCAAGGACGGGGGTGGGAAAAAGCATCAGGCCGTCCTTGAATCGTTCCGATGGTCCTTGGACATCAAGGAACCGTTTTTACCGTGCACCACGCCGCACCCCGCCACACCCCGCCCCGCCCCGCCTCCTTTCTCCCGACACCGTTCGGGGTCAGTGCGTGGGCGTGGTGTGGCGGGGCGTGGCGTGGCGGGGCGCACGGGCCCTTCCCTCGGCGACAGCCCCAGGAGGACGCAGGGCGGCCACTCTCAAGTGCCAGAGTAGGAGAAGCCCTCGGGCGGGGCGGGGCGGGGCGGGAGGACGTTGTGTCGCCCACCTTAGACCCGCCGCCGGCTGCGTACTTGTTATTATTATTGGCGACAGTGTAGAGCCAGGGCCTCGCATGTCTCTGTAGCCACAGTTCAGCGTTAATATTGCTTTAACCCATCTATGGTCCGAAAATAATCTCAGATTATCTAACCGCTCGGCAAAATGACGAGTAGTGTAACAACAAGGGACACAGGAGGGGGGCGGCTGAGCCAAGCCGGTGGGCCGCAGTCCCTTTATGAGGGCGCGGCGGCGGGCGGGGCGGGGTGGGGTGGGGCGGGGTGGGGCGCGGCGGGCCCAAATGGGGTGAGTAGGCGTTACGACCGAGACGACACTGGCGCGGCGGGGCAGGGCGTGGCGTTACGGGGCGGGGCGGGGCGGGGCGGGGCGGGGCGGGGCGGGTGGGCCGCCCGCCACTTCACCACTCGCACTGCGTGGAGGTGGTTGTCGTCGTCGTCGCCGCCTGGCCCCCCAAAAGTAGTCCGCCAAGCGGGACTCATTTCCAGCAGTAGTCTTACACGGCGGAGTAGTGGCGGTGCAGAGGGAGCAAAGAAAGCAAGGGCTTCACAGAAAAGAAAAGTAAACTACAAAAAAAAAACGGAGAAGAGAAAGGGGTATACGGACTATGCTCGTCACGAAAAGGCAGAAAAATTAAATCGGATATGATACCAATGTAGGAAAGGAAAACGAAAAAAATAAAAAATATTGAATGGATTTAAATGGCCGCTCTCGGAGTTGAAATTGATCAGGAAATAGCGCAGCGGGAATAGAGGGGAAAAAGAGAAATAAAGAAATGTGGTGGGGCGTCTCCCTCCGCCAGTATCTGTCTGGCCCGCCCCGCCGGTCTTACGCGCTCCTCTCCAAGAAAGATATGCAAATTACGCGCGGCGGGGCGGAGCGGGGCCCCCGGGGGCGGCGCGGGGGCGGCGCGGGGGCGGCGTGGGGGCGGCGCGGGGCGAATGATGCCCCACTACACCGACTGAGATAAACGGAAATCGACGCGACTGGAGAGAACTGATGGACCCGCCCGCCCGCCCCCATCTGGCGGCGGCAGCCTCCATTGCAAGCAAAGCTGCTGTTCATCGCTGCTCCCGCGTCTGTTTTTATATTACTTTTCTTTATTTATTTATTTTTTGCTGTGGGCACCTTGCATGTGTGCATTTATATTTTTCTTTTCGGGTATCGTGTCTGTGTCGGCGCCGTTGCCTCACTGCGGTACCGCAGGGGCAGACTGGTGGGAGGGACCCTTGGAGGTGCGGGCGGGGCGGGGCGGGGCGGGGTGGGGCGGGGCCGGGCCGGGCCGGCAGAGTAGGGCAGGGCAAGATGTCGGTTAATGATCCAATCCCTAGATTAGAAGGCTTTGCCAGGAATGCTTAGGGAGCTGGGGAGAAGGCACTGGAGGAGGGGGGGGGGGGGGGGGCACCCGGAGGACCACCTCAAGGGCCACCTGCAGGGCTAACGGCAGCCGTGCCAGCGCAGTGGGCTTAAACTGATTACAAAGCAAGGAAGCCAAAGAGACCGAAACAAGAACCGCAACAGGTAACTAGCCCCCCCAAAACAAACATATTTTCTTCACAATACGTTTTGCCTAGACTGTGGATTTCCCGCCTGCTGGACCGAGCCTTAGCTCCAGAGCTGGGCGAGCGGACGGCGCGCCAGGTGGACAGACTCTCGGGCTCATGAGCCCGCTAAGCTACTGTGGGCCTGTGACGGGCTTGGCTTCGTAGCGGGCCCAGCGCCGGTGGGCTTCTTTTGGGTGGGCCCGTGTCGGGTGGGTTTGTCGTCAGCACGGCTTTCCGAGCGCTGGGCCCGCTAAAACCCACCCAAATCGCTGCTCTGGGCGGGGCGGGGTGGGGCGGGGCCGGGCCGGGCCGGCAGAGTAGGGCAGGGCAAGATGTCGGTTAATGATCCAATCCCTAGATTAGAAGGCTTTGCCAGGAATGCTTAGGGAGCTGGGGAGAAGGCACTGGAGGAGGGGGGGGGGGGGTGCACCCGGAGGACCACCTCAAGGGCCACCTGCAGGGCTAACGGCAGCCGTGCCAGCGCAGTGGGCTTAAACTGATTACAAAGCAAGGAAGCCAAAGAGACCGAAACAAGAACCGCAACAGGTAACTAGCCCCCCCAAAACAAACATATTTTCTCCTCAATACGTTTTGCCTAGACTGTGGATTTCCCGACGTTTCCAGACAACCCTTCCTGCATCACGCTAACATGGTGAGCTGACTTCTTTTTTTCCTCTTTTCACATCGATAACCCAGACATGGCGGCACCCAGAAAAATAGATAGATAGCAACCATGCCAGGGACAACCATACGAAATATGGTTGTGCCAGCACTCACATGGTTACACAAAAAAGGGGAATGCTTGGGCGTGCTATTTTCGTAGTTGGTACAACCATAGGAGAGTTGCCTTGTATGGTCGTTTTGTATGGTTGTCCCTGTCCTACCATGAAATGGTTGCTTTCTATTTGTGTTGGTGGGCGCTGGTCGGCCGCTGCCGACACTCACCTGTAGAGCGGCACCCGCTCCGAGTCCTTGAACCAGAGCACCATGTTGACCCGGTCGTTCCTGATGGGCGCCGACACGTTGCACGGCAGGTCGGCGTCCATGCCGGGCGCGGCCCAGACCACCCGCACGGGCACTGCAACACACAAACAAATTGGGTCCATGTTATCAAAAATACTCGAGTACAACGGTGACTTCAAATGATCAAGTTTCTTTTGCACTCGATTCGGGAACATTGCGGATATGATACAAGGACACTCTTCTCTGGGTCCTTTACACACTGCAAAAACTATGTGCGGAAAAGGTGCCGCTTGTAATTTTTCCAGAGACTTCCGTACTTGAGAAAAAAGGGGAAACGTCCGTTCAAATCTTCGTAGTATATTATGGCAGTTCCTACCGTTGGAGAAAAAAACAAATTGATGGCTGGGAAGGATTCATCCGTCCGTACCCATCATAGTCACTGTGAGAAATATTCGTAAGAGTTACGGGAAAATTTTCCATGAGAAATGTCGTAAAGATACGATATCAAATTGTAAATTTACAAAATTTTAAGGACACTTGGTATCGACTTGTAATTCTTAAACGAGCACAAATAAGCGTTCGTAAATTTACGATTTCGATTGTAAATTTACAACAGCATTTGTAAATCACAAATTACGAAAAAAGTCGTAAACTTACAGACATATTTTTCACAGTGGTAAGGAGCGCTTCCGTCGTCAGTTCCGTTACGCGTCTCATGTCTGAAAGTGCATCTTTGGCGGTCTCGGACCCAGACATTCACGCCGGTCGCTACAACTTGCACCTTTGCACTTCCCTGCAGCCCCTGCCCTGCGCTGTGCGCCGCCACCATCACCAGCACGGCCAGCATCGGCTCGGGCGCAGCGCAGCCTGGGGCAGAGTGCGCGCGCCCCGCCCCGCACCCGCAGCGCACCAAGCCTTTTATGCAGCACTTTCTCCCTTCCGGCGCAGCGCAACGGCCCGCCCCGCCCCGCCCCGTCCCGCCCCACCCCGCCCAGCCCCACCCCGCCCCGCCCCGCCCAGCCCCGCCCCGCCCCGCCCCGCCCCGCCCCGCCCCGTCCCGTCCCGCCCCGCCCCGCCCCGCCCCGCCGCAGTTCACCCCCTAGCTCTCGCGGGTGCTTAAGTCCGCGATAGGCCGTCACACCGTGGCGTGGCGCGGCGGGGCGGGGCGGCCCACGGCGGCGACGGCCCTGCGAAAAACTTTGCACGGCGGAGAATAAGGAGCAGCGAGCCGCTGGGGGCGGGGAGGGGGCTGGGGGTGGGGGCTGGGTGGGGGCGGGGGCTGGGGCCGGGGGCTGGAGGCGGCGCTGCTGGCCCGAACGGACCCGGGGCCCAGCCCAGTCACTCGTATTTCTCGTAACAGCCGCCGCCCTGAAAGGTTCCCCCGGACAAGTTATTTGGGCAATTCTAGAATCTTCCTTGGCAGAGAGGCGCGGGGCGGGGCGGGGCGGGGCGGCTCTTTGCCGCTTCAACGACCACATGAAGCTCCTGGGGGCGGGGGGTGCACTGCCGCGGGAGCGCGAGGCCCACGCCAGCAGCGGGGCGGGGTGGGGCGGGGCGGGGCGGGGCGAGCGCACAGAAAGGAGGTCCTAATTCGATCACGATCTTATTCCGACCCGTCCATCTTGGCGCTGGCCAATAGCGGCGGCCCCGCCCGGCCCCGCCCCGCCCCGCCCCCCCTCCGCGGTGGAGAGGGACAGAGGCGGATATTTACGCTGGCGCTTCGACATTGGCTGCTGCAGTAAAAGAAGAGGCCTTAAGGTTAAGACGTGGTCGCCGCCAGAGAGAGTGAGCGAGAGAGAGAGAGAGAGAGAGAGAGAGAGAGAGAGAGAGAGAGAGAGAGAGAGAGAGAGAGAGAGAGAGAGAGAGAGAGAGAGAGAGAGAGAGAGAGAGGACGGGAAGAGAGGGGGAAGAAGGATGTGTTGATATCCGTTACATCGGCACACAGCGCCTTGACAACCTCCTCTCCTCTTTCACGTTCATTGCCCAACACATTACGTCCGCTCCCGCGAGATGCCTCGAGGCGGCCCGGGACCTTCTTCTTATTCTTCTTCTCTGTCTTCCTATTCCCCCAGTTTTGTGACGCTGTCGCTTTGCTCCCACTTGGCACGCGCGCGCAAGGTGAAGGTTGGCCTCCATTCCATTCGCGAGCCCCCGCCCCCTCCTGCTCTGCACAAAGTACCGGGTGATACTGAAGGACCGAGCTGCAGCCGGGGGAAATTCAAATCAAAAACTCTTGTACAGACTACACTCGGTCCTATTGCACTGTATTACACCGGTATAACACTGGTATTACACCAGTATTACACCGGTGATTAGATCACTTTAGGGAATATTTTCGTGTTTTTCGGTATTACATTACGGGTATCGCCGCGTAATACATGGATCAGGTGTACAGTGTATTACGGGAGTGGATTCCCCCCTGCTTGTCTGCAGGCGCCGTGCCTGGCCGAGGAGGAGGTGATGTGCCTCGAGCCGCGCGCCAGACACGAGACGGCGGTTTTCCCTGTACGAGACGGAGAGACCACGACCCGACCGGCCACAGCGGTCATTCAGAATGCGTTTAGGTGAGGAGGAGAGGGGGGGAGGGGAGGGAGGAGAGGGGAGGGGAGGGAGGAGAGGGGAGAGGAGGGAGGGGAGGGAGGAGAGGAGCGGACTGAGGATTGCATGCCCCTGCCGAATGCGAACGCTGGCTCTCGCCCCCTGCGGCCTGTGCGAGACCGCGGCCCGGTCCTGCAAATAGGGGACACGCCGAGGGCCGCCTCGCCTCACCACCGCGGGCGTGCAAGCCAAACGACTAGACGTGACTGGAATAACGGACAGGAGAAATAGACAGGTGATTGGACGCCAGGTAAAACAAAATTTAAAGACACAATAAGGCACGAGCATTTCGTGATGTTCACACTATTTTGGAATATTTTAGGGAAACTAGCTGACTGGTTCACGTTATTTGTCCAGCACGACTGGACGTGGCAGGAACATGACTGGATGCGACGGAGAAAAGTGAAAAGAGAAAAGTATCATGGGGCACTAAATCTTAGTGCCTTTCCGAAGGCACTAAATTTTGTCGGTGCCTTTTAAAGGTAGGACTTAGCACCTTTCTTTTTCCAGTGCTCATTTCCTCCCCGCTCACTTTATGCTTCTTCTCTTCACTGTTCGCTCCCCCCCCCCCCCCCGTCACTCTGCTGCTGCCGTATTCCGCCCCCGGCTGCAGCAGAACAAGCCCGGCCATCAACAATTACTCCGAGACGGCGGTGCGGGCGGCCCATGCAGCAGGGGCAGGCGGGCCGGGCCGGGCCGCATCTCACGGGGGATGAATATGTAGCGGGGCAGCACCGCGGGGCGGGGCGGGGCGGGGCGGGGCGGGGGCCCCTGGGGGGCACGCCTGGCCCAGCCGGCTGGAAGAACTGTTGAGGTAGGCGGGGCGGGGCGGGGCGGGGCGGGGCTCTAGCGGCCGGCCCGTCCGACCGACAGCTGTTCCCCCGCCGTCAAAGTTCAGCCGTGTGCGGCTACGCGACAACGGCCGGGCCCCTACCCGCTCCACTTAGGCCCGCTGCGTGGCCGCTCGCCTGCCCCCCCCCCCCCCCGCCCCTCGTCACGGTATCAGCGACACGCTGCCGAGCGGAGCCCATAATTTATGAAGCGACAGCAGAAGTCTAGTAGTAGCGGACAAAGAGTTTGAGCGGCCGGGGAGGGGGGGGCATGCGACCCCCGGGGCCAGCCCAGCCCAGCCCAGGCCCGGCCACATGACGTGTACAGGAGTGCGGGGAAGTGGAGGCACCGTGCATTGAAAAAATAATGCGTATTAAAAATTATACTCAACTTAAATATGTGTGATTTTTCATTCGTATAGTTAACCTTTCATGCGTGTGGAATTCCTAGGAAAATTCATACTACCGGTTGTTGGTGATACACTGTTCAGAGCTTTTCTTGACATATTTTTTCGACGAAAAAAGGGTCGGTTTTCACGATCAAAAACCGCTAAACGAACGACAAACTACGCTCAAAACTACGGCAGTTTAGAATGTTGAAGATTCGCGTCCTCTCGTCGCTGCTTTGGCGTATTCCTATCGAATGTTTGTCCTTCGTTTGACGTACTTTGGCCGAGGCCAAACGTCACAAATTCGACAAAATTACCTCATAGGCAGCCGTACGGCGATTGTCTTGGCACTGGTGCTGCTCACGTGAGCTAGCGGCAGGGCAGGAGGAGCGCGCCGCGCCTGACTCAGGCCTTTATTTACAAACACGGCGGGGCGGGGCGGGGCGGGGGCGCGTGGTGACGTGACGCGGCCAGTAGGGTGAATGGGCCCACCCGCCCCTCTGTGACTCACGCGCGCTGCGCTGTTTCTGGCAACAACTTCCGTTGTCGGGCGAGTCACTCTGGCAGCCACGTGGTCGCTACCTCTCTGTCTGTCTGTCTGTCTCTCTCTCTCTCTCTCTCTCTCTCTCTCCCTCTCTCTGGCTCACTAGGTTCTCTCACCTCCCGGCCCGGCAGCTTGTTGGCGGCTGGCTCTGGCCTTTGGCTGGCGTTCCGGCCGACGCACAGGGCTAAGCGCTAAGCGCAGCGCTACGCGGCCCCCTGAGGCTGGTCCGGCCAGGAGCAGCACGGAGCGGAGCTTGCGCCCTGGGCGGGGCGGGGCAGGGGCGGGGCGGGGCGGGGCGGGGCGGGGCGCTCATCGGATCCGGTTTGGGACAGCTCAACTCGGGCAGTTTGGGGGTGCCGCCCCGCCCCGCCCCGCCCCGCCGGTGATCAGGTGGTGCCATACACTGCAAGGCAGACCTCAGCGCCCCCGTCACAATGCCAACACCACTCCGCGCTACGCACACAAACACCTGCCCCCGCCGCTACAGCATCAGGGAATAATCGTTTTTAAAACAGTTGCAACGTTATCCATTAATAAGAGAGGAAATAAAAATGTATACGGCGACGAGCGCGTCTGCCTGAGGCCGGGCGGGGCAGGGAGGGCCGGCAGCGCGGCCAGTCGCAGAGCCTCCTCCTCCTCCTCCTCCTCCTCCTCCTCCTCCTCCTCCCCCTCCTCCTCCCCCTCCTCCTCCTCCTCCTCCTCCTCCTCCTCCTCCTCCTCTTCTTCGGCATCATCCCTATTAAGCCCCGCCGGCGCCTCTAGGAGCCGCCCCGGCCGCATTACGCGCCGATGTCCATTAGTGAGGAGGGGAGGGGGGCGTACGGAGGAAACAAGGGCGTAAGAGAGGCGGTGGAGTGACCCAGCAGTAAACGCACTTATTAAGCCCCTCCTCGAGGACAGCCCCGGGGGCTTACAGCAACAGGGGCAGCTGGGCCGCCAACAGCCTCCGCCGCGGCCGCAACCCAGCCGCAACGAGACGCGACCAGGTCACCTGCTTATCAGCGAGAGCTTGCTCCGGCCGTCACGCACCGTCACGCACCGTCACACACTGTCACACATCGCGTCACAACGTTCTTCATCACGATTGGACCTGCGCCTTACACACACTGCAGGCGGTGGCCGGTGCTATTTACGTGCTGCTGGCTCTTCCTTATCCACCTCGCCCCATCTCCTCTGCCCCGCCCCGCGCCGCCCCGCCCCGCCTCGGTGCACCTTCCGCACGCCGGCTACTCGAGCGTTACAAAGGGAGCTGACGCGGCAAAGGCGAGGAGAGATAAGTTTCTGGTACTCCGACCCACCCGCCGCCCCGCCCCTCTGCAGCGCGTTGACAGAGTGGAACGGGGTGTCCCTCCCCCCGCACACACTATGGGGCCCCCCTAACAGCCCCTTACTTCTTTATCGAACGCCTATTCTCTTAACACAAAAGCTTCCGAGAATAAATCCAAGAACGTACCAAACAGCATCAGCTTCCTATATGGGAGGTATGTAGTAAGTTATCATTGTCAATCACTGTAAAAAATATGTCTGTAAAATTACGACTTTTTTTCGTAATTTGTGATTTACAAATGGTGTTGTAAATACTCTACAATACACAGAAATACATAGAAATCCTCAACAAATTACGAGAAAAATACCAAAAAAATGTCATTAGAAATCCAAGAAATTTTACAATTTGATATCAAGTGTACACAGAAATATATGAGTTGGCCGCCCCTTGTAGTAAGTTATCATTGGCAATAAGGGAGGACGCGCGCGTTACGAAATTGTCGCTCCACGCCACACGGTCAAAACCGGCGAGTTGATGTTTCTACGCGGGTTTCCAATCAGAAGATTCCTCTGGAGAGTGTAGCTTACAGTAAGTGACATGCACGTAAGCACGTGACCGTAAGCTTCCAAGAGTGCTGACGAACAGGCCTGCGGCGGGGCAGGGCGGGGCGGGGCGGGGCGGGGCGCGGCCTGGGCCAGCGGCACGCGGCCCGGCCCGCTCCTGGTCCTGGCGATGACCGCGGGGTAAATCTGTCCTTCCTGCCTGCTGACTGATTCAGAAGATCGTTCTCGTTCCTCCTTCCCTGTCGCACCTATGGCGGTGCCCTATGCTGAGCATGGCGGCGCTGCATGAGTGCGACAAGGACAGGAGTACGAGAGCGATCCTCGGAATCAGCCTGCTGGGCTGGCGCCTGGGCTGGCGCCTGGGCTGGCGCCCCGCCCGAGCCAGCGCACCTGCCGCCCCGCACACCGCTACCCTCCCCTCCACCGAGAGAGTTACGAAAGGAGTGGCCGAGGCACCCGCCGGGCCTGGCCGTGTAGGGGGGCCGGGGCCGGGGCCGGGGCCGGGGCCGGGCGGGGCCGAGGAGGCCGCTTGAATGGCGCAGCAGATCCATCCGCCGCAGTCGACGCACGTCTGCACTGTCGCCCCGGGCGAGTCCGAGGCCGTGCGGCGCGCGGTGGGGCGGGGCGGGGCGGGGCGGGGCGGGGCGGGGCGGGGCGGGGCGGCTACTCTCCCGCCAAGCCCTCCTCGGCCCTCGGCCCTCGCCCTGGGGGCCCTATGGTCAGCGTGCGGCTCGTAGGGAACGGGCCACCGCTAGAGGGAACTCACTGCCTGCCGCCACGCTCGCAGAGAGAGAGAGAGAGAGAGAGAGAGAGAGAGAGAGAGAGAGAGAGAGAGAGAGAGAGAGAGAGAGAGAGAGAGAGAGAGAGAGAGAGAGAGAGAGAGAGAGAGAGAGAGAGAGAGAGAGAGAGAGAGAGAGAGAGAGAGAGAGAGAGAGAGAGAGAGAGAGCACGCTCGCCCGGTGCAAGGCTGCCTAAAACAAGCAATCTCACTTTTTTCCCCCTTATTTATAAAAAAAAAAATAAAGGTTCGCATTTTCTTTTCACGCCAGTCAGCCTTAAGTGATCTTCATCTCTTTAAAAGGCACGGTAGCCTCTTTGACCAAGACGCGGAAATGGGTTACAGCTACAGAAGGCCGATATCTATTTTTTGTTCAGCGAAAAACTCTGGAATGAAATTCAGCGGGGCAGAGCCGGAAGAGGCGAGCGGGGCAGGGAGGCGCACGGTGGTCCAAGGTCGCGAGCGTTGCAGCGGCCCCGCCCCGCCCCGCCCCGCCCCGCCCCGCCACAGAGCCGCGGCCCCAACCCGCCCCACTGCACCCGCCAAACAAATAGCCCCCGTGTTAAATGGTGGTCATTTGTCGCCATTTTCGGGTCTCTTCTGCCGACGTTGGTGCTGGGCAGAGCCGGGCCGCGGGCGGTGGGAGGGGGGGGGGCGGGGCGGGGCGAGGGCCCTCCTGCACTAATTAGATGTAGAGGGGGGCAAGTACACGCCCGGCGCCCGCGTGCTCCTCTCCCTCCCTCCCTCCCTCTCCCTCCCTCTCCCTCTCTCCCTCCCTCTCTCCCCTCTCGCTCTCTCTCTCTCTCTGTTCTCCTAATTACAGTCGTCTCGCCCTATGTCCCCGGCGCCAGCGAGTGCCTTGCTGCATACGGACACCCCCCCGACGGCCCCATGACTGCCAGCTGCTCGCCCCCTCCCTCCGCGTCCGCCGTCGCTGCTTGCGCTGTCCTGGATTTACATTAAAATTCGCTGCAAACGTTATTCGCGTGCGACGTTTGTCGCGGAGGAATTAAATTCTTTTCGCGTTGTCTGCCCTGCTCTGCTCTGCCTCGTCCACGTGCACTGTTAAACCAAGTGTGCAACTGTTCAACACTTGAATGTGTGCAACTTCCAGTCTTACACGTCCAAGTGTACGACTCGGTATTTGTGCAATTCCAAGTGTCGACCTTGCCAGTTGTACACTTGTAAGTGTTTAACTCGACATTTGTACACTTGCAACTGCCCCGTGCAACATTTCCCTTGTTGAACACTTGCAAGTGTACAACTGTCGAGTTAAACACTTACAAGTGTACGACTGGCGAGTTTGACACTTCCAATTGCACAAATACCGTGTTGCGCACTTGCACCTGTTATACTGGAAGTTGCACACTTACAAGTGTTGAACAGTTGAACACTTGGTTTCACAGTGTGCCCAACCGCCAGCCCTGCACGCCCACGCCCACGAGGTCAGCGCTCGCTCCCTCCAGTGCTCTGGGCTACATTCACGTTTAATTTCGGCGCACACCTCGCGCGCCGCAAAAAACATGTAAAACTCACCGCCACCTGTCCTGCCGCCAATTTACTTTTATTTGCCGCTTTACCTTCATTCCGACTTGGGTAATGCCAACAACATGTGGCCGCCTGTAATTATGTTTTGTGCGCATCCGGGACACGCCTGCCTGTGCTGCCCTGGCAAGGCTCTCTCTCTCTCTCTCTCTCTCTCTCTCTCTCTCTCTCTCTCTCTCTCTCTCTCTCTCTCTCTCTCTCCTCCTATCCTCTCAATCCGACCCGGTTTCCAGGTCACACTTTTTCCCTCTCAAATTCTTTACACCCCACGCGGGCGACAGGCCAGGCGGTTTGCTGAAGCCGCTGGAATGAGAGGGGGTGCGTTGCGTGGTGGCACACGCTATTTTTTTTTCTTTATAGTTGCTGTTGTTTTTGCTGTTTCTTCTTTTTCTTCTTGAGCGCCAATGAATAATACAAATAATAATAATAAGACAAAGACGCCCCTTAGATCGTCCGCCGCCCGGTCGGCCCCTCCAAAAGTAAACACTGCAGGGGGTGCCCGCCCCGCCCCGTTCGGCCCGCAGCCGACAAAAGGGACGCACGAGAAAGAAAAACGAGATACAAAAAAAAAATCGCTAAGCACGAGGGACTTGCTTGTTACCACACGGGCCGCCCAAAGGACACGCCACATTTGTTCTCGCCAAACTCCTTTTCCATTCCCCCCTCTAGCCCGGCCCGGCCCCGGCCAGCTCCCGACTTTTTCCAGCGTCTTATTCCTGCCCGTGGCGCGGCGCGGCGCGCAGCTCGGCTCAAAAATGACCGCCCGGCCCGGCTCGCTCCTTCCCTTTGCTTTCTTCAGCACCCTTTACATCTTTCCGGCTTTTGAGAGAAACCGCACTGCGCAGCCTGTCCGTCCACGCTGCCCACCCGGTCCACCGCCACGCCGCTAACGGAAGACCCAACGGGCAGCCTCCAGCCTCCAGGACACCTCCAGGACACCTCCAGGACACCTCCAGGACACCTCCAGGACACCTCCAGGACACCTCCAGGACACCTATCCAGGCGGGCGCAGCCTACCTCCGGGCTCACATCTCTTTTCCTCCCGCATTTTTTTATCTCTTGGCATGCGCCTCTCATTCCGGGTGTGGGGAGGAGGGGAAGGGGGAGGGGGGCGCTCTGAGGCAGCGGCTTTGATGCGCGTCGCTGCTCGCGAGCGGCGACTTTGACAGGAGGTTAAGGAGGAGGAACATGAGGAGGAAGAGGAGGAGGAGGAGGAGGAGGAGAGGGGTCGACCCCCCTCCCCCCCCCCATAACAAAGGCAGTTAGCCTTTCTCCCCCTCTCTTACTGACGCGCGCGCCGCGCTCTGCTGTTGCAACCCAAGACGAGCGCCCCACCTCTTTATTTACGATCCGCTTCATATTCCCGGCCCGCGAATTTATGTGGGACACACGGAGCACACACACACACACACACGCACGCGCACCAACACACACGCACACGCACGCGCACACACACTCACGCGCGCGCACCAGCACGCACGACGCCACATGCTGGGGATAGGACGGGGTGGGGCCGGGCTGAAGATTCTTTGAACGGGATCGAAACGCCGCGCGCAGACGGGCCGGGCTGGGCCGGGCTGGGCCGGTGGGTTCTCGTTAAGCGCTCCTCTCTCCAGACCTCCTCTTACTCCCGGCTCCTGCAGGAGCGGCCCACCACCGACCTATCTCTTCCATGCTCGCCTCGTAGAGAAAATATACCCGGAATAACCACGCGCGGGTTTCTGTCAGTGTGTGTGGCTGGCTTGTACCCCTGACTTGTGCCTTGAACGTCATGAAAGAGTGTTTTATGTGATTTCCTACTGGTTTTGGCGCAAATAAGCGGCAAAGTTCACTAAAGGTTTCTTAAAACTTAAAAAAACGACTTTAACGTCTTTTGAACATGTTCAAATGTTCAAAAGTGCCAATGTAAATTATTGCATCTTGTTCCTTGTTTATAAACGAACATTTTCGACCCGTCACGCGACCTTCTAGGTCGATTGGTTCAGCCGTGAGATCAAAAAAACACTTCGGGCGTAAATGTTCAAAAATTTGAACTTTGAACACGATTTGAGCCGATCTGCACCGGGGGATCTTTTGGGGATTTTAGCTGGTCACTCTTTAGGCATGCCTTAAACGATCCCCAAAGTTTGGTGCTGTTCGGAATTTTGTCTAGGTCAAAAGCTAATATGACTGGACTATAAGGGGTCCGCTCCACCTCGAGCAGACCGTTCACGGTGCGTACCCGCTGGGCACAAGCAACGCGCCGCACCGCACCAGCAGCACGGGGAAAACGACGTCTTGGTTTCCAAGCAGTTTTGGAAAAATCAAGCAGCTCTTATGGAGAAAATACACGGGGTTTCCGGGGCTGCTTGAAAACCAGGACGAAGTTTTTTTTCCGTGAGCAGACGGACGCTCGCGCGGTCCTAACCGTACGTCTGCCAGCAGCCACCTGCCCGCGCGCGCGGCTCCGGCCGCACACAGCGGTATTGCCAATATAGTGTCCATTTCTCTTCATAGCGCGCCTGGCCCAGCCACCCTGCTGCAGACCTGCTCGCCCCGCCCCGCCCCGCCCCGCCCCGCCACGCCCGGCTAGCGGCGATGGTGTAAAACAAAGCACGGCAGCCGGAAACGCCCGGGAATCGACTTGTGCAGCCCAGCCCAGCCCGCCGCAGCCCTGCGCCCCGCCCCGCCCCGCCCCGCCCCGCCCCGCCCCGCCCCGCCGCCCTCGCGCCCCCGGCCCGGACGCACCGCGCTTTTGTTGTATCCGCAGCTCTCCCCGCCCACACTACCGATACGCAAAATATGAAGAGCGGCGGTCTTACCAGTTATTTTAACATTATTAGAGTGACACAGTTTTTGTTAAAAGCTTTATTAGCGAGCTCGACATTGGCAGAGAGTTCTCGAAGCAGACCTATGCGGGCGGGCGGGCGGGCGGGCGGGCGGAGGGGGGGGGGGACTAGTGCCCGGCCGGCCATCAAGCCCTGATATCATCATGCATGGCCATGCACATAGCTAAGGCCCTGCTCGCTCTCTCACTCTCTTTACACTCTCTCACTCTCTCTCTCTCTCTCTCTCTCTCTCTCTCTCTCTCTCCCTCTCTCTCTCTCTCCCTCTCCCTCTCACTCTCACTCTCTCTCTCTCTGTCCCCTTCTCTCTTTCTCTCTCTCACACACACGCACACACTCACACAACCCCGCGCTCATCACCGGAGGGAAATCTTTTCGCCTGCAGCGCGCCGGGTCATTAAAATGAGAGCCTCGGCACGGCGGGGCGGGGCGGGGCGGGGCGGGGCGGGGCGGGGCGGGGCGGGGCGCAGAGTGGCGCTCTGCGGCGCCCGTGATGGCGCCACGGCCGCGCGGCCGCGTGCAGTTTATCCCCTTTAGCACCGCGCTCGCGCCACTCGCCCGCCTGCCGGCCGGCCGGGGGCCGCGAGGTACACGAACCAGCGGGGGAACGTGCCGCGGGGCGGGCGTGCGGCAGGTGAGCGAGAGCAGGCAGCAGGCGAATGCCGACGCCATTCACGCCTTTCCATTATTTCGTTATTTACGTTCGGCGTGGACTGTTTCGGCTGGCCCCGTCGCGATAAGGGGCGAGACCCCCAGTCCCTCTCCTTCACCCAGAAAAGCGTGTACTTGGATCATGCAAAATGTACTTTAATCAAGTGCAAAGTACTTGATGGTTTCAAGAACCATGTTCTTGAGTGTTTGTGCTCAAATAAGATCCAATTTGTACTCACATCGTGCCCCTTCGCGCTTGAATGGAACACATGTTCTTGGTTCAAGGCCAAATTGGGCTTGGATTGAGCGCCAAATTGTACTTGATATATTCAAGTACACGCTTTTCTGGGTGTACTCACATCGTGCCCCTTCGCGCTTGAATGGAACAAATGTTCTTGGTTCAGACCAAATTGGGCTTGGATTGAGCGCCAAATTGTACTTGATATATTCAAGTACACGCTTTTCCGGGCGTCCCCCCGGGGGGCGGGGCGGGGCGGGGCGGGGCCGCTGGTGTCTCCCCGCCGTTAATGCAGCGCGACCGGAAGGGATGACGCTCGTTACCGGAAGCGACAGGCGGAAACCGAGCGCGGCCGGGCCGGGCCGGCCACAAGCGGAACGAAACGGAACGAAACTCTGCGCGCAGCGTCCTCGCGGCGCGGGGGGCGAATGTGTAAGGGGGGCATGGGGATTACATAGTCAAGAACGAGAGAGAGAGAGATAGGAGGAGGAGGAGGAGGGGTAGAGCAGCAGCGGAGAAACAGAGTCGAAAGTGCTTTGGAATAATTAGGGGTGGATAGAGAGAGGGAAGGTACGGGAAACAGAGAGAGGGGAAAAAAAGAAGTAGGGAGGATAACATGGCGGCATTAACACACAAATTGCCCCCGACAGCGTCTTCAAACCGCTCGGTCCGCCCCGCCCCGCCCCGCCCCGCAGCAGAGTCACAGTCACTGTTCGCTCCGGCAGGCAAAGAGCGGTGCTGGCGCGGGTGGCACGGCGCCGCAGTAAAAATGGCAATTTTTCATTTCACGCAGATTTTGTGTGTTCCTTCTCCTCCTCCTCTTTCCTCTGTCAGTGAATCCCGGTCTGAGAAACGGCCGCCATCAGGGCAAGTGGGGAAAAGCTCCCTCCGTCCATCTCCTGGATCCAGAGCATCAGCCATGCGCAGGCCCCCGGCCCGGCGGCAGGCCCGCGGCCAGGACTGACTGGGTGGCGCCATCTGGCGGCGGAGCCCGCAACTCGCTCCGCAGCGAGCAGGGGGAGGGGGTGGCTCCAGCCCCGCCAGGACGCGCCAGTTTCAAAACGCGGCGCAGAAGTAGCGCGGTAGGCGGGTGGGCACGACAACACAGTGTCGCATGATTTAAGGAGGGAGCGTGACCACAGCGTGGTCATGTCACCGTCAAGCCTTCACTGTAAACCCCGCAATGACGCAGGTTATCGGAAAAGGGATAACGCACGCCAGTATGCAGTTTTTGTCCCATACTTTTCGAGCACGTGCTGCTGTAAGCAATATAGTTGGTGTATGTATTTGAACCCGAAATCCTTTGACACTCGTTCGAAAGGAAATTTTACGAGAAATTTAATGGTGTCATCAAAAATTATATTCAGGAGCTTCTTTACAAAATATTCAAGAAAAACTGCGCAATGACACACGTCATCCCTTTTGCGATAAGGAGTGTCCTTACGGGGCTTGCAGTGATTGACATTAACAGATCGAGCGCGCGCACGTGCTTATACTTAAGGTGAGAATCGCCGCAAGCTCCACTCATCGGATGTGTTTTTCTTTTTTCCGGATTTCGAATGGACTTTAGGGCGCAACTCACAGACGCGGCGATTGCTGACGACTGCCACGAACATCGCGTTTCCTCCAAACTCACCTGCACCAAACAAAAGAGAGACAAAAATAAGTACACGCGTTGCCTTTTCACAAACGACAGAAAGAGAACAATCAGATGTAAACGGACACATTCGAAGGTAAAACACACATATCAAAGTGCCCTCCCCTCGCCTCCCACCACTGTAAACCTTATCGCGGGTCACCACAGGGAGGCGGAGGGGAGTGCGAGCAGGGTGAAGGGGAGGGCATAATACACTGCCAAAATTAAAGTAAGCACAGGAATGGTCCGAGCGCGTAAAAGCCCGGCGCACCAGTGTCGTTATACATATATAACGCGGGGCGGGGCGCGTACGTGCGACCTCAGCCGCGGTACAGGTGAGAGAGCCCGTGTGCAACAGGACCGCGCACAATCACGCCCCCCCCCCACCACCCCGCCGCACCTCTTTCGTGTTTTCAGCTCGCGGCCCTGGGGCCACTCTCTCGCGCTTTCATCTCTGTCCGCAATCCCCCAGGGGGGGGGGGGGGAGGCTTTCGGCCAAAAAACACAATTCGTCGCCATTATCGCACACGGCGCGCGCGCGGTCAGGTAAAAATAAATTTTCGTCGGAAACAAAAGAGGACAAACAAGTCGAAAAAAAGAGAGGGGTGGGGAAGAAGTGTGTCACTTGGTGGGCCGCGGCGCCACTCGGCGCCACTCGGCGCCCTACACCCCGCGGCGCCGCGGCGTCCTTCGGCCAGCAAAACAAACAAAAACAAAAAGCCCGTGGGCGGAGGTGCGACCCGACCCAACCCTACCCGACCCGACCTTCAGTGAGAGTATGGACCGGCCGCGGGGTCTGCCGTCACACCCTGCAAACAAGTGTGCGACAGAAACACTTTTTCAGCGCCAACGTTTTCCCGTCAATTCATTTCTGCGAGCTTACTCACTGTGAAAAATAGTCTTAGGTTTACAGGAAAATTTCCCACGAAGTGCGGTTGTAAAACTGCAATTGCAAATCGTAAAATTAAAAGTACTAAATATCGTCGCTCGCCGAGGCGCCTTACGGCCCCGTGCGAGTACGCAACCCGCCCGCACACATGCATGCGGTACAGTATAAGTGCGAAAGTGCGCGGGGTTTTTCAGCCACCGGGTATTACGGAGGTGAATTCCTGCTTGCGTTCCGGTGTATGCTGGTGCCTTGCCTGCATCAACTGCTTTATTTGAAAACGATACGCCGCAGGTCGAGCCACGCAGATTCCGGCCCGCCCCGCCCCGCCCCGCCCCGCCCCGCCCCGCAGTCCGGTTCTGCTCCCCAATACTCCCGGCACACGATGCAGGCCAGCTGGAGCTGGAGCGACGCGAGGAAGGGCAGACGTGCACCGCGATCTCGTGCGAGGACCGTCCGGGAGTCCGGCAGCAACGCATCGAGATCAGGACGTCACGCGGCACGTCACGCGGCACGTCACGCGGCACGTCACGCGGCACGTCACGCGGCACGTCACGCGGCACGTCACGCGGCACGTCACGCGGCACGTCACGCGGCACGTCACGCGGCACGTCACGCGGCACGTCACGCGGCACGTCACGCGGCACGTCACGCGGCACGTCACGCGGCACGTCACGCGGCACGTCACGCGGCACGTCACGCGGCACGTCACGCGGCACGTCACGCGGAACGTCACGCGGCACGTCGCGCGGCACGTCGCACGGCACGTCGCACGGCACGTCACGCAGCACGTCACGCGGCACGACGTCGAGACAGTCCTGCAGGCACGACAAGTTTTACAGCTGATTTCCAGCAGCATCGCGATGCACACACAGCAACTTCACTGTAACTACACCACTTACGAGTGGTGGAAACAATAATTCAGAACATTTTTAAATGCCGCGTGTAAGGAAAACCCCGTTAGTTTCTTCACAAAGCAAGAACGTGCCTGCTGTTAAGTATTTTTCATTACAGTGTAAAGAGAAAGAGCGCTTTCGTTTAAGGTAAATAACGTCGAAGATATTTCATCTTTACGACGCAGCCCGTGCGTGACAGAACACCATCGTGTCTGTCGCACGCAATAAAAACAGGCGGCGCGCAGCTGGAAGACGCGCGGCAAAAGCGAGAATTGAAATTAAGTCACCATGCCTCCATGGCTCATTCGGCCGATCTGGTGGGGCGGGGCGGGGCGGGGCGGGGCCCTTGACAGCTGGTGCTGCAGACTGTTGTGTGTGCAGGGGGCTGGCAGATGAGACCAGAGAGGGAGAGGCAGACACGAAAAGAAGCGCGGCAGAACAGCGCCCCAAAGAAGGGACGCGGATTTGAACCAAAGTACGACGGATAGTGAGCGCGTGAAATATTTGAGTCTATCGGGAACCATAAGTCGCATTTGTCTCGAGGCGGGGCGGGAGGGCGAGGCAATGATGTAGGGCCATAAGTCATCGATCCCCTCGCCGGGCGGGGCGGGGCGGGGCGGGGCGGGGCCCCGCGGCGGCTGCCACAGCACCACCCCACCGCTCACTCGGCGGGGCTCCCCTCCTAATTCGAATGGGGTGTTGCTATGACTATGACCGACTCATCTTCCTTTTGGGAGTGATTTAATCTCGAGTTCTTCTTCTGGTGGAGACCACGGCATGGCGCGCCGCACCGCGCACGCACTACGGGGCCGCGCCGCGTCGGAATGACGCATCTGCTTACGCCCTGCTCCTCCTATGTGGCGGCTGGGTGGTGTTATATTATATCGACGCGATTTTAACATTACAGGCAGGTGTCTCGCAACAAAGTCCTGTTTTACTCCTGGCGATGCGAAACTGTGCAGGAGCTGATATTGCTGTAATCACAAGTGTTTTTCAACTGCTTTATACTACCAAAGTGTTTTAAAAGTCGTGCATTACTTTCGTTGGGCACTTTTGGCCTGCATATCTGAATGGGCTATACACAATATCCGGGCTACTCAACACTTCAACACTTGTGACCACAGAGTGCAATAAGCAAACATCCCCAGGCCTGACAGACGCCCTATCTTTCACCTTGGCGACGTGCCACGGGCCAGCCCAGCGCCGCCGGGAAGGTGAGCTCCAGCCCCTCGCCTATAAAGGCATAGCCGATTGGAATCCAATACGACGAAAGCGGAAATAAATAAGAAACTCTGGGTAAAAACACGATACGAAAAGGAAAGGGGCCGCGGGCCGCAAGGAGACACGGGCAGAAGGGCTGAGATGGACAGAAGAGCCGGCTCCGCTCGAACATGGAGGAGGTAAGTGGGGGGGGGGGGGGCAGAGGCGCAGGGCCTAACGATCTTGTTCCACAGCGCAGCGTGTCGCAGTATTGTAACTACGTGTTAGCGCCGTGTGCACATCCCGAGGGGGCGCTCGCCACCGCTCAGGCTCCCCTAACCTCACTCGCGCGCGCGCGCACACACACACACACGAACTCGCACCGGACTCATAAATTGGAAGGTGACAGTCCAGCCCAGCCCCGGCGGCCGAGCCTATAACACTGGCGCAGGCCGAGCGCTGCTGTACGTGAGGAAGAGGAGCTACACGGGGGAGAGACGTGGAGACGGAGCACAGCCGGCTCAAGAATACACGGTCGAAACCATGTCTCATTCATTCTTTTTAGGAAATAAAAAGGACAACTCCGTCATAGGAGGAAAACTGCTCAGATTTTGAGGAAGTCTCCTCAAAACATGTCGGAATATACAGAGCGAAGTGCACCCAGAAAATCGTTTCCTTAAAACTAGGAAAAATTTCCTTACGTTTCGGTTTTTTTCTTTAAGTCAAGAAAATTTGCCTAAAATTGACATAAAGAAATGTTTCTCTTATTTTTAAGAAAAGTTTTCCTTATTTTAAGGGAAATTCTTAAAGTTAAGGGAATATTTACGTTAAAACGATGGCATTTCTTTGAAATTAAGAAAAACTTTCCTAATGTTTTTTCAAGGAAACACTTTTCTGGGTGTGGGAGTGGCGAATGGGAGTGGCAAGTGGGAGTGGAAAGTGGGAGTGGGAAGTGGGAGTGGGAAGTGGGAGGTCAGGCACGCTCCTACTCGCACAGCACACCTGGCATACCCGATGAAACAAACGCCAAGCAAACAAATAAAATCAAGGCCTTTTTCCAAAGCCGCTGCGAGTGTCGGTTTGTTTAGTCTCATCACCTTCTGGAGGGTACGGTGGAGGCCGTGGGGCGCTCCAGAGACTCGCGGAGGAGAACAGCTTTATCGCATTACCCTTCTCACTCCCTCACTGAAAACACATTACTAACAACACGGCGCCGGCAACTTCTGGCCGCGTCATTATTGGCGAAAAGCCTCTCTCTCTCTCTCTCTCTCTCTCTCTCTCTCTCTCTCTCTCTCTCTCTCTCTCTCTCTCTCTCTCTCTCTCGTCAGATTCCTAGCACAGCACCCTACTCAGACCCTTGAACAAATACGCCAGTGTATTTTTCTAACAAGGTAACGGGAAAGTTACCTCCGGTCGGGGAGGCTCATCTCATTCCACCGAGTAGACCATCGCCGCCAACTGTTTTTGTTTGAGCAACTTTTAATTTTATTGTTTTCCTCTGCGCGAATTTCGCTGCTGCGGGGAACGGAAATGGGACGCGTGACCCCACAGCAGCCGACGCTGCGCTGCCGCGCCCCGGCAGGCACTTGAGAGCGCATCAGTAAAGTAGGCGAGCCTGGGCCGGGCTGGGCTGAGGGCGTTCGACGCATCTCGCTGGAATGCCCCGCGCATCCCAAAGCCAAATATAAATATGTTCACCTTGTACAGTTCTTCACACGTACACGGCTCGACGAGAGAGAGAGAGAGAGAGAGAGAGAGAGAGAGAGAGAGAGAGAGAGAGAGAGAGGGAGCGAGAGAGAGAGAGAGAGAGAGAGAGAGAGAGAAGAGAGAGAGAGAGAGAGAGAGAGAGAGAGAGAGAGAGACCGAGAGAGCGCGCCCAGCGTGTGGTCTTGTTCCAGCAGGTGCCGACACTGAGATGAGGTGCGTTCGTCGGGCCAGTGTCGGTAAGGCGATAGAATACACGAAAAAGAAACTATTGAAATGCCTGTGGTCCGGGCCGGTCGGCTCCCTCCCGCCGGTCGGCCCCGCCCGCGAGCCCACGTGATGTGATGGACGGCGGGTTGTACATGACGCCTGGCGTGTGGAGCCGGCCGGCCGGCCAGCCGGGCAGTAAATGAAACAATAACCGACCCGCACCAACAATAAACGCACAACTCGACCCCGCAGGTCCAGGGGCCGCCGGGCGGGGCGGGGCGGGGCGGGGCGGGCGGGGCCCATCTCCCGCTCCATCCCGTTCCAAAAATAATAACAAAGTACACAAAGGGAGGCGGGTCTCGTCTCGTCTCGCCCTTCACCTCCGCTCCGTCTCCCGCCGTTTGCTCCTCGTCGCCTTCGAATTTCAATTCTGTGGATTTGAGCCCCGGCGCCGCCGTCGTGCTGTTTCAGCTGCTGGCGCCCGCCCGGCCCCGCGCCGCCCCGCGCCGCGTCACCCCGCGTCGCCCCCCCGCACCGCCACACCAAAGGATTTCCCTCGGAGTTGATAGATTGCCTCGGGTTCAACTGTTTGCCCTCTTGGACAAGCAGCAGCAGCAGCAGCGCGCGGATCCAGCTCATCCCTGACGAAGGGGCCGCGCTGTGCCTACTAGCCTGTATTCGAGTGAACCGAAGCTAGAGTTGCCATCCGTTTTGTTCAGGGCCCGAGGGTCGGGGTCGGGGAGGGAGGGTCGCACTCGAGGTCGCACTCCTGCCTCTGGCGGGTACCTCCCTCGAGCCGCCTGAATAAGCACACCAGACAGAGGGGCTGCACGTATGCGCTTTACGGCCGGGGACGCTGAGCTGGTGCGGGGGAGGCGGCGGTGGGACCCGGACCGGAAGCGATCAGTAGCGGTGCACGTGCCCCGCAGCTTCAAGTCTGTGAACTCCCTAGGAAAACACTCACGTCACCTGCTCAAGAATGGAAATATTCACACACCTGCAAATGAGCAACATTCAGACGCATATGGGGTTCCGCCGCGTGGGGCATTACGGGCGACCGCGTCCCCGCACGCTTCGCCGTAAGCGTGTGTTAAACACCTGTCAGTGCGGCGACGCGCGGGGATTCGGAATCCTTTCTGATGCAGAAAAACATTGGAAGCACCGCGCCGAGCCGGGTGCGGCAGCGGGTATCTGGCACACTGCTCTGTTCCTCCGGAAGTCTTCGCTGTATTTGTGATGTTATCGCTCAAAGTGAGCGACGCTTTTCTACATCGCTCCCTTAGAGCGATGTTCGCCAAGATGACTCAGTATAAGTCGTATCTATCACTTAAATTGAGTGATGTTAGCAGAAACGACTCAAAAAGAGTCATAGGTATAGCCGAAAATGTCCTCATAATGACTCTAATTGAGCGACATTACTCTTTCTCGCTCTCCTGCTGAGAGTATTAAAATTTGGGTCACAATCTCGCTCTCTAGAGAGCGAAATTCATGACTCCCCGATTTTCAGTGTTTAGGAATCACCTGCCGATTCCGCCGATCTCTCTCTCTCTCTCTCACACACACACGCACACGCGCGTGACTCGGCCCCTGAGGGCCGCTCGCTATAAGCGCCGGGGATGACGCGGGGCGGGGGCCTGGACGGGGGCGCCCTTAAGCCCGGCCTGACGGGGTCTTTCGGTCGCGCCTTTAATGCCTGTCACCTCAACCCTAAAGACCCCCAGCGGCAGCGCCAGCATCGGGAGGGGGGGGGGGGGGGCTGGTCCAGATCGCTTTCCACCAGCCGGGGAGGCTCGGGGCCGGCTAGTGTCCGTCCTCGTTACGTCTGGGAGAGACGCGGAATTCTACGTAGGAAAAATGTTACTTCTAAAAATGTTCCCTTGTGTATTTCCTCTCTGCCAAGGGTCTGGTGTGGGCGTGGCGCGGGGGCGCGCTCTGCACCGCCCCGCCCGGCCCCACTACCACGACTGCAACGCGGCAAATAAGCCATTAATTAATTTGAAAAGAGCGCGCGAAATGAGATTTCCATGGACCGGCGGGGCGCGGGGCGGCCGGCGTTGCAATAAATACTGTGCAACAGACGTGCAGTGCACTCTCGGCCATTTGCAACATAATGAAACCTAACGCAACACGACCTCGCCCGCGCAGTCTCTCTCTCTCTCTCTCTCTCTCTCTCTCTCTCTCTCTCTCTCTCTCTCTCTCTCTCTCTCTCTCTGTCTCACTGGATGCTTACCGCCCCAGTTCCTCTCGCGACGCTGCCTTACTTTAGGCCCCACTGGGTGGCGCCGGCGCGCCGAGCTAGTGCGCCCGCCCCCCGATGGGTGGCGCCACTGGGCGCGGCTGGAGGCCGTCCGTGCTGAGGCGGGCAAGCAGAGAGAGAGAGAGAGAGAGAGAGAGAGAGAGAGAGAGAGAGAGAGAGAGAGAGAGAGAGAGAGAGAGCGAGAGAGAAGAAGAAGAAGAGGGATAGAGAATGTGAGAAGAAGAGAGCGAGCTACTCGCCAGGGGGAGGAAGGTTGCCAAGCCGAGCCTGGGGGGAAACAGCAGAAAACATAGGAAGAACTTTGCTATCTACGTCTATTGAAGCCATTCTGCTTAACCTTTGACCTGTCGCGCGCGCCGCCCGGGCAGGTCTCAGTGACGAATCTCGTTTCGGAGCCGGACGGGCGGGGCGGGGCGGGGCGGGGCCGCATGGGGAAAGGCCGGGCGGAGCGCTCCCCTTTTCGACGGTGTAGTCTCGCCTCTCTCCGTTTCACTCAGAAAATGAAGAAGACGCCTTGGTTTCGCTTCCCCTTTCTCTACACGTCGCTCGGGGAGCAGCCATCTGTAAGAAGGGCCGGCGAATATAGTCCGTGTTATCATTGAAGACCAGAGGGGGTCGCGGCCCGGCCAGGCCGCCTGAGCGGGCAAAAGGGCTGTGGGGGTCGGGGCAGGCGGTGCTGTAGTTGAACTTCGGAGCGAGAGGGAGCGATGAGAGAGAGAGAGAGAGAGAGAGAGAGAGAGAGAGAGAGAGGCCCGGGCTGGCGGTCCAAGCAGTGCGTCTACGAGACAAACTGTGGGCGGGCGGGTACGCAGAGCCGGGCGCCCCCCCCCCTCCCCCCTCGAGGTTTGAATTATTTATTAGCTTTTCATTCGCAATGGATTGGCGAAACTGAGCTTTTGCAGTGCCGCCCGGCGCCGCGCGCAGCAGCATAGCAGACCCCCGCCCTGCCGTGAGCATTCCTAGCCTGGCAGAAATACCCGACTCGTCTGCGTTCGAGGGATCGATAGTCGCGCGGCCGGGAAACGAGGCGGAAACGTCACGGACGCGTATGACGTGTACGGCGCTGAGAACAGAGTGGCGACCATGACCAGGAGCTGGCCGGGCCGAGCCGGCACCGGGACTTGGTGAGGAAAAGGGGGAAACTTCGAAAACCTCTCATAATATAAGGAAAACTGAAAAAAAAGGGGCAATGTTTCTTATATTTAGAGAGGATGCTCAAAATCTGAGGGGGTTTCCTCAAATTACGGTACTTCATTAAAGTTTTCCCATGTTCCTCGTAAAGTTCTCACAGTAAGTGCACGAATGGAGATCCACACACCTACAAGTGCGCGACATTCCCACACCTGGGTTACGAGTTCGGCGTGTGGTGCAGCAGGGTCGTGGCCATTGGGGTCTGGATCAATCGGAGCAATGTATCAATTTCTTTTTATCCGTCCGCAAAAATACATAGACGCTGGAATCGTCGTAGAACGCCATATAAACGAAACATATTGTATTTCTGATCCATGGTAACATAAATATGATATCGCATTTTACGGGACGTAAAACAGTGCTATAACTACAGCAGTGCAGCGCAGCGGGGGGATCGGGTCGGGCCCTGTTGGGTGGTGACTTCGACCACCGCCACGACCTCGCCCGACCCGAAAAGACTTCCCTCGCCGTCCCGTCCCGTCCCGCCCCGTCGCGCCTTTAGAATTCGTCGAGCAGCGGAAAGAGAGACGCAGCGGCGGGCGAACGGAAATAATTCAACACGTTTGCACTTCCCGTCTAAGCCGCGCGAACAGGAAGAAGTAGGCGAAACAGCGCGCTGCACAATACGATTCAACGGGAGGAAAAGGAGCGAATTATTAAGAGGGCGGGCGGGCGGGCGCCAAAGAAACGCAAGGCGGAATATTAGCGTGTTGCCGAAATTAGCGGAGGGCAGAGAGATAAATAGAAAAGAGAAGTAGAGAGAAAGAGAGAAAGAGAAGAGATGGAGGAGAGGGGTCGGTGGGGAGGGGGAGGACGATCGTTGTGCGAAAATGGACACGATGTGGATGGGGGTGGGGCGTGAAATATGACGTAAGAGAGAGGGAGAGAGAGAGAGAGAGAGAGAGAGAGAGAGAGAGAGAGAGAGAGAGAGAGAGAGAGAGAGAGAGAGAGAGAGAGAGGCGGGCACTCTGCGGTCCATGACGGTGGGGACTAATCATGATTTGTGGGCGACATGCGAGCAGGGGATCAATTAGCCATGGCGCCTCGCGGCTTGGCTGCGTAGCGCGGCGGGGCGCGGCGGGGCGGCGCGGGGCGGCGCGGGCGGGGCGGCGCGGGGCGGGGCGGCGACACCTCGTACGCGTTGAAAAGGCTCGTGATCCGCTGCCAGATTTCCGGGTTTGGCCGCCGGAGCCGAAGCCGCTCCGGTCCCCCGGACTATGAAGGGGATAAAATGAATATAATCAAGCGACTACCGCCAGCGATGTGGTCCCCGCAGCGCAGAGGGCACTTCCAGCACGAGGGGAAGGGGGCAAGGGGTAGTAGGGGGAGAGAACTAAATTGGTTAAGCGTCAACTCAAAATACATCTGTACTCCGTATTGGCGACGCGACAACACAAGACACACGCTCACATGGACTCTTCGGAGCGCCGCCCTGCGCGCCCGCGAGATGCGGCCCTTGCAGCCCGCCCCGCCCCGGCGCGTCGTGGACGAAGTCAGAGTAGGGACAGTGAGTGGAGGGGAGGGGAGGGGAGGGGAGGGGCGGTATTATTGGTTTGGTGCCGCGTCTGGAGATGTTCCACCGCGCCGGCCCGCTCAGGTCGTTAGCTGCATTCCGGCGCTTCCCCGCGGACGGAGAGTAGAGCTGAGCTTAGTCGAGCTGGGCCGCGGGGGCGGCGGGGGCGGCGGGGGCCGCGTGAGGGCTGAGCGGTAGCTTTGCCCTCCTGGGGGATTTAAGCACCAGAAGAGCCACGCAATTCTTTGCAATTCCGCGGGTGGGGCCGGGCCGGGCCGGGCTGGACCAGCAAAGAGAAGCGGGCACAGGCGGCCCCCTCGAGGGAGGAGGAGGGGGGGGGGGGGGTCAGCGGCGCTGGTGTTCTTTTCAATATCCAGCGCGCCGCTGTCCCAGAGGCCCGTCCAGCCAGCAGGGGCCTAAGTGGCACGGGCTGGCCCGCGCTGCGCTAGTCTGGATTATGACTTGATCCGAGCGGCTGCAGCTTCCCCGGGCCGGCCCTTACGGACCACCTCGACGACTAGCCACCTGACGGTCAGCGAGAACACGAGATATCGAACACTGAGGTGCATTATTCGACCGCATCTCAAAGATGTGCACAGTGTGTAGAAAAGGCTGTAGGGCGAAAGCGGGGGCGATAGGGAAAATTTTCCATCAGCCAATTTATAAATAAATAAAAATAAAAATTTATAGAATCACAAGCACCACATACCGACATAAAATTCACTGAAGAGCAAACATGGGCTGTCATAAATGTAAAAAATACTTTACGGATAGAAAATTGGAAAATATATCGTAAAACTACGGGCATATTTTTTACACCGCACATTGTTCGAACCCCTCCGGCCACAACTCCCTCAGCTCCCCTTATCCCCCCCCCCTCCCCCCCCGCCCGGCCCCAGGCCTGACACGACGCGGCGGTCGAAAGACGCGCTCCGTCTTTGCGCGTCGCTGGATTTGCGGGCTCCAGAGATAAAGGCGGAGATATCTTGTGAACTCCCGGCAGCGGCAGCTCGACTCCGCAGCACCGCACGACAAAGTAGCGGACCGGGCCGGGCCGAGCAGCTGGACGGGCCGAGCTCACCCCGCCCCCTCCACCTCCCCGTCGAGCTCAACGCGAGCTCAGGAGGGCCGCGCGGGGCGGGGAGGGCCGGGGGGCCAAACTCCAGCCGGCCCGGGAGAGGACTGACTGCTAAGACTCTGCTAAAGCGCGACGCCAATGAGACTGACTCCAGCGGCCGGTGTATGGGCGGGGCGGGCGGACCTCCTGGAGCCTCCAGCACCGTGCACCACGACTAGAGAGACTCAGCGAGAGAGACTCAGCGAGAGAGAGAGAGATAGAGAGAGAGAGAGAGAGAGAGAGAGAGAGAGAGAGAGAGAGAGAGAGAGAGAGAGAGAGAGAGAGAGAGAGAGAGACGCGCCGTGATTGGATGGTTCCAACCTGAGCGCGGCGAGTTGACGTCTCTCTAGCCACCTCGCGGCGAGGTCGCTGCCGCGGGTACTGCCGCCGATGCTCGCTTCCGTCCCTCGTCTTGCCCAGCCTCCACCTCCTCCTCCTCCTCCTCCACCTCCCCGCGGGCCAGCACAGTCCGGGCGGCCCGCCCGGCCCGAGGCTCGTCGCGCCACTGAGCAGCAGATTAGTTTAATTTCCCTGAGTGGCCAGGATTTTTCTCTCGCCGCTCCTCACCGTCGGCCTCCCGTGCCGGCCGGCCGGCCGGCAGGCCGGGGCACATTACCCTTAATTAAAGACGCGAAACAACTTGATGAAATAAAATATTTGCCGGATGACATAAGGGGTATATACTTTCCTCGGGCGAGCTGCTAGGGGACTTATTAACAGAGGAGAGCCGCGCGGACACGACGGCCACGTCTGCTGCTGCCGCTCTCACGAGAATTGCGCGCATCCATGTTTGCTCCAGAGGGAGAGAGACAGAGGCAGCTGCAGCGCCGGCGGAAGAGAGAGACCAGAGAATGGACTGAGGCGCAGAGAGCGCCAGGCCAGGGGTATAGGGTTCTTTCGGGGCGGGGACGGAAGGGGGACGTGGACACGTACTATTTCAAAACGCAATCACGTATAAATGGAGTGACAAGGTGCAATTGGGAGCGAAAAGGTACGCGCGCTGCAAACCCTGGCAATCATGGGAAGAGCGAGAGAGAGAGAGAGGGAGAGAGAGAGAGAGAGAGAGAGAGAGAGAGAGAGAGAGAGAGAGAGAGAGAGAGAGAGACGCGGGGGGGGGGGGGTCGAGAGAGTGCACAGAATATCAGCAGGGCGAAGGGCGTCGCCTCCCCCTCTTTCAGAGAGACAATAGTGCTGGTGGAGATGCGTCAGGGGCGCCTCCCTTCCTCCAGCCAGTGCACGTATTGCGTTACCATCATTTTCCAATAACAATCCAATCGTATAATTTTTTACGACAAATGCGCATTTTTAACACCTCGAATCGCTGCTAAACATTTCATAGTTTTCTTTCAAGTTCGGTAAAGTTTTTCTTCTGATCACAACACAATCCGCCCGGGTCCGGTCGGGTCCCCGTCCTCACAGCACGGCCCGGCCCGGCCCGGCCCGGCGGAACGCGCTGACTGCGCGTGCGCGCGGGGGGGACGGAGGGAGAGAGACCGGCCCGGCCGCTCCCAAATAATAAAAAGAAAAGGTCACACGCTCCTTCCACACGATTCAGAAATAGAAAGAAAAATACTGACTGATCTACTTGCAGCGAAACCCTTCCAGTAAATTGTTCTCCCTTTTTCCCGTCCGCAAAACTGTTTCGGAAACCCTTTATAGGCGCTTAGCCTCGTGCAGGAGGGGCCCGCCTACGAGTAAATTGCCGAGAGGTGCTTAATTGCCGGGAGGTGCAGGCCGGGTGGGGCCCGGCGCTTAGCTCGGACACGCACCTGCTGCCGCCCCGCCGCCCGCCGCTCACCGCCTTCTGTCTCTGTCGCTGCTAATGGCGGCGAGGAGCTAAGGCCGGCAAATAAACACGTCCTCGGTATTTGAACCCGGGACTGACGAGAAGAGGCGTAGGCGGGGGAGGTGACGGCGCCGGAGGGAGGGGGGTGGAGTGACTCTCTAGTGGGAGAGCGAGAGAGACGGGGTGAGAGAGAGACTCAGCGACTCAGGCAGGCGGGGGTAAGTGTGATCTGCTCGTATCGTTCCCGGCATACGTGCCCTGTTTGCGAGGCTCCTCCTTCTACTCTTCTCCTTTTTGGGCGCCCCCCCCCCCCCCCCCCACTTTCCTCTCATCTCCCCTTTCTCTTCCTTACCCCTCCCCTCCCTTCTTGTCTCCTCTTCTCTCCACTCCTCCCATCTCCTCATCCCCCTCCCGCCTCCGACATTCCCTGTAGGCAGCGCACCACGACGGATCGTCACCTGGGGGTGTCAGTAGAGGTGAAGCCTCTCTCTCTCTCTCTCTCTCTCTCTCTCTCTCTCTCTCTCTCTCTCTCTCTCAGTCTCCGGAGTTTTGCAGCCCCGTCTGCATCCACTCTCAGGCCCCCTGAGCCCCGCGCTCATCCGCCCCGCTATGCCGCCGGCCACGATACACTCAATCCACACGGTAAAGTAGGTAAAAGGCACGGCAGCCGCCCTCTCATCCCCCCCCGTCCCTACCCCGACCCTCACCCCCTCTCGCCCCAGCTGAACCTACCCCCCGACCCTCACTCCCCGTCTCTTCAAATTTATGCCCGCGCTACGCGCCGCTGAATGCGGGGGCGTAAAAACCAGTGGCGGTGGCGAGGGCCTGGACATGACGCGGGGCGGCCGGGCGGCGCGCGGCTATCAAAGTGTGTTTTCGGGCGCAGGCCTGCACGCGACGCGAGTGCTTCGTATCTTCAGCGCGTATCGCTTATTGCTCGTATTTTCCCCGCCTGATACACGAGGAGATTAGGGGGTGCACTCTGCAGCGTGGCCCGGCCCCCCCGCCGGCCTATAGGCCCGGGGGTGGAAGTGTGGACGGGGGGCAGGGGGCGTTAGATCGGATCAGGGGGGGAGGGGGGCATAAGCTTCAGGGGGTCGGCGAGCGGACGGATGGCAAGATAAATACGAGAGTGGAGGGCGAGAGAACGCGGGGGATAAAGTTATAATTTAATGATTCCAATTATAGCTCACGCACAGAATTATGGCATCACGGTTCGAACGTCATAAAATTTCGCAATTCAAATGTCCTCTGGCTGTTTATACGGCACGTACTGGGCTCAGCGGCGCGGGGCGGCGCTGCACTCCTGGAATTAAAACGTGGCGACCGAGCTGCGGGGGGCGGGGCGGGGCGGGGCGGGGCGGGGCGGGGCGGGGCGGGGCGGCGCGGCGGGGCGGGGCGGGGACGCCTGCTGACCTTTTAGGGCCACCTCTTTAAGCACAGCTGACATTTCCCGTCTCACGTCCTCTTTGAGCGTGTGTGTGTGTGCGTGTGTGTTTCTGTGGGGCGCTTAGTGGGCGCCACGCCTCCATGGCACCCCCGAGGGGAAGGTAAGGAAGTCATAAAAGAGTGTGAAGTACATGTGTATACCATACCAACACCTCCTAGCCCCGTGTCGCCCGAGCTATATCACACGTAATGTTGTGTGTAAAGGTGAGAACACACCGAAAAAAATAATATAGCTGAGAATTCGCCATTGGAACTCGTTATCATAGCATAGCTGTTAAGAGTAAATTTTCGTCTTCTGCCAGCGTTCGTAGCTTTTGGTAGCAGTGTGTGCCAAAAATATTGATAATCAATCAAAAATATATTTTGTTGTTTGCTAAAAAAAATCGAGCGCCGCCACGGGCAGACGATCGGTGACGCGTCCCCGTCCCCGTCACGTATGGAGAGGAGAAAGCCCTCGGTGACGTCACGGAGCAAAAGCCGAGAACCGGGAAATAAATGGCGCCAACAGGGGGCGCGTCCGACACGGCACACGCGCGGGGAAAAGAGGATGAATTAAACTATATAGGGAGCACAGTGAGTGAGTGAGAGAGAGGGAGAGGGAGAGGGAGAGAGAGAGGAAGAGAAAGAGAAAGAGGAAGAGGGAGAGGGAGAGGGAGAGGGAGAGGGAGAGGGAGAGAGAGAGAGAGAGAGAGAGAGAGAGAGAGAGAGAGAGAGGGAGAGGGAGAGGGAGAGAGAGAGAGCGCCTCCCCGCCCATCCATCCCCTGCTCGCCCTGCTCCTTGCAGCGCTGTCCGCTGTCCGTCCGCCTGTCGGCCGGCGCCGTCTATTTGTCTGTTCGCCGCGGCGCGCCTGTCCGTCCGGCTCGCTTGCAGAGAACAGCTGATTAATAAAACTTAATTTACTGACCGGCCGGGCCGGGCCAGCCCGCTCCCCTCAGCCAGTGACTGCGCCAGTGGCGCGCCCGGGCGCCCTGCCCTGCCGCCACCGCCCGGCCCCGACCCGACCCGACCCGCCAGTTACTTCCATTCAATTACATACTAGTAGGGCAGGCCGAGGGAAGGGGAACATGGGGCCGGAATAAGGGAAAAAAAATATATTCAACAGAAAGTAAACGAAACAGACGAATACAATAGAAAAACGGCACAGCACGGTGGAGGAAAAAAAGAATGGAGGAACACGTCAGTCCAAGAAATGGAAGAGAACAGCCCCGGCCGCGGCGCACCCCCGCCTTGTCTCAACGGCCAATAATTACTCGTTTGGTCCGATTGGCGCTCTGAGCCTCGCCGAGAAATAACTTCCCCGTCGGACTGGCCCGGCCCGGCGGGGCGCAGCGCGCAGCCACCGCTCTGCTCCGCACCCCAAGAATACGACACCGGGAGACTTGAGACTTGCCTGATGATTGAAAGCTTACCTCCCCCCCCTCCCCCTCCTCTACCAGGGCCACTGGCCCCTCCAGAACCCCCCGCCACCCTCACCAGCATTCCCCTTATCTTCTCCTTCACGACAAAGTCAGGCAGCGGCGGGCGGAATGCTTTTTTGCCCCCTCCCCCCCCCTCCACCCCGCTCACCTCGCCGCCCCGGAGAAATGTCGAAGGAAATGCGAATAAAGAAGAAGCTCCCGTGGCGCCGCGCGTGGCGAGAGAGACAACTACCGACTGTTATCGCGAAGAGGGAGGGGGGATAGTGGCGTGCAGCAGTATTGTTCTTTCTCCTCCGACGAGTCAGCCATGGCGCGCCGGGCCGGGCCGGGTCGGGTCGGGAGGAAAGACCCTTTACCACAGACATACACAGCAGCCAATTCCTATCGAGCCAAACTCATTTTTCCTTCCCATTTTCCTGGCGCCAAAATAACGAAGCATGATAGGCTAGGCGAGGTGGGCGGGACGTTTGGGTTTACTCTGCAAAATCAAGGGTGCACAAGTATGCATTATTTATACAGCATAACTTCAAGTATTCAGTAAAGAGTGTGTACATGGACATGTATGCAGTAAATAGTGGACCAATGTAACACTCTTTAGCGTTACAGTTACAGTTCAGTTGGAACTTATAATACGTTACGTTATTTGTAACGTAACTTAAATTGGAAAAATGCAAGGTATTTTCAGAATAACAGAATCGTAAATATGGTATTGCCTTTTAGTAGCAATACGCATTCCTTTATCCCATTCAGAATCAAAACCATAAAATATTTAGGTTCTGTTAAAGCAGCGGAGATAATGCGAATGTTACAAGTTACAGGAACGTTACATTTCAGGTAACTTTGCTCCGTTACAAGGGCAACAAATAAAAAGAATGTTTAGTTTATACACGAAACGTAACGCAGAACAGCAGCATTGTAACAATTGAAAAGTTAAGTTACTGGTCCCTGGTAAATAGTGTCCATGTACACACTCTTTACTGAATACTTGAAGGTATGCTGTAAATAACGCATACATTTACACATTTGTTTTTCCATAGTAGAAGCACGGGTAAATCGAAAGCGTAGTTGTTCACCTTTTTCAAGCGAACAAGACCTTACGCCCTTGTTCAAGCTTACAACTACGCTTCAAGGAAACTCCCCACATGCATTTAGGTAGGAGAAAAGGAGCGCATGAGCTCTTGTACGCTTCAAGAAGGGCGTATACGGGCTGTACGCTTCTTGAAAGGCGCTGTGTTACGCCATTACTGTAGTGAGAAGGGCTTGTGTCCGCGCCGCGCGGGGCCGGTGCTGGGCCGGGCACTGAAGCCGGTATCAGAGTTTGCTCTTTTCGGAGCTGCGAGAGAAAACGTGACATGATACGGGGCAGCCAACGCGCTGCAGGCAGGCACTAGTTGCGCCCCAGTGAGCGGAAGCCGGCAGCGGAAAAAAAGTACCCGGCGCGCGCGACAGACATCGAGGAGATAGATCGAGCGAGAGCAAAACAATAGCAGCGGAAAGCATTGCGATTGTTGCGAATAAGCAAGAGAAACGGAGAGAAAGGGGGGGGGGGTGGACAGGTCGCGGGAAAAACCCACGAGAAAGACGAGAGGGTAGAGAGAGGAGAGGGGGTGGGGAGCAGAAGTGAAAGGGAGGAGTGTCGATAAGACACATGTGGGCTGGGCGATTAAAGGGTCGCCAGTCAAAGAGCCGTGAGTGAAAGGGTTCAAGAGAAGAGAAAGGCAAAGGGAGGGGGGGAATGTGGAGGGAGGAGGGGGCGGGAGGGGCGGCAGGGCGACGCGTAAAAGGCAACGGCCCCGGAATGTTTGCAGGAAGGGTGGACGATGAGACAATGGCACTTCGCACGACAGAGAAATAGCGAGAGAGAGAGAGAGAGAGAGAGAGAGAGAGAGAGAGAGAGAGAGAGAGAGAGAGAGAGAGAGAGAGAGAGAGGCAGGCTTCAGGGCAGGAGAGGAAAGTACGGTAGTTAGAGGGTGAGAGAAGCATAGAGAGGTGGCTGTGGAAAGGGCGTGTGGTTATAGTGGAGAGAGGGAGAGAGAGAGGCGACACGCATTGGGAAGGGAGGCGGGAGGGTCGCTTGTCGAAGCGGTAGCGCCATGGAAAGTATGCCTCCTCTCCTCCCCGATCCCTCCCCTCCCTCCTGGCATCCCTCTCTCCCGCCCTTCACACACCGAAATTCTTGCGCTGTAAAGTGTGTCGGGGATCCTCCGTAAGTTATGCGCCCAGCGGCCGGGCCTTGCCAAACACCCCCTAGCTACCGCGCCCCGCCCCCGCCCACTGTAATCAGCCGTGGCGCACACCTCCGGCCGAGCCCGCCCGCCCCGCCCCGCCCCGCCCCGCCCCGCCCCGCCCCGCCCCACCCCACGTGTCAGTCAGCCCTCCCAGGCCCGGGTCCGATAAGCCCACGCAGTGATTTCTCATAGCGACTGCGGCCGAGTCCCGGAGCGAGGTTTGAGATTCCCCGATTCCGCACCCACTTCCCCCTTCCTACCCCCGTACCCTTCCTACCCCCTTCCTCTGTCTTTCGTTTGCTTCCTGAGCCGCGGAACGCAGAGGGGAGGACGGAAGAGAGGAGGAAAGAATTCATTTCCGTGCGCCCGACGCCTCTGCGCCGCGCGTTAGTTTTCGCAATATTTTTTTTTTTTTCGTTTTTTTAAATTGCACGACTCCTTGGACCAATCGATGCCGGTCACAACAGACAGCAGAGGAGGACTCGTTCTGAGCTCGGCCTCGGCCCTCTTGGTTAGCAAGTTGTTTATATATTTATGCACTCAAGACAGTCGCTCGCGGAGGTTCTTGGATGGCAGCGGGCGGGGCGGGGCGGGGCGGAGTGGCGGAGTGGCGGGGGTGGGGTGGGGTGAGGTGGGGTGGGGTGGGGCGGGGTGGGGCGGCTGTATGGACGCTGCTCGATCAGTTATTCACGGAAAATAACTCTCGTTCCGCTCGAGAGGCAGAGAGTGGGAGGAGCGGAGGGCGGAGGGGGGATGGAAGAAGTCCTCCACTCGACAACAATAACAACCATGATTTTGCCAATGGAGTGGAACCGTGGAGCAAACCATGGCATGGAATCCCTCCAGTTGTCGTCCTTGTTGTCCAGGGGTGGGGAGGGGGAGGGAGAGGGGGGAGATATAGGAGTGAGGGGGATGGGAGCCAACGTTTGCAGTCCCTAAAGCAAATCCTCCTCAGCCGCGGCCCGTAAGCCCCTCTCTCTCTCTCTCTCTCTCTCTCTCTCTCTCTCTCTCTCTCTCTCTCTCTCCTCTCTCTCCTCCGCCTCTCTCCTCGACCAAAAACATTTCCGATGGCCGCCCCGCCCCGCCCCGCCGCGGCTAGCTCACTCCGCTCGATCACTGGACCCTTTTTGGCGCGACTCGACCCGCTGCGCTGCGCAGGGCAACAAGTCTGCATGGCCGCCATCCTCTGGCCCCGCCCCGCCCCGCCCCGCCCCGCCCCGCCCGGCCCCGCCCGCCACGGCCGCGCAGCCTAACACACAAACATCTTAGCCGTCTTCATACCACGCGGCCCTCGGATCAGATAAGTCCACCAAAGTTCCGGAATCATATTCACCTCATTACACTTGGAGATGAAACCACAGTTCGCGCTGCGCGGTGCGGTACGGCGGGGGGAGTGGGAGGTGAGGGGTAGAGGGACCCCCCCCCCCCCTACCCCCACAAACACCTCTCGCCGCCTGCAGAGCTACGCGCGACGCTGCTGCTCTCTTTCGGCTTTACTTACAACTCTGCTATTTTCCTCCCGCGAGACAATTTCCCCCTTTCCGCGCGCCCCGCCCCACCCCACCTCACCCCGCCCCGCCCCGCCCCACCTCGCCCCGCCCCGCCGCTCGCCTGCCCTACCGTCCTCCCTTAAGTGCCACAACTGCCGCTTCGACGATTGCAGACGCCACGGCTGTTTACACGTGCGAAAATTATGGCGACAGTCTACGAATAAAACGGCAGAGGAGGAGAAGAAGGTTATAGGCGGGAGGGGAGGGGGAAAGGAGGGGGAGGAGGAAATGGCGAGGGAGGCGGGGGACGGGTAAAGGTGGGGCTCAGCGAGGCGGCGGCCGGGATGGAATCTGGGTTATGGAAAGACAACGGGCATGCAGCGACAGCGACACCACCAACCCCATCCGCAAAATAAACTTTATCCCCGCAAAAAAGGAATGAAAACAAACGCGTAAACGAGTTGTATGGGGGAGAACCTTCGCGGAAGTCAGCGCACCGCGCGGGGTGAGGGGGGGGGGGCACTGGCGGCGCCGCGCGGCGCGCTGCCGTGCTCGTCGGTGTGAATGACAACTCCTGGCAGGTAGGCAGCCCGCCAGCAGCGCCAGCGCGCTCCACAAAGTTCGGCGGCGGCGGGGAGTGTCTCTCTCGGGGCGGAGCTGCAGCAGCCTGCCGCGCGCCGCGCCACAGCCGTGCACGCCGCCTTGATATGCAAATTGAAGCGAAAGCTGTAATTATAACAACAGGGAAGAGTGTGGCTGCGCGGCGGTGGCCCGAGTTCTCAAGATAAAACTTTGAAACACTTGACTACGTCCGGCCACGCCACGCCGCGCCACGCCGCGAGGCTCGAGGGGCCTTGCTGGGCGCCGCGCCGCACGCCCGCACGAAAACTGTATTCTAATACCGACCTGCGTGGGGCCGGGCCAGAGCAGACGGAAACGAGACGGAGGGGGAGAGAGAGAGAGAGAGAGAGAGAGAGAGGGAGAGGGAGAGAGAGAGAGAGAGAGAGAGAGAGAGAGAGAGAGAGAGAGAGAGAGAGAGAGAGAGAGAGAGAGAGAGAGGAGAGAGAGAGAGAGAGAGAGAGAGAGAGAGAGAGAGAGAGAGAGAGAGAGAGAGAGAGAGAGAGAGAGAGAGAGAGAGAGAGAGAGAGAGAGAGAGAGAGAGAGAGAGAGAGAGAGCGAGAGAGAGAGAGAAAGATAAGAGGAGAGAGAGAGAGAGAGAGAGAGAGAGAGAGAGAGAGAGAGAGAGAGAGAGAGAGAGAGAGAGAGAGAGAGAGGGAGAGAGAGAGAGAGAGAGAGAGAGTCGCACAGAACGCAGCCCAGGAGGTGGTAGAGGTGGTAGCGGTGGTAGTGCCTTTATTATTTTGCCAGCAGCGCGCGCCACGCCCACGCTGTTGCTTAAAGAGCGAGCGAGAGAGAAAAGTAAGGGGGGGGGTGAAGGAGAGAGAGGGAGAGACACAGGGCGCGTGCGAGTGAGAGGGGGGAGTTATTTTTGGGTGAGCTGTTTCCGAACACCATTTTGGGCGTGGCAGCGAGCGCGGCGCGGCGATAACTAACGAAGGGCCGTAAGAATGAGACCGACAACCACGCCCCCACTTGTCAACCCGACCAAAAGCACAAGTATAATTTTTCCATTCCTATGGCGCTTGACAACACACAAAAAAATAAGCTAGAGAGGCAAATGTCGAAATGGGTGTAGTCGGAAAGTTTTTCCAGAGACATCCAGCCAGAGCCGCTCCTCGGGCCAGGACGACACTCCACTCTTGCTGCTGGTTCATGGCAGCGCGCGTCGTGTCCCCCCCCCCCACCCCCCACCACGCTAAAAAAAGAAGTAGCATGATGCGCATTCCTTCTACCGAGCAGCACAACGCAGAGAAATGCCCGCAGATACAGTCGATATGCTTCCGTACCGCTGGCTGCTGGCGCCCCGGCGCCTGCAGGGTAGGCCACCCGCGCGCGCGCCTGCCGAGCGGGACTGCATACCTCCAGCAGCGCAGGCGCTTCTCCACGACTCGCTGCCTTTCTCGTCTCTCGGCTCCTCTCCCCTCCCCACTGCCGCCACTTTACACACCGAGATTCGCCTCTTCTCCGGCAGCAGCAGCAGCCCCTTGTGCTCGCCCCCGCCGCGCGCACTGCCTTGTGCAGCGGGGAGGACTACAGCAGCTGTGCTTCAAGCTGCGATGAGGCGAAGAAAAGGTGCACCACCCAACGCTTCTGGGCAGGACTGCAGCAGTGGCACACTCTAAAAATCTATAGCTTGCAGTGGCATTATTCACCGTCGCTTCCGGTGAAAATCACCTCCAGCTTTTATTAGTGCAGCGACAGCAGGTATGAATCATTAACGTTTAGCGCCGCGGCGGCCGCGGGCCGCCCGGGTGGGCCGCGAGTCATGGAGGCGCAGGCGCGGCGGGGCGGGGCGGGGCGGCGGGACCAGGCCACGTGACCGAGTCACGCAAGGGCAGCAGGAGGGGGCGGGGCGGGGCGGGGCGGGGCGGGGCGGGGCGGGGCGGGGCGGGGCGTGGCGGGGCTGCGGTGACTCTCTCTGGGTACTTAACCTCTCGCCGCCACGTGTTTCACTTTTGGGCGCAGGTCATCGCGCCGCGTCACCGCTATAGGCGCCCAGCCCAGCCCCGCCCCGCCCGCCAGCCCAGCCGAGCCCCGCCCCGCCCCGCCCCGCCCCGCCCCGCCCCGCCCCGCCCCGCCCCGCCCAGCGGGCGCGAGTCACTCCGCCTGACTGCAGCTCGCGTTGCGCCTCGTGCACGTGACCAGCACCAGGGCGTTTAACGGCGGCGCCGGACAGTGCGGGCGCCACGCCCTCCAGGGCCCGCCACGTCACAGGGCGGCCGTGAGTCAAAGTCATAAAACACCAAGAAGTTCAAGCGCGCAGGAACCAAAAGTGTTTGAGCACTGTAAGTCTTGAGGTACCTCAACCTCATTCTACACCCTTTAAGGGTTGGCAATCTTGCTCAAAATGCAGTTCTGCCACCTTTTACGGAACCTTTTCGGTGCGAAATGGAAGCCCTGCAGCTGAAATTGCCGCCTTATGAGTGTGAATATTCTTCCCCCTTTTTGGGGTGACCCTAGGGTCACACATTACTTGTAGCAGCTGCGTAAAGTGAACGTGTGAAGTTTCCAAGGAACTTTACTTTTGAAGCGACAAGTATTCGAGTAGAAATTTATTCAACTGCCAGAGGGCGATGCGTTCGAAAACAGGTTTCTAGTGCGCAAACTAGCTCAATCAGTGCGTCATGCTGGCCTCTGTGTGCAGGCCCGGCCGGTCGGCCCCTGAGTCGTGTTCTCGGGGGTGTTGATGTGGGCGGTGGGGCGAGGTGCCTAGCTCGCCTGGTGCCGGGGCTTCCGTGGGGCCGTGGGGCCAGGCCCTAGGGCTGGCAGTCACACATCAGGCCATGATTTACACAAGATCGCAGGGGTCCGGCGGCGGCGGGAGAGAGAGAGAGAGAGAGAGAGAGAGAGAGAGAGAGAGAGAGAGAGAGAGAGAGAGAGAGAGAGGGGGGGCGTTGCTGCGGTCTGCTTTTTGCCGCGGACGGAGATGGCAGGCAGTCAGGAGGGTTCTCCATAAATTACGTGATACAAATCTCGAGGCCAGCCATACCGCCGCGCTGTGTAGCACTACCACGGCGTGGCGGGGCCGCGCTGGCACGGACACAGACTCTCCTCTCGCTGTGCGCTGCCCGCCCCGCCCCGCCCCGCCCCGCCCCGCCCCGCCCCGCCCCGTCCGTCTGCAAACTCGATTAGTCTCACTCTCCTTCCCACGCGCACGCTCTCATACTGATAGGCCGGCATTATTCGCAGTCAAGTAGTGACTCGTGCTGTCAAAATCCAATTTAGCTGGTTATTCTCTGGGGGTATTGTTATCCTGGGATAATGATACCTCCCACATGGGGGGTACCGGTCATCGTTCTATGATGATGACCATAGCAGAAATACGTTAGGGGCGTGGGGGTATGTTCATCCCAGGATGATGGTACCCCTGGTATTCTTAAACTGGGGGTAGGTTCTTCACCTCACACCGGGGCTGGGGCTGGAGCTCGTCGCGGAGCCGGCGCCGCGCCCGCGACAGGACACAGCGGCTCCTCATCAGTCACGAGGAGCTTGGCGGGGCGGAGGGGGGGCGGGGGGCAGAGCGGAGCGACAGGCGCACAGACGGACCGGCGCGGCGCGACGGGCAGGAGCGCGCGGATAATCAAAAGATAGCGGAGGCAACGGGTTTGTACCTCTGCTGGGCGGAGGTACAAGGATTTTGTAGCTGTCGGTACACACTACCGACTCTAAACCCTTCTGCATGATTTTGGCATCGTTCTGCACAATTATAAACAGCACCATGGTTATGCAAAAAAAAAAAAAATTCAGAACTATGCACACATTGTACATAAATTATGAAAAAATTTGTGCGAAAGGGACAGAATTAGGCATAGTAATTCAGAAAAAAAAGTATGCATGGTTATGGTTACTTAGAATACTGCAAGGCTTATGCACAATAAAGTGCATGAGGGTTTAGTGTGTAACGGGGACAGATTATTCACGCACTTGACTCGCGTCATTCGGGCTGCGAGTGAGTGGAGTCGTCCCACACCTACAAGCAGATTGCACACTTGCTTGGCTTTTCCCCCCGGAGCCTCCTCGGCGCACCCGCCCGCAGGCGATCGTCGCCATACATCGTTTGCTCGAGCGGCTTTCAGCGTCGCGGCTACACACGTCGCGCGTGACGACGAGCGTGACGACGAGCGTGACGTCACGCTACAGCGGTAACAGTATAACGGTGTTGAAACAGAATACGTCATCTCGCTAAGCAAACTCTATTCCGGCGGGGCGGGCGAGCAGGCGAGCGCGCACCCCGGCAGCGAGCTGAATTCCCTGGACTGAACCACCTCTCGCCCGCCGCGCCCCGCCCCGCCCCGCCCCGCCCCGCCACCGAGCAGACCGACCACGTAAGAGTGAGCTAGGGCGGGCCCAGAGCCCCGCCGGCCCCCGCGGCCCCCGCGGCCCCGCATACCTCCGCACCGCACTGCACCACAGTGCCTCCGACTGCGCGGCGGGGCGGCGAGTTGCGGTCGAGTTGCAGGCCAGAGAGAGGCATGGAGCTGCCCCTGCTCCCGCCACTTCTGCCTTGCCGCTGCTGACTCTGCCCCCTGACTACCCCCCCCCCTCTCCTCCCCTTCTCCACCCCTCTCGCTCGCTCGCTCGCGGCGGAAATATTTCCCTAATTTGCAGGCATCCCGCCGTTTTCACAGCTCAGTGGGGAGTAAGCGTTACGCCCCACCTGAACGAACAGACCAGTGCGGCGCCCCGCCGCGCCCCACCCCGCCCCACACCGCAAACTGCTTTTGGTTCACTTGCTGCGAGGCTGCTTGCATGTTGGGAGGGTTCATCGCCGCCCTGCTGAGAGGGTAGGAGGGGTCCGAGGTGCTGGCGGGGCTAGGCTCAGTAGGGTTAGAGCGGTGGGACCGGAAGAAACGCCCCGTGGATACCCCGCGCGCTAGGGACTCTCCATGCTTTCCTCACGGGGGTGTCTCTCGCGCGTGGGTTATCGCAGGGTCCATTACTTCGCGAGTACCCCGCAAGGCAAGCGCAGCAGGACCGCGTCATGCGGGGAATCAGATGGGGCTGTTACCGCGGGGGAAGCGGGCGCGGCGCGGCGCGTGTAGGCCAAGGTCACGGCTTACCCCCTCGTCACAGCGGCGGCCAGGAGGCCGCCACGGGCTCACCGCCCCCCTCAGGCCTTCTGCTGCGGCCGCCACTTACCTGGAACAAAACAGAGGAAAAAGGTCATCATTAGGAGTCGACTTGGCAGTGTGTCTCTGGGCCTCGGGCCGGGAGGGGCCTGAGCACCTGGCCCTGTGCTGGCCCTGGCGGGGGCGGGTGCCCCTCGCAGACACCATCACCTCCAGCCCCGGCTGCGCGGGGCGGGGCGGGGCGGGGCGGGGCGGGGCAGCAGGCTGAGCGTCTTGCCCGGCACAAGAAGTTTCGTTTCACGCAGGAGGAGAGAGGAGGTTCGTCTGGCCCGGTGCGGCCCTAAACAGACGGACTTTCCGCTTGGATTGAGCACAAGGGTGGGTAGGGCACCCTCCTTCTTCCCCAGGGCCGGGCGGGGCGGGGCGGGGCGGGGCGGGGCGGGCGGGGCGGGGCGGGGCCTCGGCGCCACGACACGCGCTTAGGGTGAGCCGATCGGAGCCAGCTTAGGCAGCAGAGGCACGCCACGCCACGCCACGCCACGCCACGCCACGCCACGCCACGCCACGCCACGCCACGCCACGCCACCGCCTCGGGGCGCAGAGAAGAGGAGAGGCTAGGCGAAACACATTCGGGTCACGGTCATGGGCGCTTTTTGTTTAGTTTCGATATTCACGAGCCCGTTCAGTTAGAATAACGTTACAGTGATTTCAATACTTTGGTTGAACGTACTACCATCTCACACACTGATTCGATATATTTTGATTACTGCAAAGAGTACTTAAAGTCGCGCGAGTATGAGAAACCTACAGGTTGGAGTTCTAGAACTTTGCTCGACGATTAACTTTTCAATGCGAGTCACACAAACGCAGCAGGAGGCCGCACAGGAGCCGAGCGCGCAAGATACTACAGGCGATGTGAGGGTTAGAACCCTATAACCCCGACTCTTTCCCGCCTTTTTTTTTTCGCCGCACTCAGACTGACACGGAGCGGCAATTTGACAGTTTTTCTTTCGCTTTTTCGTCACTGCCGGGCGGAGCAGCCGCGCGCGGACTCATCGTGATGTTGCAAAAGCAGGGAGGGTCGCTGGAGCGGGTGGCGCGGCGCGGCGGGGGCTGATATGAGGGACGCTTCCGCAATTTAGTATGGAGATATTTTTACGCACGCGGAGTTAGTTCCGCCGCTGAATAAGGAGAGGGGGTGAGTAAGCGAGAGAGAGAGAGAGAGAGAGAGAGAGAGAGAGAGAGAGAGAGAGAGAGAGAGAGGGGGGGCGTTGCATGCGGGTATGTAACAGAGAGGAAATGAGAGGAGGAGGAGGAGGGGGCGGGGAAAGAAGCCCTCTACCAGAGCAAAAAAAAAAGTTTTGTCAAAAAACGCATAGCGGTGTCATCAATCGTGCCAACTTATCGCGGCAATCGCGCAGCACCAGTGAAACGGCACACTGATCGGAAACGGCAGCGGTTTTAATCACACGCGGCGGGTAGGGTGAACGGATTCCCGTTGGAACTGCGGAATTCATTTCACTTCGGTCGAGGCAAGTATCCGGAGCAGCGAGAGACCGCAGCCAATGGGGGCGCCGGGCGGGGCGGGGCGGGGCGGGGTCCCGACAGGGCTTAATTCTCGCGCAATACATTGCAACAATGTAGCCCGCGGAGCAAGGCGCGCGCCGCGGTGTGGTGGGGAGACAGAGGGGGCTGGTGGGGGGAGAAGCTTCGGCAGACAAGACTCCGGATGTAAATATTGATCGGGACCAACACCAGCAATAAGCATTGCGCGGCACCCGCCCCGCCCCGCCCCGCCCCGCCCCGCCCCGCCCCGCCCGGGTGCGCGCAACGCGTTTGTTCGCTCCGCCACGCCGCTGCCGGTTTCTCGAGAAATCATTCCCCTCAGTGCGCTGCACGGAAACGAGGTCGTCCGGCCGCCGCGGTGGCAGCAGACTGCAGGCCGCAGCAGACTGCAGGCAGGCAGGCAGGCAGCACTACCTCCACCGCACCTCCTCAGCGTGACGCGGCGTGTACCGGGACGCGTGACGTCACGCGCGACTGTCGAGGCCTCAACGACGAGGAAAGCCTCATGGCAATGACACGGCATAAGGCCAGGCACCGGGTGTTTCTTTGAGTGCCTAACAGTGTTGCGGGTTTGCCTACCCGATTCGCCCTTCAGGCGCCATGGCCCCTGCAGCGCTGGAGAGTATGCAATCCCACAACACTGTCACGCATTCAAAGAAACACCCGGTACGTCCCCGTGTACGCAGCCCGGCCCGGCCGCTTATTTACAATCCCTTGGCGATTCAGCATTGTGAATAAGCGCCCCGGCCCGCCGCGCCGCCTGCATCAGCCCAGTTAGGGGTGGGAATGGTCAGCTTGGCGGTTCTCCAAAACGACCGAAGGCCATATTTGCCACGACATTAGTAAAGAGAAATCGCCGGCCCGGCCCCGGCCCCGGCCCCGGCCCCGGCCCAGCGCGGCCGACAAACGACGACGGCGTTGGGGCGGGCGAGTCCAGCCCCCTCGCCCCCCGCCCTCAACCCCCTGCGCACTGCCCTCAACCCCCCGCCCACCGCCCTCCCGCCCCTAAACACCGCCCCCGACTTATTCGGGGGCGGCAGGCCCGCGAGCTGCTTATACACCTCTTTACCTGCGCCGCCCGGCCCGGCGCCGCCCCCTCCATCGCGGGCGGGGCCAGGCCATCAGGACGGCAAACATTTGCATACTCATTATTGAAAACAAGAGGCGGCACAAACTCCCGCCCCGCCCCACCCCGCACTGCCATGAGATTAGATCATTGCGCTGCCGCTGGCCCGGCGCGGGGCGGCGCGGCGCCTGGCGGGGACATTACCGCTCCATTCCTTAACGGCCCCGCCCCGCCCCGCCCCGCCCCGCCCCGTCGCGCCCCGCCACCTCATCAGATCAGATCGGCCCGGAGACTAATTTGTTAATTACTATCCTGAGCATTAAGACAACTGCTTTCACGGTCGTCATCGCGGGGCGTGGCGCGGCGTACACTGTTACAAATTACAACGGGAATTTATTTGAGGGGATGGCCCGGTAATTTTTTAGCCGGTCTGAATCGATTTCAAATTCACGGGTTATTGGACACTTTGCAACTAAGTAAGTACGGAAACGCCCGTAATTTTCTACTACGGTTTCTCCTGTATTTTAGAAATACGGACGGCTCCGTAAAAATAAATTACGGTGCATTCCGTCGTCACTTCCGTAATATGCTTCGGGATTTTCAACAAAGTAGGCAGGGTGATGCGGCCTAACCGTTACCAGGTGGGCGGGGCGCGCGGCTGCCGGGGTCAGACGGTCACGCATCGCCACACAACTGCTGCACCGCTGGGTGTCGCTGCGTACCACGAGCTCTCGATTCAATTACAATTATCGCATGTTATTATGTCTACGTCTTAAAATGTTGCCAATAACTTATGGCGAGTTTGTAGAATATCTGATACATTAACGATTTCAAACAGACGCGCATCTCCCGTCAACGTCTTCGGGTTTTCGCGTCATTCTTCTTGCTGGAGTTATTTCGTCCGGAGCAGCAGCAGGCGGCAGCAGGCGGCAGCAGGCGGCAGCAGGAACGCAGCAGGACGCCCCCTGCAGGACCCATAGGCGCTCTCCGGTCGTCTCCTCAGCGAGGGAGGAGAAGAGATTCCCAGCGGACTCCGCCCCGCCCCTCCCTCCCTCTTCGGCATTCATCGCGATGCGGGTCTTGGGAGAAAATGTCTCATCAGCGAGGAACATAACAAGACGTCTCGACCAAGAATTCCCCTTCTTCTGCCCCTCCCGGGGTACTAGCTGGGGGGGAAGGGGGGGGGGGCAGCGTCTGGAGGGGGCTGGCTGACGAGTCAAGAGCATCATAGCCGTATCTGACGTACAAACTAGGCGACAAACCGCCGTCAGCATACCAGCGCCTACCTCCGTGTTTATTACAGCCCCCCACCACCGTGCACCCCACGCCAACCCTTTGCCCCCTCCCAGCGAGTAACATTTTTTTACGACCCGTTGGTGCGTCTAAAATAGATGCGCGCGCGTGCGGGCGGGAGGGAGAGGGAGGGAGAGGGAGGAGGGAGGGAAGAGGGAGGGAAGAGGGTCCTAGGGGAGAGGAGGGCGGGAGAAAGGTGTCTCAGAATGCCCCCGCGTGTTTACCCTGCGCCGCGTAGAGCGGGTGCCGTAGGTACAAGACCCCCCCCCCCCCCCCCCCCATCCCGCTGGGAATTCACTATTCCACGCCGCTGCTGCGGGCCGCGCCCCGGTCATAACAGAAAATAATCATCAAAGCAACAACAAAAAGGTGCGACGGCCGTATTAAAACAGTTCTGTCCCGGCTGCGCCCGCGCGCCTGCGTCGAGCCCCCGGGGGGCGGCAGTGCCGGGCCGGACGGTAGAAGCTGCTGGGCGCGGGAACAGGCACTTCCACACTGCCATGTTGCGAGTCAAAGCAAGAATCCATTACCATTACTTTATTCTATACATGTGCCCTTCAAAATTAACAGTCAATAAGAGACGGAAATGGGACTTTCATTGCTTCGAGGTTAGAAGTGGTACACCGCACCACCTAATTTTCTGTCACATCTTGATAATCCAGCCTGACAACATAATGCTCGTAAATTGCCTCGTAATTCAGTCGCCGGCGTAAGGTGAGCCTTCTCCCCGCCCCGCCCCGCCCCGCCCCGCCCCGCCCCGCGCACAAGAAGCCGACAACAAGACGGCGTCGGCCTGCCGCTTGTCAGAGCCTTAAAATGATTATTGGTCGCAAATAGACATGTGACCCCCCCCCACCACCACCACCACCACCACCTCCGCGCAGCCGAGCGCCTTGTGGAACTGCTCGTATTATGTCTGTCACGAGACTGTACTGTACTTTGTCCTGAATTATGGGCCATGTGCCGCCCCTACCTATCGCACCCCTTTCACATATCCCCCACCTCCTCTCTCCCTCCCCCACTCTCCCACGCGTGGCGGGGCGGGGCGGGGCGGGGCGGGGCGGGGTACTAATTCTTCACCGGAGAGCTTTAGGCCCACAGGCCCGCCGGGCCCGGCCGGTGGGCCGGCTTGTCATCTTTGTCCTGATTCCTCACGCGCTGCTGTTGGTCGCCTCATATTTACCGTGGGACCGAGTAGGTTGTTAGGGGCCGACGTAAAAGTTTGTTGTCTAAGCGTGGCGGGGCGGGGCGGGGTGGGGTGGGGCGGGGTGGGGCGGGGTGGGGTGGGGTGGGGCGGGGCGGGGAGGTGTTCCAGGACAAACACGCGGCCGTCTCCATCGCGAGTAGGGAGCGTGGGACCACGCGTGGGACCACGCGAGCCATGAAAAATATGTCGTATTTCCTGTTTGGGAGTTAGAGGTTGTCAGGGACGCACCCTCCGCCGTACCGCGCGCCGCGCCCTCACCACCCCGGCCAGCAGACTGTAGTTGCCATGCGCACTTGTGATGGAACTACTGAATCACCGGGGGCCGGGCGGGTATTTCTTTTTCATAACATTCCGCAATTTCCGTCTGCATCCCCCTCCCTACCCCTCCCCCGTGCTGCCACGCCATGCCCCCCCCCCCCCCAACCTCCCAGACCGCTAACACCTTTCCCTCCAAGACCACGCGGTCGGGTCAAATTATCTACATAAAAACGCCGCCCCCCATTCACGTCTTCTTTTTTTTTTCCAAAGTTATTTTGCCAATACTTTTGCGTCATCCCGTTTCCCCGCGCCACGCCGCGCGGTTAGGAGGCGTTACGCGCGCGGAGGCGGCTCTGGGCGCAAAGGTGGCAGGCCAAACTTTTTTTTACGACATTTGCCACGATTTTATCGCCGACCCGGATGCTCCTCAAGGTCCGCTTGTTAAAGTGGACGTAACCCTGCGCGTCCTTCAGCCGCCCCGCCCCGCCCCGCCACGGACCGATCGAACGCAGAATGACAACTCTGCCCGCCCCGCCCCGCCCCGCCCCGCCCCGCCCCACACGCGGTCATGTTTTTTCTTCCGCCCGACTCGCCTCGTTTCGTCCACGTTCCGTTTCTCATTCAGCGTTCCGGGGCCGCGATTTCTTGCGGACGGCAAAACGAAGATGAAGGGGGACGTGTCGCAGGAACAAAAAAGGGGGAAGCAGCGGCCGTGCGAGAGGACCCGGGGGGGGGGAGGAGGGGCGTAGGGGGTGGCAGCAGGACACGCCGTGCGGAATGTCATGGGGGGAGCCCTTCCCTCAGTCAATAGGGGAGACAAGCGCCCCCCCCCCCCCCACCTACCCGACCTCTATGACTAACCACCCATATCCACCAACCTCACATCCTTGACACCGCCCCCCCACGAGACCCGAGGGGCGAGGGGAGGGGAAGGACATTTTCACCCACCCTTTTCCACACACTACTGCAAGAGCGGGACAATGTGAACATGATTGAACACAGAGAAGGAGGGAGAGAGAGAGAGAGAGAGAGAGAGAGAGAGAGAGAGAGAGAGAGAGAGAGAGAGAGAGAGAGAGAGAGAGAGAGAGAGAGAGAGAGAGAGTGTATGTGCAAACAACTAATTTCACAAAATAAGGGCAAATTATTAATGCTTTGATAATTCTGCAGCGGTCTTTTTTGCTCATCTCGTGCAACGCCATTGGCGAAAGGAGAGCGTCCTCAAAAAAAGAACACGACGTCCCATATCTCTCTCTCTCTCTCTCTCTCTCTCTCTCTCTCTCTCTCTCTCGCTCAACCTTCTCGCAACGCGGACGCCATATCGCCCTACGTCCCCTCGGGGCTCTACGCCTCCACCACACTTTGCGATTCCTGCCAAATTCAAAACACCGGCGTGGCGGGGCGCGGCGGGGCGTGGCGGGGCGTGGCGGGGCGGGAGGGGGGGACAGTGTGGCGGGCGCGGCGGCGCAGAGGCCCTGGCCTGCCCCAACGCGCCGCATCCACTTTGCTTTGATACGATTCTCCCCCCCAAATATAGCGCGGCGGCGGCCCGGGCCCGGTGTGGCGTGGCGAGGCGTGGCGTGGCGGGGCGGGGCGGGGTGGGGCGGGGTGGGGCAGGCCAAGCAGGGCTCAGGGCTGGGCCACACCGTCCCGGCTCCAGGGCCGAATTGCCCATTCCGCTCAGAGCGGGCGGCGGGGCCCGCGCGGCGGGGAATCACACGTTAGTGGACCTGAGTGGTATCAAACGACCACGCCCGCCCCGCCCCGCCCCGCCCCGCCCCGCCCCGCCCCGCCCCGCCCCGCCACCGAGCCGTGACCTAGTCGAACCACGGAAGGAGAAGACCCCCCGCTTGTTCCCCAACCAACTCTATTTGCGGAAGGAAACGAAGCGCGCTCTACCGCGAGAGAATGTATAGCCAAAAAGAAAAAACATTCTCCCCCGCGTTATTGGTTGGGAGTTTTGATTTTCCCCAGCCTGGCCCACCGCCTACCACACCCGCCGACGCGTGCAGGGAACTACCCCAAGGCCACCGCGTGCGCTCCGCACCGCTCCGCACGGCCCAGAACTCAAAATATTACAGTCACATTTCTCTCCCGTATTTACCGAAAGTATTTCTGAATCGCTCAAGTAGAGTGAGTTTCGCTAAAACGACTCATAACAAGTCTTTTCTGATATTTTCAAATCGCTCCATTCGAGTGATGTTGGCCTACATGGCTCAAAAAGAGTCTTGCAAATCGCCGAAAAAGTCGTCAAAATGACTCGAATAGAGCAATGTCAATCCGACTCGCTCTCCAAGGAGCGAGAAAATTTGGCACAGAAAAGTCGCTCTCCCAAGAGCGAGAAAGGTGACTCCTCCAGTTACAGTGAGCACAGCACTCCGTGTATTAGCTTCTGAATGATCCCTCCAGAGATGTTGTAACTGGGGGGTAAGAGCGTAGAGCGGAGCGCGCCTCGATAAGACGACATGCCAAGCCTCGCCACTGCTGCCCGGCCCCGGCCCCGGCCCCGGCCCGCGCTCCGCGAGAATAGAATACCTCGCCCGCCGAGGCAACATGACCGATGAATAAATTTCCACGCATCCTGCCGTGCCGGGGCCGTGCCGGGGCCGTACCGGCCGGGGGCTTCTCAGCGCCAGACGATAAATCTTCGTCATCAGCATCACTGCACCTCACACGCGCCCGGACGGGCCTCCTATGACCCTATCCTTCCCCTCCCCCCCACTATCTCTCTCTCTCTCTCTCTCTCTCTCTCTCTCTCTCTCTCTCTCTCTCTCTCTCTCTCTCTCTCTCTCTCTCTCTCTCTCTCTCTCTCTCTCACTCCCTCTCTCGCCCTCTCACCTCTCCCTCTCTATGAGGCTGCAGTATGCAGGGCGGTAGTATAACGGGGGTGGTAGACCGTCAGCCTGCGGCTGGCTTGGGGCAGCGTGAGGCGAGCCACAGCCCCCTAGCCAACCTGTCTGTCATGCAAATTTCGACGAAAACCAACTCTTTACGCCGCTCCCTCCCCCTCCTCGCCTCTCAGGGTGATAAAGGTGCCAATGCGGTAGAAATTAAGGGAGAAGAGAGAAGAGAGAAGAGAGAAGAGAGAGAGAGAGAGAGAGAGAGAGAGAGAGAGAGAGAGAGAGAGAGAGAGAGAGAGAGAGAGAGAGAGAGAGAGTGCATCAAGCATGCGGTACCGGCGCTGATGTACTTGTTGCACGGCGCAAGGTGACAAAAGCTGCAGCCCGGCAGAGACACAGCAAGAGAGGGCGCCCCGCCCGCCCCGCCCCGCCCCGCCCGCCCCGCCCCGCCCCGCCCCACCCCGCCCCGGCCGTTGTCGTTGTCATGCCATTGCTGGCGACGCGACGGTGAAGTAACATACATGAGCTCGATACTCTGGCAGGCAGGCACTTCCCCGTGTGTCTCTGACGCGTCAGCACGGCCCCGCCCCGACCTGCCCCAACCCTCCGCGGGACCAATTATAAGGCCCCAGCGAACGGCTTGACACCTCGTTAAAGCGCTTTTCGCAAAAGGCGGCAGCGCCGTCGGCCGTGACGAGCCCGCCCCACCCCGCCCCACCCCACCCCACCCCACCCCGCGCCAACCTCTGAAACGTCAGGCGCTGCAGCCGCCCTGCCGTACCCTCGGGCAGTCTAGGGTGAAAGAAAGTGCAGGCAAACAGCGGGGCGGACAGAGAAACTTTTTATTAATATCCTCCCCGAGGGCAGAGGAGGAGGACGGAGAATGTTATTAGGTGAGTGCACGAGCCATATCGAGTGTAAAATATGTAGAGCGCTGCCGTTGGTAAATAAAATATCGACAGAGTTACGATCACAGCACGGCGCGCGCGCGCGCGGTCGCCGCCTAAGAAATTGGCCGAAACAGTCGATACGCGGTGGGTTATACTGTGCGACGTAAAACGCGTAGCAAAGGCGGCGGGCTAAGCTGGCAATGCGCATGCGTGTTTAAGAGTCTGCGCGGGAAACTGGTGCATAAAACAGAGAGAGCTAGCCCGCGCGCGCGGCACATGGGCGGGGCGGGGCGGGGCGGGGCGGGGCGGGGCGGGGCGGGGCGGGGCGGGGCGGGGCGGGGCCCCCAGAGCAGGCTACGCCAGGCCACGGCCGGGAACCGCCGCGCCGATTCCACTCGCAGCCCTGCCGCGGGGATATCGCGCACTGACCCGCAACAGTTTTGTGGAGCCGAATGAAAGGGGGAAACAAGAGGAGGAGAGAGGAAGGAAAGATACATGAGGAAATGCGGGTGGAGGCATGCGGGGGTGGTGGAGGGAGGTGGTAGAGGGAGGTGGAAGAGAAACGCGGAGAGAGAGGCAGAAAGGCAGCTCCTTCCAGCTCTTTGAGCATAAAGACTCGCTTCGGATATATCCTTCTCCGCGTGGACAATGCGCCCGGGGGCGGGGCGGGGCCGAGCGGAGCGGAGCGGGGCGGGGCGGGGCGGGGCGGGGCGGGGCGGGGCGGGGCGAGCAGCAGACATGTCGAGCCAGGGGCGCGCATGACTCGGATGCACGCTCGGCTACTCACGCTCGTGCGCCACGACCAGCGGCCAGGCCGGGCCTATCTTATAACACTATGAGAAATATTCGTAAGAGTTACGGGAAAATTTTCCTTGAGAAATGTCGTAAAGTTACGATATCAAATTGTAAAATTACAAAATTTTGAGGACACTTGGTATCGACTTGTAATTCTTAAACGAGCACAAATAAGCGTTCGTAAAGTTACGATTTCGATTGTAAATTTACAACACCATTTGTAAATCACAAGTAACGAAAAAAGTCGTAATTTTACAGACATATTTTTTACAGTGAAGGTATTCAACGCGGAGGGCACATTTGCCCGGAACGCCTTTGCCCGCCCCACAAAGAAAAACCACTAAACTCTTTCAAAACGCGGACGAGAAACAAACAAAATTGCTTCCGTCTCCGCCAAGCGCTGATGGAACGTATCGCTTTTAATCGCACAACAGACGAATTTTGTGACGGGCCCATCGATACACTGCTCAGGTCAGGTTTGTCGGGGCTAATCCCTCTACAACCCGATGGCTCGGCTCACTCACCCCTTGCTCCGGCTGCAGAGCCCCACTCAACAGGCGGCCATCGGGCCGCGCCCCTTTCGACCCGCCCCGCCCCACCCCACCCCACCCCGCCCCGCCCCGCCCCCGCCCCACCGCGACCCCGATGCTGCCCATCAGTGCATTAGCACGCCAGTCCATCAAGGCGGACCGCCACAATTAAATTCACTGCGCGCGCCCACTGGTGCGAGCGCCGAGGAACACGCGCGCGCCCCGCCCCGCCTCGCCCCGCCCCGCCCCGCCCCCCCCCGCCCCGCCCCGCCCCGCCACGCCCCGCCGCCACAGAATACAAAACATAAGCGAGCCGAGCCGAGCCGCGCCACAAACAATTATTACACCACGCACCTTCGAAATTTTCCGAGTGAAACAGGGCGGTACAGGGAGGGGACAGGGGGGGGGGGGGGGGGGGACGCAGGGTTGTGTAGGCCAGCGCAGCATATGGCGCCTGACCGACCAGCAGGCTTGCTGCACCCGGCTGTGCCCTGCTGCCCCCTGCTGCCCCCTGCCGCCCCCTGCTGCCCCCTGCTGCACCAGCACACGGTGGCGCGGCGGCAATAAGCACGACTCGCAGCCCTTGGCGCAGTCCCGGTATAACGGCGTGATTGTATACCCGTTCTTATAAAAACAATTTTAACAATTCGAGCTTAAATTTAAACATTTTGTCCGAAAATTGTCCGAAATTGTGGCTGAGTACAGATGAGAACAGCACAGGACTCGTTGGCCCGTCGTCTGATGTACACCCTATGATACCCAGGGCAGGGCGGGCAAACTGGTAAAACAAACGTGACGTGCATCACGTCAATTGGTGTGACCAGTTATGGTCACATCACGTGATGCGACCAAAATATCCGTCACACCATGTGATGCGAGGCAAGCTCCAGGGTATACGGCATAACACATAGGAGGTCGCATCACAAACGTGACCAAATCTCCGGTCACACCACATGATGCGACCTGTCCAGGGGTCGCACTTGTAAGTGTGACGCACGCAACGTTTGTTTTTCCAGTGCGGGGGCGAGGTGGGCCGGGTAGCTGTTCTCATCGGGAGGGCACGGCGGGGCGGGGCGGGGCGGGGCGGGGCGGGGCGAGGCCGCTCACAGGTGTGTTGAACAAGCTGCTGGGGCCGGAGGGGTCAAAGGGACCATTGAGACCGCCCCGGCTGGTCAGCAGACTCTGCCGGCCCGGCCCAGCGAGGGCCGACGGGGAAAAGGAGCGGGCGGGGAGAGGAAAGAGAGAGGAAGAGAGAGGGAGAAAGAGGAAGAGGGAGAAAGAGAGAGGAAAGAGAGAGGAAAGAGAGAGAGAGAAAGAGGAAGAGGGAGAAAGAGGAAGAAAGAGAGAGGGAGAAGAGAGAGGAAAGAGAGAGGAAAGAGAGAGGGAGAGAGGGAGAGAGGGAGACAGGGAGAGAGGGAGAAAGAGAAAGAGAGAAAGAGAGCGGGGAATCCTGGGGGGATCCACGGTCCTGTGGGGCGCGACGCTCATAATTTCGGCCACGTTTTCGGGATCACACGGCGGGGCGGGGCGGGGCGGGGCGGGGCCGCGGCGCCTGCATCGAGATAAGAGCGACACACAGCCACTAGTTATGCCGGTCTAACAGCGCGCTCCGCTGAGCGCTCACGGCGCCCCCGCCCCGCCCCGGCCCGGCCCGCCCCGCCCCGCCGCTAGCCTCGCGAGCGCTACACACGTATTATCATTACAACCCTCCGAACAGCCTCCCGCGCCAGAGACACACAGCTTTACTGTGCCCGCCCGTGAACCTCCGCCGCACCACGGTAGGTGTTGCTGCGGAAAGGAATCGTCTTCAACTTGCTCCCACACCGCAAATGCGAGCCTAATTTTGAAACGTTAAAAGCCTGCGTATTCTTGAATGAATTTTCTTTCGGTATCTGTATATGTAATCATTAGTTTTATACACTTTCAAGTGTTTGTTTCCGCGGGTATCTAGCTCCAGATATATACCCAGCTGAGTAAGGCCACTCTAGCCGTATAGGCCCGCCCACCACGAGCCACCCCATCACCAAGGCGGGCACCACCAGCACCACCACAGCCAGGGCCGCCCGCCCCGCCCCGCCCCGCCAGGCCCACCACCAGCACCACCAGCGTGACTAAAGCAGGGCTCATAAAACACGGCCGGCGAGACCCCAAAGCAAGACTCTCCCGCAACAAAGATGTTGTCCGCAAAGTTAAGCCGGGCCGGGCAATGGAAATCCTCGCTCCAGTGCGTCCGCGCGCCGCGCCGGGCCGGGGCGAGCACCCCGCCACAGCAGAGCCGCTCTACAGGGGCGAGGCGCCCTACAACATGTTATTGCAAAGAAGCAGCCGGAATTATAGTAAAGGTATATAAGTAAGAACAATAAGACTTGCGCTTGTGGCGGGCGCCGCCGGCGCGGCTGAAAGGGGCGGGTCAGGGGGAGGGGGGGGAGGGGTGCTCTCATGCAGAGCGGCGGAATCCCTTGAAAAATCTGCTTCGGCACGCCGAGGGCCGGGAATGGCGAGAGAGAGAGAGGGAGAGAGAAAGCTTCTCGGCCGTCTGCGGAGAGAGGGAGGAATCTACAATGAGGTACTCCGCGTCGTCCGTCCCGTCCCGGCCCGTCCCGGCGCGCCGCTAAGACTGCGAGCACAGTGAGTGACATCCTCTCGAGGAGAGGTTCAACGCCCGGGAAAATGTTGAGCAGGATTACGCGTCACGAGAGAAGAGGCCGGTGGAGAGAGAAAGGAGAGAGAGAGGAGAGAGAGAGGAGAGAGAGAAAGAGAGAGAGGAGAGAGAGAAAGAGAGAGAGAGAGAGAGAGAGAGAGAGAGAGAGAGAGAGAGAGAGAGAGAGAGAGAGAGAGAGAGAGAGAGAGAGAGAGAGAAGAATGAAATGGAAATCCAAGGGGCTCGCTGACAACGCCCGCGACATGGAAATGGAAATCTTAGGACCTGCCGATGGGCGAGCAAAGGGCGTTAACATGGCTGCGGAGCATAGCTCTGCGGACCCAACAGGGTGCTTGTACACTCTTCCTACTGCGTGCTCCAGTACACGCACTAGTAAGTGTGTGCCTCGCAGTGTAAGGTAAGGCGGCCGTGGCCCTCGCAGGGAAAACAAACGAAAAGCATTTCTGTGAACAGCGCGGGCTACAGCAGGCTCAGCGGCAGCGCCCGCAGGATGTTCAGCAGGACGCCAGCAGCACGCCAGCAGGATGCTCGCTTGTTAGCGGCTGGGCTGCTGCCGCCGCCGCCGAGCGGCTCATGCGCACTGGTGTCATTAGTCGTGGCTCATGTCTGCGCAGGGCTTCGGCCTGGGCCAGAGAGGCACCGCCCTGCTGTGTGTGTGTGTGTGTGTGTGTGTGTGTGTGTGTGTGTGTGTGCGCGCGCGCGCGCGAGGGCGTGCCGCCACGAGTGCAACACCAGTGCATTGAACCGCTAATCCAGCGCGCTGCCCCCCACAGACCCCTCTCCACTGTGCTGATGCGGCCTGTGTCCAACAGCCGCGGGCAGCGGCGGCCGCCCCGCCCCGCCCCGCCCCGCCCCGCCCCGCCCCGCGGGGGTATTAGCGGTAAGTACTTGGCGGTAATCCGCCTCCACATTTATGCGCCGCTCCGCCCGCTACCCCTCTCCTCTCGCTCCAGCGGAGTTATATGTATCTTTCATATATGCACAATCATGGCCGCTATATTCATATCATAATATCGCTGCGAGCGAGAGCAGAGGCAAGGGCGGACAGAAAGATAGCGAGCGCGGATCGGGGGGGGGGGCAAGGGGTTCCTCCCCCCCTCCCCCCCGGGCACCTAGATAGCCTCCTGAAAGGCAGGCAAAAGGCCATACTTTGCCCCTGTAAGTAGGCAGAAAGTGCTACTTTGCCCCTCCCAAAGACAGCCTCTGGAAGACAGGTCCAGCCCCACCGCGTGACTATGACAAACAGGTATCAGGCCTGACGGGGGGCGTGGCGTGCCTTCCCCTTTGCCTAAAGGGTTGCCTACCCGGCAGGCAGGAGACCGCAGGGCGCAGGACGATCCCGCCTGCATCTAACGAGCACAAAGTGCGCAGAGAAATAAAGAGACATGATTGAGCGTCACATCTACTGGTCCAAACGTTCTTCCGGCCGCACATCATGTGCATTTAGTGCAGATTACAGACAACAGATCAACCCAGATGCAGTAAACAAGCTCGCCTATAATGTTTCATTATCCACCGCCTTGCTGGCAGGAAAGTAGAACAGAACAAACACGGAACAAAGCACTGTAATAGGAAACGAGCGCTGGCTAGCAGTACAGCGAGGCGCCCTGCCCGCCCGCCATTTTGAACAACTCCTTCCGAGGCACAAAAGGATTGCTCTCGTCAAATTATGATTCAGTTGGTAGCGGCGGGCCGTCACAAGGCATCCCTAATAAAGGCACAACAGTCCTCTCCTCTCTGAGCCTGTAGGCGCGTGCACGGCGGCGTGAAGCCCAACTTCAATCCACTCGGCTGCAAAAGGAGCCCGCTGTTGGGCAGCGCCCGGCCCGGCCCCGGCCCGGCCGGGAGCGCCGGGGGCTGAGCGGCAGCCGCCCCGCCCCGCCCGGCCCCGCCCCGCCGCGCCCCGCCGCGCCCCGCCCCGCCCCGCCCCGCCCCGCCGGCAGGCTGGGCTGCCCTCCCGGCACGGGCTGGTCTCGCTATCCGATGAGGGACGCGTCATTTCCATGGAAATGGAATGGCTGCGATGAGCATCCCAGCACCCCTCTCGTCCCCTCCTGCCTGCTACTCGCACCCCTTTGCCAGGAGGCTACGGCAGGGTCGTGGGTTCAAATCCCCGCCGAGAAGCCGCGCTCTTTGCCATTTTTTTTTCTCCGCCTCCGATATTGCATTATTTTTCAGTGCGCCGTGAGTGGACTTGGCCTGGTCCGGCCCGGTGATCCGCAAAGTTATTTCCACCGAGACCTCAGCCGCACGGCGTCTACCCGCGCGGATCACCTGGGCGCTACCTCCGCCGCGACCTACCCCCCCCCCCCCCTCTCTCTCTCTCTCTCTCTCTCTCTCTCTCTAAGCAAACGAGGTGTCTTCCTCGTAGCCCTGCTCGTCCCCGGTCGCAGCCACGGCCGTTACCTTCGCACCCCGCTCCGCTCGCGGGACTCTCTCTCCTACACCCTTTGACAGCCAAGCACTGCCGGCCGGAGAGAGAGAGAGAGAGAGAGAGAGAGAGAGAGAGAGAGAGAGAGAGAGAGAGAGAGAGAGAGAGAGAGAGAGAGAGAGCCTCTGGACACCTCTCCTCCAGGAGGGGTAAGGTGAGGCTGCGGCGCCCAGCCCGCTGCATATGCCGCCAGTTTCACGGCCCAGTGCCCTTCAAGGGCCGTGTGCACAGAGCGCGCTTCGCCACCACCCACCCTCTCTACGACAACTGCCCAGCATCCGCACCCGTACACGGTAAATCTGTTTTCTGGGACGCCCAGGAAAGGAAAAGTACTGGAAAAGCCGGGAACTTTCCAGGAAAAGTACCTACTGGAGGTCCCAGGAAATAGATTTCCCGTGTATACGGGGGATATCATTCTGAGGAATGTTGATGGCGCTATTATGCGCCTCTTTTTTCCTCGTTACGGGGCCGGGCCGGGCCGGGCGGCCGCTGACGTTGACGAGGCCGTGTTTGCCCTCCCCGGCCCCGCAGAGGCCCTGCAGGCAGGGCGGCACGCACTATCGGGTGGCGCGTCGATATTCTGCCCGGCAGGCCGCCATCAATTCATATACCACACGACACTGCACTGTGAAAATTATCTTTGTAGATTTACGACACATTTACGCCACATGAGCTCTTGTACGCTTCATGAAAAGCGCTACGTTATGCCTTAGTTTTACCAGTGCAGTAGCGACGCGTTAAGTGAGATGATATGACATAAAAAGGTGCAACGCAGAAAAATCGAGATTTCCTCTCAACGCGCGCTTTTACACACACGCGGACACACACACGCAGCTCCTCTCGCTGCTCGCGCGAATGTCGCCCCATCGCTCCCCCCGCGGCGCGGCTCGTTTTTTTTTTTTCGCGTGCAGAAGGGCGTGTTGTGGTGACGCGAGGGGCCAGGCCGCCCCGCCCCGCCCGGCGCTGACAAAGTGACCCTCGTACACCTCCGCACCGGCCGGGCGGCCGGGCCCCGTGCTGGGCCGGGCTGCGTCCGCGGCGGCACGTGAGAGCCCCGTGCAACCTGCCCGCCCCCGCCCGCCCCCGCCCGCCCCCGCCAGCCGCGGCCGCCACCGCCGCCGCGGACGCGTCCCAGAGCCATTAGGAGAAATTTTTAAGGACGGCAGAGTAATGAGATACGAGACGTGTTAGCGGCTGCGGGGCGACACGCAGGGGTAGGGGGGGGGGGGGGGCAAGGGGCCTTATTACTTTCAATTTATCACGCGTGTTACCGCCCCTCCTGCCCCGCCAGACATCGATTGAAGCCCTCTCCGGCGCTGCTCCACCGTGCGCCGGGGGGAGGGGGGGACCACCAGCAGCATGACAATCACACCGTGTAGCTACCCCGCGGCTGCAGGGACCTCCCGGCGACACGCCGAGATATCCCCCGACGCAAGAGGGATATCCATCGGCCTGTTTAACACGCACAGATCAGAGTTTTTTTATTCCGAGCCGCAGGGTTTTTTAAGGTCTCCTTAGGGGTGTCTATTGCTTTCGCCCGAAAGTTTCTCTCTCTCTCTCTCTCTCTCTCTCTCTCTCTCTCTCTCTCTCTCTCTCTCTCTCTCTCTCTCTCTCTCTCAGGCGCAGGCAGGCCTTAGGATATCCGAATATTCTGAAGAAAAATGTCTATAGGTCCATAGACTCTCAGAGTGCACTGCGCGCGACTGAAAGCAGCGCAATATGTATTGGCTCCGAGAGCTCGCGGTGCGGGGCGGGGCGGGGCGGGGCGGGGCGGGGCGGGGCAGGGCGGGGCGGGGTGGCCAGCCACCATTCACCGTCCTGCAATTATTCAAATGAAGAGGAAGAGGCGACTCTTCGCCTCGGAGAGCGCACGGCCCCCGGGCGACAGGAATAAGTACCCCTGGGAGCACCAGCTAGCGCAACCAAATAGGGAAGGAGAGGAGAGAGCGAGAGAGAGAGAGAGAGAGAGAGAGAGAGAGAGAGAGAGAGAGAGAGAGGCTGAAAAGGAGGGAAATAAAGAGGAGATAGAGGAGGCAGGGTGGATGGGGGCTGGGGGAGGGGAGGGGGGGAGTGCGCGACACAAGAGCTCGTCGGAACGGACGGAGCAGGGGAATTCTCGGACACGTTGATTGGCTGGGAAGTGAAATTGCGGGGGGCGGCCGGGGGCGGCGCTACCTGGGCGTGCTCTGCTCACCAGCCCCTTCACGACGACGGGGACGCGCACGGGGCGCTAAGATAAGATAATAATTGGGGGGCGCGCCGGCGCGGGCCGACAAAGTGCGGGGGCGGGCTGGGCTGCGGGTGTGACGGCGCGGGCTGCAAATAAAAATAACGCTCAGGATTTCCAGCGCGACTCGGCCTTCTTCTATGTAATCAAGGCCGCCCCCCCCCCCCTCTCTCACCTACTTTAGGACTTGGGCTGCGCGGGACCTTCAACGCCCCCCCCCCTCCCCCCACCGCGCGCCTCTCTATCTCAGAGGAGCAGCAGAAATCAAAGCGCATAAATTTTGAAACGCCTCTCAACAACTAGTTGGTTTCCGCGCGAGTATCTCCCTCCCTCCCCAGCCCTCCGGTGCCCTCAGGCCCTCCCCGCCCCGCCCTCTGACCCACCGGAGGAGAACCTGCGGCCGAGCGAGCACCTGCCCTGCCAGCCACCGGCACTGCGGGAGAATCAGCCAATCAGCGGGTGCAGTGCGGCCAGGGCGGGGCGGGGCGGGGCGGGGCGGGGCGGGGCGGGGCGGGGCCGTGTGAGGAGGCGAGGGGCGGTGGGGCGGGCGCGTCCGGCCGCAGAGGCTGCCGCAGACCGTGAACTCACCTCACGTGACGTCATGCTCTGTCAATACAAATGTGTACATTGTATACTTCAAATAAAGTGTACATGCCATGTACTGTATACTTTAAATAATGTATACATACCATGTAGGCATCTATATGTGTATACATGCGCATTTATACATTTATAAATGTACCCATGTACACTTTGCAAAGAACACACATACTGCAGTCACCTTACCTGCCATGTACACTTTGAAAGATGTGTACATGGTCATGTATACACTTATTAAAGTGTACATGGGCATGTATACATTTAATAAAGTATACATGGTGATGTGTTCATTTATTAAAGTGTACTACATGGCATGAATACTTTATTTAAAGTGTACAATGTACACATTTGTGCTGACAGAGTGGCGTGACGCACCTGGCTGAAGCGTTACGGACGGCACGGCGCACTCACCTGCAACAGACAAGAGAACACGTCGTCAGGACCTGAGCGAGCACACTCACCTTAGCCTAATCCGTACTGTGCCGCGGGAGGCCAGGCCCCTCCGAGTTTGGCACGGGCTTCCGACATGAAAAGGGCGCCCTCGAATATAAAACCCAACGAGCTTTATGTATGGCCTTCCCTGAGCTCAGGGCGCGTATAATTTTCTTCTTATAGAGCAGTTAAACTATCAACCCTGCACTATTTTGTCAATAAATTATATCTCTGTTCTTATGCGCAGTGCAGGGAAGAGGAGCTCATTGGATCAAGTTATTTCATCAAACAAAAACAGTAACGAACTCAGTGGGTAGGAGGGTTGAACTGAGTTCTCACCCTGGGGAGGCAAACGCTCGCGGGCGGGGCGGGGCGGGGCGGGGCGGGGCGGGGCTGCCAGATCCGTCTCGCAGATGTGATATGCATGTGGCTGTGTGACGCGAGCAAACTCCGCACTCTCGCCCCGCCCCGCCCCGCCCCGCCCCGGCCGCAGCCCCGCGCTGCCGCCGCCGGGCACCGCACCGCCCCGGGTCGAGAGATGTCGCCGCCGACTTGACTGATGACGTCACATTCACGCTCCGTTGGAAAAGTGCGCGACGCCGAGTTGGCGCACCGCAACCCGCTCCGCCCCGCCCCGCCCCCGTCATGTAAAAGTTGGTTGGCCGTGCGACTGAGCTCGGTCGGCTCGCGACTTTAATGGCGAGCGGAGGAGGCCGGGAGGGGCGGGCGGGGACCAGCAGGGGGTGGGGAGTATACGTTCAATGTGATTGCGCGCCGAGTGAAACAACTTTGCGAAAACGAGAGCGTCCGTTCACAAAGCAGGTCGGCAAGAGCCCATTCGTATTTTCCCTCCTCCCGTATTTCGTAGTACTTCCGCCGCGCGGGAAGGAATATACAGGGGGTGGAGGAAAAGCTCTGTAGGTTAGCGTGTGCCGTCGCCACCGCACCACCCCGCCACACACGGCGCGGCCCGTTTGTAGAGGCGTGCTCATGCCCCGTGGACTGCAGACGAAACACGCATACCACTGCATACCACGCGACCATCTCATTCCCTTCATACCTATCTTTTCAACGCTTGCGAAACATACGTTCGACACTCCCCTGGAAAATTATTGTTGAACGTTTCTTCGGCACTCGCGCACACTGTTAAAACCTTGTTTGTACTACGAAGAAAATTGTTCGTAGAGCGGAGGGTTCATGCGCTTACAAACTATTTCGTTCGTAATACAAAACAATTCTTGGCATTCGCGAAGCAGCCAGATTCTTCGCCAGGTTACAACAGTGCAGAGGGTCGCCTGGGACGCGGTGGCGCTGGGCCGGGCGGGGCTCTGGCGCGTCGGGCGGCGCACAACGGCGCCAGCCAGCGCCAGCAGGCCGCCGCATTCTTCCTTCCAGTTTGCGAAACTTACCTTTTGCAGCAGATGCTGAGATGACTTACAAGGCCGACACCGTGTGTGGTTATGTATGCGAGGGAACGGGCACGCCGAGAAAGGAATAAAGAGGGAGAGGCGGGGGAGGGAGAGAGGGGGCAGGAGAAAGGGGAGGGAGAGAGGGGGCAGGAGAAAGGGGAGGGAGAGAGGGAGGAAGGGGGAGAGAGCTCAGCGACCACAGGCAGGCGGCAGGCACCGGGCACGCGTGCTGCGCTCACCGCGCTGCCGGGCTCGTCTTTCAGGCGAAACGACTTCTATCGTCTTATGTTCCTCGCGAGGGGGACTTACTAACCAGAAAATGGCCAATCTGCTGAGAGCAGCTCGGGAGACAAAGAGAAACAACTAACAACCCCCGCGTCTCTCTCCTCCTCTCTGTGCCTTTCTCCGTCCCACGCTCGCTTGAGCCCCACCCCACCAGGGCCTGCGTCAAGCGGGCATTTGTCGTTGGAGAGACATGTGAGGTTGTTGAGCTGCAGTTACCAGAGCGCAGTTACCAGAGCGCAGTTACCAGCGGCGCACATCACATACCAGGGTACGTATAACGCTTCAAGGGATGCAGTAACTCACCCGTACAAAGAAACTACCAAACAATTGCCCCGGTTGACTGTTCCGAGCGCCTGAAGAAACGGGAGAGAAAGTCGACCCGGAGAGTAGCTTGGCAAACGCTGACCCCAAGTTAAGTTTGGAACAGTCAACAGGGGATGACATTGCACTTCCAAGAGTCAACAGCCGGGCGTGGCCGCTGGCCGCGCGTCCACATGCCCAACTACACTGTCAAATTTTAAGTCATCACATTACGAGAATGTCAGTGCTAAATTTCGTCACAAAGGGTGAGATAAATGTAGAATGATAAATGGGTCATCACAGTGTGACGAATGTTGCATGTGATGTGAAGACTGTTTCATTTTAGCTCTTGAGACGAAATATTCGTAATAATATTTCTCGTCACATGACGATTCGGTTTAACGGTATAAAAGATCAGGTCGAAGACTGGAGAGCTGCTCCACCTTGTCTCTATGTCCAGAGAGCGCGCGGCGCGAGGCTAGGCTCACACCGATACGACCCATTACGCTCGTTGAATCGAGCGGCGGAAATAGTCTCGCGGCAGGCAGTCAGTCAGTCCATATCCGGGTCGGAGTGTGAGGGATTCACTTTGTGCCCGGCCCGGCCCGGACCGGCCCCTCCTCTAAGTGGAGCCATTACGACGTAATGGCGTTACATTCGTCCTGACGGGACGGACTCCACGAGCCTAGCTCTGTATTCATCGCCCTTATACATTTCTTATGAATCAAGTGCGCTCATGTCGGGCCGTTTTCTTTTCACTCCGGATAGCCTTGCTACAGTCCTGCAACAGGCCAGTCTGCAGGGTCGCGAGGTGCGCGCGCGCTGGGCTCCTCTGGGGTCCCGAACTCACTCCTGCACGTGCCCCGCCGCGCTATCAGGGTCACGTAATTACACGGCGTTTGTGATTTTATATGTTCGCCCCTCTCTATCCCTCGCGCCCCCGCCCGGCCCGGCCCGGGGCGTCGAGTGCCATGACGACGCTCTCTATCTCTCTCTGATAACAGACCCTTCTCCCCGCCCCTCTCTCCCTCCGCCGCCGGCGGCCCAACAGATGTGTTTCCAAGCCTCTATCTATCTCTCCTTCGCGGCGGTTGTTTTGTGTGTGCGCGCGCGCGCGAGCAGCTCAAAGTTTCCAAAAGCGATCTGCAGGCTTTCTCCCTCCCCGGCCGGGCCCAGGGCCCAGCTCTCCTCAAACACGCTAGTGGAGTCCCAACACCACTCTGCGCGGGCGCGGCGCCGCGGCGCCCCCTCCCTGGGGAGCCCGCCCCGCCCCGCCCCGCCCCGCCCGGGGAGGGAAGCCCCAGGCTGCCGCGCCCTGCGCTCCGTCTTGCCGTGCTCCAATTAGTGCGAAAAGAAACGGAAACGTTTGCGCAAGCCGCGCGGCACTGCAAACCAAACACAAGGCGGAGGGAGGGGCCACTTGCGGCTGGATTACATTCCACGTCGCTCCTCCGCCGGGCCGGCCGGGGCGGGGGAGACAGACTCTCGCTCACAGGGAATTATGCACGGGGCCCAAAAACCGCTTGTTGGTGCGGGTTGTTACGCACTTAACACTTATGCATTTCGCTCTGCATAAACATGAAGAATTTTAAACAACCATCTGCACAATTTTAATGCATAGTTATGTACGAACTGTACATACATAACCATGAACACATTGTACATATATGCATGAAAATGTGCATACTCTTATGGTTGTTTAAAATACTGCACAACAAAATGCATAAGGATTTCTTGAGTGTTCGGAGGTACATGCGATATACGACCTGCAGCTAACGCGTCGCGTCCTCTCCTCGGCCGGGCCGCGCGTCCAGAACAGCAAAGGGTCAAGTGGTCCCCGCCCGGCCGCGAGGCAAGAAGCCCTGTCGCAGCGCACAAACGTGAATGGAGGGCGGTGAGGGCCGAGGCCGGGGAGAGAGAGAGAGGTAAACCAGGGGAACCAGGGCGAGCGAGGCCGCACCGCGACGACCGTTTGGCCGAGTTGGCACACAATCGGAATAAAGGGCCATATTGTCAATCCCTTGCAAAGCCATGCACCAGCCAGGCAGCCAGGCAGCCGGGCGGGGCGCTGGAATGGGGATGTATAAGGGGGAGGGCGTGGCGCGGCGTGGCGTGGCGCGGCGTGGCGTGGCGTGGCGCGGCGCGCAGCTCGAGGCGTCCGTCGCGCCCCAATAAGGGTGTAGCAGGGCTGCAGGCCAGGCAGGGCCCGCCCCGCCGCCTGCGGGGGTTGCTGCACAAAGTGTCTCTGCTCTACCCCGCCCTGTTTACTGCGGCCTCCGGCAACAGCCCGAACAGCCTGACATATGACGCCCGTCCAGAACCTGTAAAATGCTAAACTGGACGAGAGAGAGAGCGGGAGAGGGGGGGGAGGCGCTGCCCCCTACCCCCTACCGGCCCCCGTGCGCACAGGGGTGGCCCAGTTCCATGTAATCCCGCTCTGTCCATCTCCCCATTACTTCTCCGCGCCCACAGTGTCCGCGCACACCGCACCGGGTCGGGTCGGGCTGCCTTTGTCAGGTCATAACTATCACTCGTGCCGGCCCGCCTCGGCCCGCCTGCATCACAACACTTTAAATTGAATTGTAGGCCAATCTCGCGCGCGCGGCCGCCGCCATATGCGTGGGAACCGGTGGCGGGGCGGGGCGGGGCGGGGCGGGGCGGGGCGGGGCGCCCCTAACCAGCAGCTGACCCGCCGCCGCCAGCCATTCCGCACCAGCGGCCAGCTGCTGGAAGTGTCGCGCCCTCCAGCCGCTGCCGCACCGCTAGGCTACGCCTTGCAAAAAGCGGGCGGGCGCCGGAAACGCCTCTGCACGGGAGGCAACATTCCTCGACATGATGGCAGACAATGATATCGTGTTGCCTCTAGCCTGGCTATCGTCTCGATTACGATTATATATATATGACATTGAGACAAAGTGGTCGGGTCAGGTTGGTGGATCCATGTAGTCTAAGTGTGGAGAAAACGCCGAGGGAGGCACCGTGGATCAGAGTTCTGCAGCGGTCGCTTCTGAGGGACCGCCAGTGACCGCCGTACCGACCGCCGGGTGACCGCCAGCGTGACACAGGCGGTCCCAGGCGGAGCGGAGGGCGGTTCCAGGGTGCGACGTTGGTGTCCAGCGTTGGGCAGGGTCGGTTGACACCTGAATCGCACCTTGGAACCACTCTCCGCTCCGCCTAGGACCACCTGTGTCGCGCCGGCGGTCACCCGGCGGTCCGTACGGCGGTCACTGGCGGTCGCTCAGAAGCGACCGCTGCAGAACTCTGCCGTGGATACACCCTTCATACATCACGTAGAGCAATGCTTTGCGCAAAAAGCAGACAAAACGCAGGTACGATGTCTACCAGCCACGGCATCTGTTCTGCGCCCGGTGGCACCCGGCACACCCTCAGCAGCAGCATTGGGCGGCGCGGGGGGAGGCAAGCATCCATTCCTGATTCCCAGTCACTTCAAACGCGCAGAGACACAGAGGGGAAGGGGTGGACGTATTCCGTTGCAAGGGCATCCAACATTAACGCGCTATTAACGTGAAAACGGCATGAATGTTAATGGGCGAGTTGTCGCGCTCTGGCCACCGCCCCTTTCTCTCTCTCTCTCTCTCTCTCTCTCTCTCTCTCTCTCTCTCTCTCCCTCTCTCTCTGTCCTGGGCAGGCCCGACCGATACTCTCGCCGGCATTAGCCTCAAGGAAGGCTCATCCTCCCTACGGCCTTGGCGCCATGGTGCATTCTTAAGCGAGGGTGCGAGGGGGCAGTTGGGGGGTGGGGGTGGGGGTGGGGGCGTCACCGTAGAGGCCCATCGACGTCAAGAGAGAAAACTGGAGAATCTTTTCCAGCCCAAGAAACAGACACAGGATGAGGGAGGTCTACTAAAAAGGCAGAGTAGGCACAGAGGGGGAATATAAAGGGGCGTGCTTAGGAGAAATTACATTCCATTTCGCTCTCCTGCCTGTAAAATAAAATATAAGACGCCGGGCGACATGACGTCTGCCATCGTGGACCGCTCGTCGCGCTCTCACCGAAACAAACGTGCGGCCCTCTGTCAGGATAAGCCATTCAGGCTTTGCTTTACTGATCAACTAGGCGTGCAGTGTACGTGTTTGGGCCTCCCTCTGTGTGTGTAGAAGAAGAAGGCTGCCACACAGATTTAAATGAACCGCATATGTCGGCTTAGTGTTAAATCCGTTAACAGAAGGAGGCGTAACGCGGGAGGAAGCAGGTGAGACGAGGAGAGAGAGGAAGAAGGAGAGAAGGAGAGGGGCGGCGTGAGAAAAAACACAGCGCGCGGGAGGCGTCCGGGTAACGGGTAGCACTAGGAGAGGGCAGGGCCCCGGCCATAACTCAACTCAACTTTATCTAAGAGCAAAGGGGTGTCGTTACAATTGCATCAGAGTAATTGCTTTCAAGAGTTTCCCTCTGCGCGCGCGCCCCTTCCCTCTAGAGCCAGGGGCTCTGCACACACACACACACACACGGACTTGCTCCCCCTAACCCGCTTGCCATCTGATCCGGGCGTCCTTTTCCGGGGCACGGGGCCTGTCGGGTCGCCAGGGTCGGGTCAGCCCGTGCGAGGCGTGGCGGCGGTGCTGCTGCTTGACTGAGCCTCTGGAGCCTGTGGACCCTGACGGCTGACGCCCAGCCCAGCGCGGGGGAGAGAGAGAGGGAGAGGGAGAAGGGAAAAAGTGCGGATCAAATCGGCGACTTCAGCGCAACAGCGGCATCCAGCACACACACTAAATCCTTAAGCATTTTATTGTGCATAAACATGCAGGATTTTAAGCAACCATAAGAGTATGCACAATCTCGTGCATATGTACAATTTGTGCATAGTTATGCACAATTTGTACATAATTATGCACAAAAATTGTGCATAATTATGGCTGCTTAAGATTCTGCATGTTTATGCACAACAAAATGCATAAGGGTTTAGTGTGCAGGTACTCTACGTTACCTGTAGAATACTACAGCCCAGCTGTATCATCCACACCACAGTCTGTGCAGGTTTTGTGTCACAGGGTTAGTAGGTAAGCCGCTGTGCAGGTAGGTCAGGTCAGGCAGACCTACCTAATGCATCCGCAGAGGCCTAGACGCGGCGGGCCATCTCCAGGGGCATACCAGCTCGGTGTCCCGTCACCCACTGCTGGGGCCGCAGCACGTCCTCAGGCTCCAGGCCCTGGAGTCCAGGGGCTGCTCCAGGACCTGCTCCAGCTGCCAGCGCCACGCCACACACACAAGCACGAGAGGCTTGCATGTGATTACGTTTGCGCAAATGAGAGGAAACGCACGTACCGTGCACACACACACACACCACAAACCCAATTAGCCGCGCGATTTTTTGAAAATCCTCCCCGCAGTGGCGCCCCGTGCAGGAGTGGACCGGCCGCCCTTTTCTCCTCCACCTTGGGCCTCATCTGCAATTCCAGCGCCGTTGCGTCTTTGGATCTTCTTCATCACTGTCTCCCATGTACTCGGCCGGCGCGGCGCTCTCCTTGCCCTCCCCCTCTCTCTCTCCCCCTCTCTCTCTATCTCTCTCTCTCGCTCTCTCTTCCCCTCTCCTGTATCCCTACCTCCGTCTGAGTCCTTATCTCAACCAGACCCCCTTCCCTCGCATTATTCTAACCGCACCCCCGCCGGGAGCCCCCTACCACTGCCACTACCCGCCCACCCCCTCTGACTCCCGATCTGACATTCTGAGCCGCCATTGTACCCGAACGGCCGAACCAGAGACACACAGTATGCCCAGCCTGTTCACCCCGACCGCGCCGCCGAGATACAGAGACAGAGAGAGGGCGGGGCGGGGCGGGGCGGGGCGGGGCGGGCACAGGTGGGGAGGGGAATGAGACAGAGGTACAAATAAACCGATGCTCCCCGAGGCGCGCAAGTGCAGCTGCGACGGTGCAAAAGTTTGTTTGTTCTCTCACTCAATCCGCCGCCCTCCCTCCCCCTCTCTCTCTCCCTCTCTCTCTCTCACACACACACACACACACACCGTCTCCTCTCTCTCTGACCACAGAACCGCCGCCTGCTCGTCTCCCCCGTGCAGAGTGTGAGGAGACACATAACTACCGTCTAGCCGGCGCGCCGCCCCGCCCCGCCCCGCCCCGCGCTCTTCAGCGCAGTTCCTCCGCTCCTCCCGCTCGGCGCCCTACTCTCAGGCCCTCCATCTTCCTTGTCAAAGACGAGCGGCGCCCGGGGGCGGAGCAGAGCATTACTATATGGTTTGGAAACGCGATGTCTCGGCTGGGCTCGCGCCACAAATCAAGCGGAGCAGGAAAGGAGAGGCCTAGGCGAGGCGGACGGCGAGTATCGTGTCCACCAGCCCCCTGATTCCGAAGATCGCCCTCGTACCTCTGTCCTTGTCGCACTAATGGCAGCGCCCTATATCGGGGATGGCAGTGCCCCATGAGTCCGACAAGGACGGAGGCACGAGAGCGATCTTCTGAATCAGACGGCAGAGGCAACTGCGTCCGGCCGCGCGCCGCGCAGGGCCGGGCGGGGCCGTAGCAGAGGGAGAAGACAGGTCCTGACAAAGGCCTGGCTGAGTCTGTGCGACCACCTGCTTCCAGACGCACGGCCACACACACACACACACACACACAGAGAGAGAGAGAGAGAGAGAGAGAGAGAGAGAGAGAGGGGCACCACGCTCAGACCAACACACGGGCGAAAGGCCTAAGGGCATCACAAATAACATTTTCGCCAATTTGCCAGAAACGGTTCAACCCCCTTCTTATCACAACAGCCAGCGGAAATAAGCCGATCGAGTAAGAAAGAATTAATAGCATAGAATAATTAAAGGCTTGCGGCCCGCACCCCCTCTCACACCACGGCCTTAATGTTTCGCCAACTCCACATTGTAATTACAGTTATTTTTTTTTTCCAGCCGGCCCACCCACACCCCGCCAGCAGCCAGCACCGTCTTATGCCTCGCGCGCCCCGCCGCCACCCCGCCCATGCTCGCCCCTTCCTGTTTCTGGTTGCTGCCCGGGCTGCAGCAGCAAACCGCAAAACCACGGCGCCTCGCCGCGCCACGCCGCGCCGCGCCACGCCCCACGCCACGCCACGCCGCGCCACTCCCCCCGCACGCAGCTGGGCCGGGTGGCTGACCCGCTGTACAGTGCCAGCCGGCCGGGCGGCAGGGCGGCAGGGCGGCAGGGCGGCAGGTATTGTGCAGGCAGGCATTCAGCCAAACTGGCGTGCAAATCGGCGCAAATCGCGACGCGACGAAATCGGTTGGCGGAACAGAACGGCCAGACCGAACCGAACCCAACCGCGGGGTTAGAAGGGCGGGCAGCCGCGGGGGCGGGTGGGGGCGGGTGGGGGCGGAGCCCCGCTGACATAGTCGCACGCCACTGTCAAAGTAAAAGTCACATCTCTCGCCCGCATACTACACTCTAAATGGGAGGGACTTCTTTGTCCTTAGAAAGTGACATTTTAGTGCACATCTTGACCAGGTGCAAATCTGCATTTCGCGCGTGACAAAATTGTACCCTGGTCATGGACATTTTCTTTTGTCCACTAATGAGATAGAAAATTTGTCCTTTGCTGGATTGGAAGTTGTCCTTGGAAGGTGAGCTATGTTTTTTCACACACTTTCAGAAGTGCGACAAGGTATTCTCATACTTCGAACATTTCCAGTGTCCGGCGGACATGCCCCATTAGCCAACATGTTAGCGCGCGCGCACACACACATACACACATCCACGCGCGCACAACAGGCATGCCGTGCCAAACTCAAAGTGGGTCTGGTAAAGTCAAGTACGCGTGCGCGACAATAGCGCCAGCAACAGCGTCTCTCTCTCTCTCTCTCTCTCTCTGTCTCTATCCCCGTGGTGGGAAATAAAAAGCGGGCGCCTCGGCAGGTCACGCCACGCCCCGGCCCGCCGCGCCCCGCCGCGCCCCGCCACGCCCCACCACGCCCCGCCGCGCCCCGCCGCGCCCCGCCACGCCCCGCGGCCCTCGAGCACGCGCTGGCGCCAATCAATGACGGCGCTCGCTGCGCTGCGCTGCGCCGCGGCCCTCCTCTGCTCCGCCAGCAACAGTTAGTCGAGCGCTGCTCAAAAGTTCGGCAGGCGCGCAGGACCGTGAGGTCGGCCCGCAGAGCTGCGCACACGAGGGCTGGGTGGTCGGAAATGAGAGCGAGAAGGATAGAGAGGGAGAGCGAGAGAGGGAGGGGAAGAGAGAGAGAGAGAGAGAGAGAGAGAGAGAGAGAGATAGAGAGAGAGAGAGAGAGAGAGGGAGAGAGAGAGAGAGGGGGGGGGGGGTGACCGGTTAAAAATATCCCTGGCGCGAGTAAGGCAGTGCGAAGTCGTTGGCGACGCCCGGCCGCAGCCTGGTCCGCACGCCACGCTGCGCCGCCGCCTGCGACCAGCGGGGTAGGCAGCCCGCCGCACACCCGCGTACTGCGCGCCGCACCCTGTGCAGTTTACTCGACCGGTGCGAACTGGACTCCTAGAGGCATCTCAATCTAGGACTCTAGTGCGAACTAGATTGCACTCTTAGAACCCATTCGGTAGATGCCCATACTCTGTAGGTTGCCTCGAGGGGGCATGAGATTTCATGAGATTTCACAAGGTTTCAATGTGGTTTCATGAGATTTGTCAGTTAGACTTCCAAGGATTTCATCGAGATTTCCGAGGGTTTCATCGAGATTTCCGAGGATTTCATCGAGATTTCCGCAGGTTTGTACCGGGCGTTTTATAAAAGACGCAGGTGCGGGCGGGTTTGCCTACCCAAGAGGCTATGGCGCCTTCCGGGAAGATCGGGTAGGCAAACCCACCTGCACCTGCGCCTTTTATGAAACGCCCGGTACACAGGATTTCGCAAGTGGTTACTCCCTCAGGTTGCCTGGTCCAGACCGCGGGCCGTAAGTTTTGCTCACGCGGTCTGTGCCACACAGGATATACCTTAATTGTGCAAACACGGAGGGGGACGCTTAAAACAGCAATAATACTACACAATAAAGTACAGTTCGTGCCGTATACGACAAATACGGTACCGTACGGTCGACCGTAGGCAAGCCGCTACTTCTTACGGTTTTTTAAAAACGTGGGACTCTACAGACGGGTGCGGCCGCCAGTAACAACACTGCCAATAAAATAGAAAGAAAATCCTCAGTGAATCCCGACGATATACGTAAACTGAGCCGCCATCTGGACGTCTCGTGACGTCACCACGCGCCGCCTTCCTCCGGTCGGCTGCAACACTCTACGAGCGGCGGGGCGGGGCGGGGCGGGGCGCACCACTGCCTCGGCCCAGATGGCAGACGTAAAATTAGAAATTTATTTCTGAGGAATATAATTTTAGTGCCCTGGCGGCGCGCATCGCGACCCTACGGCCCCGCTGCCGGCAGGGCCGCGCCGCGCCTACCGCGACGGGAATTATTCAGAACACGACCAGCGTATTGAGCTGTAATAAACGACAAAAGCGCTTCGTTTTCATCATGTCCAGGTCATTAACGGAACTGTAAAAATAAAAGACTGCGTGGGGTGCCCGATCCAAAATGCTGTCAAGCGAAAAACACATCTCTTTTCCCATCTTCCATGGGCAGACGCGACCATCGTTCGGAACTATAGCAAGCGTCAAATAAATGCGAGATGAGAGGGGAGAGAGAGGGGGGGGGAGGGGATATAGTAGAGAGAGGGGAGAGGGGGATATAGGAGAGAGAGGGGAGAGAGAGGACAGAGGGGTGAGAGGGGAGAGGGGAGGGAGGGAGGGAGAGAGGAAGAGAGAAATAAGGGTAGGGAAGGGGAGCGAGCGCATCTATACCCGTGCATTATTCAGCCGCTTGATTTACCTTTTTATGATGACGTGGAGATAGCGCACACACGCTGCAGAGCCCAACCCCCTCCCGCCCCGCCCCGGGCCAGCCTGTTTACAGACAGGTACGCCTCCATGGGCTGCGCGCCGCCCGCGCTCAACTCATACAGTCTCTCCCTCTCTCTCCCTCTCCCACTTCCCTCTCTCTCCCCTCCCCCTCTCCCGGACGTCCCCCCACACACACACACTCAGATACTCACACTCACACATGCCGGCCCGCGCGACGGCAAACTCTCCGGCGAAATAAGGTAAAGTGAAATAACATGGCTAAGTACGGTCCACCCGGGCCCCGCCTCGCCCCGCCCCGCCATACCTCGCCCGGCTGCACCCCACTCCCTTCCCGCCCCGCATCCTACACGGACTTTTCTTTTCTGCCTCCTTCAAAAACGCTTCCGCCGCGCGCTAAAATGGCCTCTTGAGACGAGAATGGCAAGTGCTTGACCCGGTCAACACACACACACAGTCTCTCTCTCTCTCTATCCCTCCCTCCCTCTCTCTCTCTCTCTCTCTCTCTCTCTCTCTCTCTCTCTCTCTATCCTCTCTCTCCCTCCCTCTCTCTCTCTCTCTATCCCTCCCCCTCTCTCCCCCCCCCTCTCTCTCTCTCTCTCGTCCTCTCTCAGGCGCCGATAGGCGAGGAGCGGTGGAGAAGACGTGTCTGCGCACAGACTCACTCCAAAGGGAATGCGGCAGAGAAAATAAACGTCTGTCCTTGGCGGCAGAGCAAAGGGCTTCCAAAACCGTTCAGTGAACTTTCAGCGTGTGTCTGTGTGTGTGCGGGTGTGTAAGTGTGTTGACCGAAAAGTTTAAGAAAAATGTATCGTGAGGGTGCTCACGTACTAAAGGGGTTTAGCGGGGGGAAAAGGTGCACCTCGGTGTTATCGGCAAAACAGAAGATGAAAAAAATCTATAAATCAAAAAGAAGAAGTCAAACGAGCAACTGTTCGAACACGCGGATAACTTCAATTCAACCGTAATGTGTGTCTACGCCGCACAGCACGCCCGATCGCCCCTGCGCTCTGAGACACAAACGGCAAATGGTGACGCCTAAATATTCAACACCATCTCGCCCCTTCTTGTTTTCGATTCATTTTCTTTCCGCAGAAGCAGCAGCGGACTAATGAATTTCCTTGTTGGGCGCTGCTGCTGCTGGCCCCGACGGGGCGGGGCGGGGCGGGGCGGGGCGGGGCGGGGCGCTCTCGGACGGCTGCTACCCCCGCCCCGCCCCGCCCCGCCCGAGCAAAGAGTCGCTGTGTTGCGCGGCGCGGCGCGATTCCTAGGCTGTCCGGCCGTCCCGTTTCGTCTCGTTGCCCGCCCCGCCCCGCCCCGCCCCACCCCGCCCCGCCCCGCCCCGCCCGCTCGCCCTCGCCGACTCGCTTTACTTGTCGTGGACGCCGCCACGATGGGCAGGAATTGCGCTGCCAAACGCGGCGTCTCGTCGTACCGCTCGCAGCGCAATGAGACGGAGGAGGGAGGAAGAGAGAGAGAGAGAGGGAGGGAGAGAGGGAGGGAGAGGAAGAGAGAGAGAGAGAGGAGGGAGAGAGAGAGGGAGAGAGAGGAGAGAGAGGAGGGAGAGAGATAGGAGGGAGAGAGGGAGGAAGAGAGGGAGGGGTGGAGGTAGAGGAAGAGAGAGAGCGAGAGAGAGGGAACTGAGAAGGAAATTAGGGACGTAGAAGGTGGAGGAGGCTGCTGCTGCTGCCTACAAGAATAGAGGCGACAACAACGAAAGAAAAGGGGAAGCAGACGGTCAGGGAGGGGGGGACTTGTAATCTTGTAAGATTGAGTCCAGTCCATCCAAAACTGGCAGGAGTGCGGGGGGGCGCTGCGGCGGCACCCACAAAAGGGTTGAACAAAGCGCCGAGGGAGGCTGGGCGAGGCGGACCGCTGATGGGCAGCAGGGGCGGGGCGGGGCGGGGCGGGGCGGGGCGGGGCGGGGCGGGGCGGGGCGGGGCGGCGGTGTAAGATTAGCGGGTGATTGGATTGGCGTGCATCGCATCCCGTAATGCACGCCAGGGGCGGGTCCGGCAGAGGCCGGGGGGGAGGGGGAGCGGGGCAATAAATCCTCATTACCGCCCACCTTCTCTCTCGCCGATCCTCCTGCCCCCGCCCCCAGCCGCGCCGCCGGCAGAGTCAAATTGAATCAGCGCTTAATAAGCGTTAAAGCGCAGCTCAGCGCCCCGCCCCGGCCCGCGCTCACAAAACACAGCCCGGCTGCATGCCGCCGGGAGCACCCCCCCCCCCCCCCTGTGTCTCGAGAGGGTTGAGGGCGGGGCGCTGACCAGCAGTGACCCCTGGAGTAAAGCCCCGAGCCAAGCGTGTGTGAGTGTCGCACACTTGTACAAGCGTATGAGTGCCGCACACTTGTAGCACACGCGCAGCATTTCCATTTGTGCCCGACTAAAGTTCTCCCGGTGGGGGTGGGGGTGTGCCCCGCACGCGCGACCTCCCTGCCCGGCGCCATCGCCAGGCGCCACGGCGCCCCGAACTAATGGACTGTTTGAATTAAAAACACAAACTCGGCTGGCGCCGCCGCCGTGCCGCCGCCGCACCGCTAGCTGCACCCACATAGTTTCGCGCGTCAATTCAGTCTTTGAGTGGTGTTTAAAAGTTTCGGCAGTTTCGCAAATGGCTTGACCATCTGGAAACACAGCGCCTCGCCCGTCCCGTCCCGTCCCGGCCCGGGCCAACCCCACCCCTCTCGCGCGCGCGCAGCCGGGGCGGGGGTGGGGACGGGCGGGGGTGGGGGCGGGCGGGGTGGGGGCGGGCGGGGGTGGGGGCGGGCGGGGGTGGAAGCAGGCGGGGGTGGGGGCGGGCGGGGGTGGGAGCAGGCGGGGCGGGGGTGGCGGTGCCGGGCCGGGCCTGGAGGAGCGGGGTCGAAGGCCCACTAGGTGACGGCCATCACGGCCACAAACTGAATTCAATTCGTCCGGCTGGCCGTCCGGCCGGCGCAGCGCTGAGAGCAGCGGCCCGCCCCGGCCCGGCGCTTTCCTTCGGACATTTTCCGGCCCCTGCAATAAAGCGCTTTCCAGGGAAGTCACAGGGGAACCCGCCCCAGACGGCGCAGCGGAGTTAAATATTGACAGCCCTAGATGCGGCCGAGACACGGCTGGCCCTACTCACGTGGCTCACGGCCCGTCTGTCTGCCCGGCTGACCGCGCCCCGAGCTGGGCTGGCCTTCACTCCGGCGCCAACTATTCGCTCAACTCAATTCGAAGCGGAGCGGGTGGCAACTGTTAGGCACCCCTTTCGCCCGCCCGCCCACCGCCCAACCGCCCGCCCACCGCCCGCCCAACCGAGCGTCATTTACCGAACTTCGTCGCAGTGAAAACACGGTGGGCGGTGGGCAGGATCCCACCGGCCAGCACCCCGGCCGGGCTGGCCGGCCAGGCTCACGCCCTGCCTGGTCCCAGACAGGGGCGATATTGAAAGGCCTGGCCGCCGACCCGGGCGGGGCGGGGCGGGGCGGGGCGAGGCGGGGCGGGGCGGGGCGAGGCGGGGCGGGGCGAGGCGGGGCGGGGCGAGGCGGGGCGGGGAGGAGAGACCGGCCGGGCCAGGCCGAACGCCAAGTTGCCGGCGGGGCGGGGCAATGATATGCGGCATCCCTTGTCCATCCCTCTAGCATTAAAACAGCTTGCCGTGGCGTAGGGACGGACGGGACGGGAACAGGCGAGGGCGGACGGTATTGGCAGCGGGTGGGGTGCGGGCTTACGGGCGTGCGGAGGCTTTGGGGCCGCGGGGGATGCTGGGGATGGGAGGGGGGGAGGGCAAGAGTCGACCTATTAGCAGAGAAACTATCAGAACGCTTGACCGCAAACCTACGGCGGGCCAAACAGGTCGTACTGACCGGAAGGGGGACCAGCGTCCAGCGTGGGCGTTCGTCAGAGCGCTTCCGGCCGGAGAGGGCGAAGGCCTCGTGCGTACAGGCCCGCACTGTTAAACCGAATTGTCATGTGACAATAAATTTTGCTACGAATATTTCGTCACAAGCACTGTGATGAAACAGTCGTCACATGACATACATTTCGTCACTTGACATGAATTTTTCGTCACATGACGTGAATCTTTCGTCACTTGACATGAATGTTTCGTCACATGACATGAATCTTTCGTCACACCGTGATGAACCATTTGTCATGTGACGAACCTTTCAAAAGTAAAATTTAGCACTGACTTTGTCGTGATATGACGACTTAAAGTTTAACAGTGCGGCGGGGCGGGGCAAGGGGGGGGGGGGGGGGCGGACAGCCGGCGAGCCAGCCGACCAGGCCTGCTGACCGGCCGCAGCCCAGCTGTCGGCGCGCAGCTCACCCTACCGCACGGATCACCAGCGGCGCGCGCCACGCGAGTGGGGCAGCGGAGCGTGGCGTGGCGGCGCGCGGCCCTCCCCCGGGGGCGGGCAGAGTCACATTCAAATCACTGGCCCCGGGGGCAGGGCAGAGGGCAGCGCCGGGCCGAGCACGGGGGCCGGACACGGCATACAGGAAACCATCGCGCGGGCAGCAACTGTCTTCTCTCTCTCTCTCTCTCTCTCTCTCTCTCTCTCTCTCTCTCTCTCTGGGGCGGCCCGGGGCGGGGCGCCTCCGCCCCGGCCTGCTCGGCCTGCAGCGCGGCCCGGCCGGCCCGGCACGGTCCGGGGCCGTCAGCTTGTCGTCAAACACGCTGATAATGACGTGGCCGAACCGCGGCGCGGCCGAGACCCGCCCGCCACACCCCGCCCCACCCCGCACCACCACAGACTCACGTCCGATTCAATCCACCCCGCCCCACCCCGCCCCGCCCCGCCCCGCCCGGTCCGGCCCGGCCCACCCGCACTCACGTGGCGGCCGTGGCGTAGCGTGGCGTTTAATTGTAACCGAGTCGGTCCCTAATTAAAAGCGAGCTGGTCTGGGGCGGGGCGGGGTGGGGCGGGGTGGGGTCCCATGCGAGCGTCCCCTTCTAGGGGTCCTCCGCCCCGCCCCGCCCCGCCCCGCCCGCCGCGTCATCATTCAATGCCACGCGCTCTTCCCGCCCCGCCCCGCCCCGCCCTGCCCCGCCCCGCCCCGCCCCGCCCTGCCCCGCCCCGAACTGCCGGCCCCTGTCATCGGCTGCCACCCTGACACCCCTGCCCCGTCTCCCCACCCGCATACCCCGCCCCGCCCCGCGCTGCCCCGCGGGCCAGCTCGCTCTCACGTGTTTTAATACGGGCTATTTATGTATTGGACGTGGCCCCCCGTGTGCTAAAGTCAACAGTCCAGCCCGCGCGGGCCCTGCGTGATGGGATTTCATCAGCAGCAGCGCCGTGCTGCGCCGCGTGCCTACATGATGAATATCTTGTGCTGTATCGAGCGCCGCCAGCACTGCTATCATCTTCCCAAACACAGATACATTTATTTCTGTATTTCATGCGGATACGTATTTGTCTCTCCGCTACCCGCCCCGCCCCGCCCCGCCTTCCCTTCCCCTCACCACACGCGGCTCTTACTCGGCCCGGATTTGCGGCGCGTTGATGAAACTGCTACGTGGTAATGTGTTTGCAGCCCGCCCTCCCCCCACCCGCTCCTCCGCTCACTATCACACACAAACTAACGCACACATAACTGATCAAACAAACGCCAGTCAAATATTGAGGTACACTGGTAAAACAAAGGTAGGACTAAAAGCATTGTAATGCCTTTGCATATAGCCATTAAAAATTAGCACCCATAAAAGGGCGTTAAAACTACCCAAAGGTGCTAAATTTTCGTATCTTTGGACATGCTGGTGCCTTTCCAGCAGACATTAACAACATCCTTTAAAAGGCATTGTTGTTTTTTCCAGGGTAGGTCACCGGGGACGGGCACAGAGGCAGGGTGCCGTGCCGGCCGCACCGCACATGTAATGGAGATACACACAAAAGAATTCTTTCTTCATTAAAACAGAAGCAGGTGTATAAATTGAAGAGATGCCGCCGCCCCGCCCACCCACCCAGTGTGAGCGAGCCGAGCCGCGTGCTCTGGAGTAAGAAGAGGCTCTCTACACTCTTTTGTGGCAATCGAGCGAAGTAGAATGAAAGGACAGACGGATATTTGGGCGTTAGTTTCACCTTTTCTCCGGTTCATCGCCTAAAACGGCAATGAACATGGCCACTGGGTGGCAAGAAAACCGACACATTTTAGCTGGAGAGACAACTAAAGAGGCTTTTTGCCATAGCCCGGCACTTCCACAAAAGACCATACTTTGATTGTCTTTTGAAAAACAGTGAACCCAAGGGTAAGAGTTAAGGTGTAAGTTAATTAAGTAAAAAGTTAAGGTAAAAGCGAAGTTAAAAGTCAAGGTGCAAGTTAAGGTAAACATTCAATTTTCTTTTTATATAAAAAATAAACTTTCAAAAAAAGTGGGGCAAACGAATCACGTGACCAGACTTGAGCCCCTCCGGCAGCAGGACCGCGCCGGGAAGGAACTCATTTCCGTCGCGCGATTTGCATGATAAATTGTGTCGGTGACGGGCCGAGCCTATTTAGTGTGTTCCTCATCACTTATCTCCGGGAGGCGATCGCCGCCCCGCCACTGTAGAGGCGTCGCGTCGAGCAAGTCTTAATCATATCGGTTTTTTTTCTATTCCTTATTTCCCCCTAAATTAGTAATGTCGAAACTGTAGAAGCAGCGAGGGAGCTCGTCAGTACACGACACCGACTATCCCCGCTCCTCGGCGCCCCAGAGGCAAATAGTGAGAAAAGAAATAACGCGCCCTGTTAAAAAAAAAAAAAAAAACATCGAAAAAAAAAACCAACAAGTAATGATACGAATGGTTTATAACGCCTCCCTTTCGTCGCTGCTAATGAAGCTCATGAGATGTAACGCGCAGCCAGCAGCAGTCACAAGCGGGTGACAACTGTTTTTTCTCTACCGCCCGACCGCTTCCCCCCGGGGTCCTTTATCTCCAAAGGACCCCGTCTATGTCGCGTCTTCCGTCTGCGTCGCACCCGCACCGCACTGCGGCGGACAGAGAGAGAGAGGGAGGGAGAGAGAGAGAGAGAGAGAGAGAGAGAGAGAGAGAGGGGGGGGGGTAGCGCAGCTGCTTTGACTAGGATGAACTACCGCCCGCTCCACGGATCAAGCTCCAGACACTCATAAACATCAAACTTTTACGGCTAGTTTGGGAAATTGGTGTTCTTGTTGAAACCGAGCAGCGGGCTGGGCTGCTGGGTGCTGGGTATAGTTGTAGAGGTGGTCTGAGAAAGCAACGAGCCGATGTCGGCGAAGGGCCGGGTGAGCGTGTGTGCGTGGAGGTGACCGCTGCCGGCTGATAAACATGTCTGGCCGCCCGCTCGCCGCCCGCCTGCCTTCAAAAAGGGTTGCATTCAAATTTGCCGGCCCTTTCACGCGAGGATCGACTTTTGAAAAGGGCGTATAGGAGGGCCATGGCCGCGCGCCTGGTCTCAACAAAGACATATTATTCATGAGGTGAATTCATTACGAGTCCCCCACGCGGTACCGAAAAGAGGATGAGGGGCGGGAGAGAGGGAGAGAGAAAGAGAGAGAGAGAGAGAGAGAGAGTAGGGGGAGAGGTGGTCAGGTGCTAATAACCCTATTCGGAAGCTATTTGTTCTTCTTCCCGTCCCGCGGTGCGGCGCGCCATGCATCTCAAACACACTCCCACGCGCCGCCCCGCGCCTGATACCAAACCGATCTCCTCCTCTTTCCTCCGCGGCTTCCTCCCCTACGCCCCCTCCCCCCTCGCCCCACCCAAACACACAAACACACACACACACATACAGCCTCACTCCACCACCTGGCCCGCGTGTACGCGTATGAGAAATTGCTTCTGCGGTAACCACGCGCAGAGAAACGGCAGCGGTCTTGCGGGAGCTGTTAGTAGCAGCGGACTGTGTGTGTGTGTGTGTGTGTGTGTGTGTGTGTTACAGCGGCACAGAGTAGTTGAGCCCCCGAACATGACCCACGCCACGCCACGCCACGCCACGCCACGCCCGCCGGCCGGGCCGGCAGCAGGGAGCTCACGAGTACAACTTGTCCCAAAGTTGGCGATCGCCATAGTCTGTACCAGTACATGTAGTTGGTGTTGCTATAGCAGGGTGTGTGAGTAGGTATACATGTGTGTTTGTGTAAGAGTGCGTGCAGGTGTGTGTGTGTGTGTGCGCGCGTCGAGGACAGATTGTGTAACGTCGCAGACTCTCGTTACGAAGCATACATCAACCCGAAACACACACACACGCACGCACACACTCGCGCCCATGGGCGCGCCTGGAGGGGTAGGTCGGTCGGGTAGCAGGCAGCGAAAGTGGAGCGCTCTAGGGGGACTCTACTCAGGCGACCCGGTGTGCACCTCGGCACACCCACCCCGGCATTCACCATACTCGGAGCAGAAGCCGTGCCTATTGCCTACTTACAGGCATCTCCCCTGGGAAGGGCCAGAAACTTACGCAGGCCATCTGGCAATCCGGTGTACACTGCAGGATAGAGCGTTGAGGCCCCGCTGCTCCGAGCACACCAGGCAGGCATGGGCGCCCGGGTGGGCGCCACCGCCCTGTCGTCCTGCAGGACGCAGCACCGCGCCACCGCCCTGTCGTCCTGCAGGACGCAACACCCCACCGCCTTCCCGAACCTCCTCGCAACTCTCATAAGCCCGCACTGGATTAGACACCCACTCCCCTCCCCCTCCTCCTCTCTCCATCCTCCCACCCCACGGACACACACAACAACATACCCGGGCCGGCCGCCCCGGCGCGTGCGGCCACGGAGTGCTTCCGATCGGCTGCCGATAAAGGCCATGAGGTCGCGAGGGCAGAGAGCTATACGGGCAGGACGGCCGCGCCCCGCCCCGCCCCGCCACGCCCCGCCCCGCCCCGCCCCGCCCCGCCACGCCACGCCCCGCCACGCCCCAGCGCGCACGGGACGTACAGCGCGGGACGGACTGGAGTTGGCTCCTCTTCGACGCGGCCCGCCCGGCGCGCCCGCGGGTTCCTGTAGGTTCGTAAAGCCCGGCCCGCGAGCGATACGAGCCTACGATGGCTTAGTCAACGGCCCTGGAATACAAAGCAGTCGCAGGGGGCGGGCGTAACGCGAGAGAAAGAGTAGAGGAGCTGCAAAGTGAGCGCTGATGGCACCGGGAGAGAGGGCGAGCGAGGGCAGTACAGGCAGCCGGGCGGCGCGGGGCGGGCCGGGCCGGGGCAGGGAAGTGAAGTGATGATGTTTTTTGTCCACGACGCTTTTCCGCTTGCAGCGCCATCCACCTTACCGCCCGGGCGGGGCGGGGCGGGGCGGGGTGGGGTGGGGCGGGGTGGGGTGCCGGCGACGGACGGCTGTGAGGACGCTGCCTTCCAGCCCGCACTAAAAACAAGCAGGTGAGCGCGGGAGGCGGGAGGGAGCGAGCGGGCCGGGGCGGGGCCAGCCAAATGTGCTGGAAAACTAGCGGCGCGGGGCCCTCTGCTAATAGAGTCGTCCTGACCAGCTCGTTCCGAGCGGCGGTGGGGGCGGGGGCGCAGGGCGGGGGTGCAGGGCGGGGGCGCAGGGCGGGGGCGCAGGGCGGGGGGGCAGGGCGGGGGCGCAGGGCGGGGCGCAGGGCGAGGGCGCAGGGCGGGGGCGCAGGGCGAGGGCGCAGGGCAGGGGGGGCGCAGGGCGGGGGCGCAGGGCAGGGCGGGGGCGCAGGGCAGGGGCGCAGGGCGGGGGCGCAGGGCGGCGGCGCAGGGCGGGGGCGCAGGGCGGGGGCGCAGGGCGGGGGCGCAGGGCGGGGGCGCAGGGCGGGGGCGCAGGGCGGGGCCAGGCGGCGCGCAGCCTCATGAGTAGGGCAAAAAGTGGTCCTGTTATGGAAGCCTCCGGTGCGTATGCGATGCGCCCATGTGTGTGTGTCCGTGGGCAAGGGAGGCGAGAAAAACCGGCCCACGCGACTTCCTCCGAGGTGTGAGAGAGAGAGAGAGAGAGAGAGAGAGAGAGAGAGAGAGAGAGAGAGAGAGAGAGAGGAGAGAGAGACACGGGGGGTAGGCTTTACCCCGCGGCGGGGCAAGGGTGGCTCAGGTCAGGCAGAGCAATAAAAGTATTCCGAGATTCCACGCACACGCGCCATTAATTAGAGCACCGCTGGTGGCCGCCAGGTGCGCGGGTGCAGCTGTGTGTGTGTGAGAGAGAGAGAGAAAGAGAGAGAGAGGGAGAGAGAGGGAGAGCGGGTGAGTGTGTGAGGTGAGTGTTTACGGGAGGATCAAGACCACGGGACTGAACTCGCCCCCCCTCCCCTCCCCAAAATGAAAACCCGCTGCTACCTTCAAAACGCGCTCTCTCCCTCTCTCTCTCTCTCTCTCTCTCTCTCTCTCTCTCTCTCTCCCTCTCTCTCTCTCTCTCTCTCTCTCTCCCTCTCTCTCTCTCTCTCTCTCTCTCTCTCTCTCTCTCACACACACACACACACACACTCAGAAGCTACATTACGACACTGACAAATCTGCAACCCGGTTGATGCGGCGCCGAAAACACAACTAGAATCGTGCGAGGCGCGAGCCGCCTGCAGAGGCTGCGGCCCCAGGCCCCAGCAGGCCCACCAGGCGCGGCAAGCAAAAGAAAATTGAGTTAGTCGTGTCTGGTAATCAGTGGCGCGCCCCGACTGCGGCTCGCCCCCCCCCCCCCCCCCAGCTTGACTTTCGGCACAGGCGCTGTTACCGCCGCCGCCGGTACTCCTCGCCGCCCCCTCGCACCGCCAAGTCCAAAGAAGTTAACGTCCCTCGCTGTCGAAGCATGTCTAGGTGTAACCCAATTTCCAAACAGCGCCACCGCCGCCGCCACCTCGACAACAGGAGGGCGGTGCAGGGTGGTAGGGGACAAGGCTCTGCTTTGGGCCGTCGACAACAGTTGTAAGGCCAGCGGGCCGGCAGGTCGGGGGCGGGGGCCGGGGGCCGGGGGCCGGGGGCGGGGGGCGGGGCCGGGGAGGGCCGGGGGCGTCGGGGACCAGAGCCGTCAGCCACTGCCCGTCCGCGTCCTGCTCAGCCCGCTCAGCCATCACGAGCATCATTACTGTACGGCGCGCCGTGGCCCCGCATTTTTCCAATACCCCCCCCCCCCCCCCACCACCACCACCTCCCCCCATATTCATGACTCCAGGCTGACTTTTTCAAGCAACTACAAAAAGAAAGAAAAAGGGGCCCTCCTAATTGAAAGATAACACAGCTGGGATTGAGTGCGTGTTTTTTTAACAGTGCATCGAGTTGATAGTGACCCGCAGGGGTGGTCCGAGGCAGCTGTAAGCGCTGATGCGTGCAGGCTATATGCACTGCGCGTGTGTGCATTACATCGAGGGGGGAACGCCCTCTACACTGCCAGAAAAAACAGCCTACACATACTCTTTTTTTCTCTTTTGCTTACATTACACAGCGCCCGCTGTATGCAGCAGCAGCAGCGGCCTCGCTGCTGGCGTTCGGGACGAACCGCTCGACACAGAAAGCCCCACCGAGGAAGGAAGGTGAACTTACCTGCAACAAAATAAAAAGGGGACGCAAAAGTTAATATCGCACTCGTAAAACAAAGGCAGTATAGTCCTCCCATATCCCTCTGCCTCCACGTGCTCCATCACGGCCCGGCCCGGCCCGGCCCGGCCCGGCCCGGCCCCGCCCCTCCCGCTATGTCCGCTCAACCCTTTCACCAAGTGACTCTAATGCGACGCCACCGATCGCCAATAATTGGATACAGGCTGACGGGGCGGGGCGGGGTGCGCGAGGCGGGGCGGGGTGCTCGGGGCGGGGCAGGGTGCTCGGGGCGGGGCTGGGCGGGGTGGGGTGGGGTCTGCAAGAGCACATGTCAAGTCAACGCTCGCGTCGAATGTGACGCGTCTAATGCTCAAAGTAGAACAAAACAAACAAAATACAACCCAAAGAAAAGAGGAATCGGTGTATATATTGACTATGAGAATGATCCAATACACGGTTGTGTTGTAGAAAACCAATTGCAGCAATTTTCGTGTTGATGATGGACCACGGAATGAGACAACAGCAGCAGTACCAAGAATTAACCAGATAAATAATACATTTATTCGTGATTCCTCATCACACGACGTTTTCCTCGCGGTTATTCAGCAAGTTGAGACGCAGGCCACTTTGAGCAGCACGACCCTTTTGCACGTATCACGGTAACTTGTCCGAGCCAACTGCCCGCCCCGCCCCGCCCCGCCCCCCGTCGCAACGGCGAGGCAACACTGGCGAAACTGGAGGGGCCCGGTCCAGGCCAGCCAGCCAGGCCCGCGCCGGCCTGCATACATCAGCGCGGCCACAATTAGATAAACATTGTCTCCTGTCTGGGGACTGGGTTAGTTAAAAGCAGCTGGAAACAGAGCGAGGCGCGCACGCGCAACGGAGAGAGGCCAGGGGGTATGTGCGAGGACAAGAGAGAGCGATGGATGGGGAGAAAGGGCAGAGGGAAACGGAGGCGGGGGGGACGTTCCGAACACAGTCCGGGTGGAGCAGCTGGTAGTTCTCGCTATAATTAGATAGAAATTGTCTCCGGGGCGGGGTAGCAGCGCGGCGCCGCGGTACAGTGCACGCCCCGCCCCGCCCCGCCCCGCCCCGCCAGAGGGATTGCGCGCCGCGCCAAGCACGACTTTCGTCACTATCCAGCCCAGCTCACTGGGGCCTTGCGAGCGACCCGCCCCGCCCCGCCCCACCCCGCCCCGCCCCGCCCGACACTTCATGACACGCAGGCCGCCCCGCGCACTCGCAGAGGGTGGGGCGGGGACCGCCGGGGCCCAGCCGTGATTATTGAAAGGCGTCGCGGGGTGAGTGAGGTTATCAGTCGGATAAAACCAATCACGTGATGCGACCTCTCGTGTCGAAACTTATCGTGCCTATATGTTGGCCTATACGCTCATGCCACTTAATGCAACGAGGGTGAATGAGAGTTTGAGTGAGCTCGCGCGCCCGCGTCTGTGTGTGTGTGTGTGTGTGCGCGCCCGTGTATTCGTGCCGGCGATGCATGTGGGCTTTCGCCCGTTCCCAGGCGCACCAATCCAGCCCCAGCAGCACAGCACGTGTTTGCCATCCACTCGCCTGGAACGCATACCTCTCTCTCTCTCTCTCTCTCTCTCTCTCTCTCTCTCTCTCTCTCTCTCTCACTCTCATGACGTCGCGCGGCGCTGGGTCCAACACACTGAAGATACTCCCTCGTCAGCCCCACCTCCTATAACCGCTACCATACGCGCTTACGCCCTAGTCGGCCCCTCATTCGACTTACTCGTTGGACGCGCAGCAAGGCAGAGAGAGAGAGAGAGAGAGAGAGAGAGAGAGAGAGAGAGAGAGAGAGAGAGAGAGAGAGAGAGAGAGAGAGAGCGGGGGTGGAGGGAGGGAGCGTGGAGGGGAGCGGTCGGGAAAGAAAGCGAGCGCAAGAGACGCGAAAAAGAAAGTCGTTTTTCTTCTCGAGGGAAGAATAATAAAATAAATGAAAGACGCCCGGGCAGCAAATCCGCGTGAATAATAAAAGCACGAAAATAAAGTCGTCGTCAACGTCGTGTCGGCGAGAGAAATTGACTGGCGAGGCAGAGCGGGGCAGAGCGGGGCGGGCGAGTTAAAGACCGAGGGATACGCTGTCGTTAGGGTATATAATCGCGGAAACAATAACCCCGGGAATTAGCGACGGTGCTATGCGGGCGAGGGCGAGGGCGAGAGCGAGAGCGAGAGAGAGCGAGAGCGAGAGAGAGAGAGAGAGAGAGAGAGAGAGAGAGAGAGAGAGAGAGAGAGAGAGGCAGAGTTGTCGCTGTAAAAGTGCTATTTCCGTGCGGGGCGCACAGCAGCGTCAACGCACAGCGCGCTAGCAACAGGCCAACAGTCATGGGCGGGGCAGGACGGGTTAGCGGGCGGAAGGGTGCGTCATCCTTCGCAAGGGGCCTCGCCACGCCCCGCCAGCCTTTTGCGCGTTTATGCAATGAAACGGCTTATTCGGGGTCGATGTAACAGCAGCACAGCGCGCGCTTGCCCCGGCCCGGGGCGTGGCGTGGCTCGGAGCGGCGGCGCCGGCCCGGCCTCTGGCTGTGACGGCTTCCTTGTTAAGCACGCGGTGCGCGTGCGAGTCGCGGCCCGCCCCGCCCCGCCCCGCCCCACCCCGCCTCACCACGCCTCACCCCACCCCGCCCCGCCGCACCGCGCCCCGCCACGCCCCGCAACGCCCCGCCTCGTTCTGCTGGCAGGCTTGGCGGCGCCGTACACAATTGTCACCCCCACAACGCTCCAGCGGCTCCGGCGTTGAAAAGGGAACACTGTTTCCAGCTGCAGGAAGCTATAGGTGTCGGGCGGTGCGAATATCGTCACTCGTATAGGTGGTGTTTAAAGCTGGTAACAGCGGAGAGTTGTCCCCACACGCGGGCCAGGGCGGCGACACGCACTCAGAGGACCAACCAGAACATTATGAACATAAGGTAGAAATTACACGCAAGTACGGCTGGGCGGGGCCCGAGGGGGGCCAGTAGCCCTTCGGCACGGTACGTCTAGGAGGGGGAGGGGGAGAGGGAGAGGGGAGAGGAGGAGAGGAGAGAGAGAGAGAGAGAGAGAGAGAGAGAGAGAGAGAGAGAGAGAGAGAGAGAGAGGGGGGGGGGGGGAACTGCAGGGATGTTTGAGAGGGAATTCCACAGCGCTGTGCTAGCAGCCGCAGCAAGGCTCGCCTCCCAACTACCGCGGCATCTACTACCAGTGCGTGGGTGCCCCGCCCCGCCCCGCCCCGTACTCGTGCACTGCTGACGACACATCATCAGCCGAAAAGGGCTCCGGTACGGCGTGCCTCAAACAACGGCCAAAACACACACACACACATGCAGAGCGCAGCATACAGCGCCCCGATCTTCCCGTCCCGCCACAGGAGCTCAACTCTGTTGCGGCCGGCGGGGCGGGGCGGGGCGGGGTGGGGCCTGTCGGGGCGGGGCGGGGCTAAAGGTATGGCCTGATCTGCGGCCGGCGCTGCCCGCTCCGACCTGCATGTTTGTTTCCGCCGCAAAACTTTTTTTTTTGTTTTTTGGTTTTGTGCCCAAGGGATTTATACTCAACCACCTTGCGGGAAACACACCTCACCGACCACTTGATTTCCCCACGCTCTCTCTCTCTCTCTCTCTCTCTCTCTCTCTCTCTCTCTCTGAAAGGCGAACGGGCCGCATCCAAATCAGTCGCTTATGACCCGGAGGCGCGGCGCCCGGAGGTCGTACACGCGGAGCGCAGTCAGATCTAGGAGTACAAGCACGCCCCGGCCCGGCCCGGCTCCGGCCCCGGCCCTTCAGGCGAACCAGCAATCGATAATTAGTAATTTCGAGCGCGGCGCCTCGGCTCAGCTCGCGGGGCACAGCCCTGGCCTGTCCTGGCCCCCGCCCCGCCCCGCCCCGCCCCGCCCGCTCCCGGGGGCTCATAGTAATCGCACCTTCGCGTGGGGCGGGGCCCGAACCTGCCCTGCGCCCCCGCCCTGGAGCTAATTAATGCAGGTAATGGATGGTACGTGACCTGGAGCGCTACAGGGAGGAGCGGGCTCCTGCAGGCGCCTGCAGGCCCTGACCCTGCAGCCCCTGCAGGCCCTACATGCATATCAATAGCAAGTCTTGAAGCGCTCGACACCCATCAGCTTGAATCACACGCAAAATAAAGGGACAGCTGGTTTAGCAAACACTTTCGCTACTATGGTGACGGCAAAATAATTTTCCCTCCACTGGTAACATTTTCACTATAGTAGCAAACTTTTTCCTGCTTTAGCAAACTTTTTGCTAAAGCAGCAAACGGCAATCTTTTCCCCCTTGTGCTGTTTTAGCTAAAAGTTTGCTAAAGCTGCAAAAATTTTGCAGGTATAGCAAAAAAGTTCAGTGGTAAGCAAAATTATTTTGCTGCTACCATAGCAAACGTGTTTGCTTAACCAGCTGACCCTCTCTATTTTGCGTGCAAGTCTTTGGACCTTAATCACAGAAAATACACTTACTTTGTGATGGTTTTGGTCTGGAGTCAAGTCCTTACTAAGAGGCCAAAGTGTGCTGTGCCCGTGTGCCGTGCTGCGTTCACCAGCAGACTAACTCCACCGCGCCAAGTTAAAACGTCTTTATTTACCGGAGCCGCGCGGATGAGAAGAAAGAAAAAAGGGCGTAGCGGGACTGCAGGACTGCAGGCGGCAGCGGGGGAGGGTACCCAGCCAGCGCTGCCACACCCACCCGCCACGCTCCTTTTACTGCGTGGAGCCACGCCGCGCCGCGCCAAGCCACGCCACGCCACGCCGGAGCGGTGCAGTGGCCTCCATAAAACCACCCCGGCCTCACCTTCCCCTAGAGCTGTGCCACTATACCACTGTGCGGGTGCTCTTCCGCGCGCAATCACTATCCCACCAACGGTTCATCACCCACTGTACGTAGCGCCTTCACTCGCCCCGCCCCGCCCCGCCCCGCACGAGCCGTGACCACCGCCAACACACCGCACCCCGCCCCGCCCCGCCCCGCCACGCCACGCCCCGCGGGGAGCACGAAGAATGACCTCCGACCCCGGGCATCGCGCGCCTTTAGTGGCGCCCCACCCCGACACAAGTGTGGAGGTGAGACCCGCCCCCGCCCCGCCCCGCCCCGCCCCGCCCGCTCGATTAGCACGCGACGCTTACGAAAATACTTTCAGCCGCGGCGCACTGGAAAAACAAAGGCAGGAACCTAATACCTTTAAAAGGTGCCATACTCTACTGCCTTTAGAAAGGCGCGATTTCAGGCGGTCGTCTACGGGATTATTATACGCGGCCGCCACCACTTTACATTGGATCCGATCAGACATTTCTTTTCTGCGCGGCTCAAGGCAGAAACTCCAGCAATTCAACATCTCTTATCCAACTGCTATCCCTTCTCTGCGCTGGCGCCGCCCGCCCCGCCTCACCCCGCCTCACCCCGCCCCGCCCCGCCCAGCGCGATAGGGAGGGCGATACACGCAGGTAAGACACGCCGGCACTACAAACCGCGCGCCCCCGGAATGCTGAGCGGGGAAGAAAACCTTTCAGGGTGCTCCTTGCCGCCCCGCCCCGCCCCGCCCCGCCCCGCCCCGCCCCGCCGGGCTTCGCCACGCCACTCCGACATTACCCAGCGCGCGCCCGCGTACCGAAACGAAAATCGCTGTTGTAATATCCCGAAATCCGCGCGCAGCGTCGCGAGGAGGCGAGGCGAGGCGTCGGCGACGAGTGGCGGAGAAAAGTGAGGTAAGAGGAGAAGGAGGAGGAGGAGGAGGGGAAGAGGAAAAGACCGAGCAGCAGGAGGAAAAGGGGAGAGATTGGAACTCAAGGATGGCCTCCAAGCGGGAAGGGAAGGGAAGAGAGACAACACAGTGAGAGAGACTGTGTGTATGTGTGTTAGAGAGAGAGAGAGAGGAGAGTTTGCCCAGCCCAGCGAGGACGCGCGACGCACGGGATCACAAAATACGGTCGAGCGGCGGCAGTAGGACTCGGTCCTAACGCCGTGTCACGCTGCCGGGCGCGTGTGCAACTACTGCCCCCCACCCACACACACACACACGCTTTTTTTTTGGTCCTTCTTCGCCAGGACGCTGAACTTTTCGTGCAGCAAGGGATCGATTCTTCCAGTAGCGTGAACAGAGACACACAGGCAGGCCCGCCTGCTGATGACTTCGGCCACAGCGACGAGGGCCGCGCGTCACAGTGCGCCTCCCCCAGGCCATCCTCCACGGCCACCGTCCCCATGACTGCATAATGCTCGGCGGGAGCTTTAAAAGAATTACAAACAACAACAAGAGAAATAACAACATCGGGTGACGACCCCGGGGACAGCAAAGTCTGCGGAGCAGCCCCCGCCCCGCGCGGAGTGGGGGGCACACGCGGCGCAGGCTGCGCGCGCCACTTCCAAGTTGTTTTTCGCCTTCTCTTTCCGTCATTAAAACATCTTTTTCATTCCTCTCACGCAGGCCGCGCCGAGCGGCTCTCCTCCCAGAGGCCACCCTGTAGGGGCCGTGTGGCCTGCAGGCCTGTAGGGGCCCTGCGGCCTGCAGGCCTGTAGGGGCCCTGTGGCCTGCAGGCCTGTAGGGGCCCTGCGGCCTGCAGGCCTGTAGGGGCCGTGTGGCCTGCAGGCCTGTAGGGGCCCTGCGGCCTGCAGGCCTGTAGGGGCCCTGTGGCCTGCAGGCCTGGAGGGGCCCTGCGGCCTGCAGGCCTGTAGGGCCGTGGCCTGCAGGCCTGGCCGTGTGGCCTGCAGGCCTGTAGGGGCCCTGTGGCCTGCAGGCCTGTGAGGGGCCGTGTGGCCTGCAGGCCTGTGGGGCCCTGTGGCCTGCAGGCCTATAGGGGCCCTGTGGCCTGCAGGCCTGTAGGGGCCCTGTGGCCTGCAGGCCTGTAGGGGCCGTGTGGCCTGCAGGCCTGTAGGGGCCGTGTGGCCTGCAGGCCTGTAGGGGCCCTGTGGCCTGCAGGCCTGTAGGGGCCGTGTGGCCTGCAGGCCTGTAGGGGCCGTGTGGCCTGCAGGCCTGTAGGGGCCGTGTGGCCTGCAGGCCTGTAGGGGCCCTGCGGCCTGCAGGCCTGTAGGGGCCGTGTGGCCTGCAGGCCTGTAGGGGCCGTGTGGCCTGCAGGCCTGTAGGAGCCCTGCGGCCTGCAGGCCTGCAGGGGCAGCGCTGCGAGCCGCGTGCGACACTCACTCACTGTGAGCCAAGGAAGGTGACGTCGCGTTCGTGCGAATGTGAATCCCTCTTTGGAATGTTGTGGCATATTCGTTTCAACCACGGTAAAAACCGCGTCTTGGTTTTCAAGACCTTTAGGAAAAACCAAGACGCTGCAATGCATTTTCTCCATAAGAAAACCGTCGCGTCTTGAAAACCAAGACGCAGTTTTTCCCGTGACGTGAATCGAGGGCCAGTGGCGCCAGGCTTAACCGATTCATGTTAAAACGAATACGACACAATATTCCAAAATACATGACACGATTCACATTCAAACGAATATGTGACGTCACAGTCCAGCGCACTCACGCACGCACGCAGGCGTGCGGCCGGCACCTGCTCACCGCGGGTTCGTACAGCATTAGGCACACCGGCACGGGCAATGACATTCATGAAAACAAAAAAGAGACTCGTGAATCGTCCAACGTTTCGTAGTACGCCCCTCAGCGCTGAGACTGCTCGGATCGGAACCACTAGATGTTACGAGCCGCGGCTGTACGCTCATCGTCCACGACAAAATAAAAATAAATATATATCGGCAAACTTTCGCTAAGAAACGCCAAACTCGTACCGGCGGAGGGAGAAGAGAGCAGGAGAAGACGGAGGCGACGAGAAACAAAGTAAAACACGCCACACGCACGACGCGCCGTCACGCCGGGGGAGGGCCCAGCAGTTCAAGGGCCGGCAGGGGCGGGGCGGGGCGGGGCGGGGCGGGGCGGGGCGGGGCGGGGCGAGGCGAGGCGGGGCGGGGCGGGGCTGAACAGGACGGCCAAGTTTTTCGATCGCGACACTGCCATGCGGCGCCACGCGCTGCACGGATTCTGATGCGCAATGCGTCTCAAACGAGCCGCACTGCTCTCTCTCTCTCTCTCTCTCTCTCTCTCTCTCTCTCTCTCTCTCTCTCTCTCTCTCTGGCGTTCCTCCCTCTCCTGATTGGGACCCGGACCGCCTCGGCCTCCAGCGTGCCGCATTAACACCTGGACTGTATTATATTCTGGCCAGGTCTGCCGCCCCGCCCCGCCCCGCCCCGCCCCGCCCCGCCGCACCACGGGGCGCAAGCAGCAGCAGGGGCCGGGCCGCAAGGCTACTCCCCCGCTGCGCGGCGGGGTGCGGCGGGGTGCGGCGGGGTGCGGCGGGGTGCGGCGGGGTGCGGCGGGGTGCGGCGGGGCGGGGCGGGGCCCCTGCTGCTGGTGCGGTGATACAGTGCGCCCACCTTGCATAATGTTAGTTGTGACAACAATACTCCGCTCTCCCTCCTGGCCGGGGCCCGGTGGGGTTGAGGCCGGTGGAGGCCGGTGGAGGCCGGTAGGTGGAGGCCCGCTGGGCCGGGCCAGGGTGCGCCACCTCCGCTCCGCGACCCCCACGCTCGATCTCTCTCCGGACCTCGGCCCAAAACACCATGGCGGCGCGGGCCTCGCGCACAAGCGACGCTACGCCCCGCCACTTCACGTTTTTTTCCCCCACCGCGGCGGGCCGGGCGGGGCCGGGCCGGGCGGGCCCCTCCTCGGGCCGCGGCAGCCCACTGCAACTCTGTGAATATTCAATATTCAAATGATGGGCTGAGCCTGGCCCGGGCCGGGCCCCGCCGCTGCCGCTGCGAGTAGAGGTACAAAAAAAACGTGTTGTGCGCCGCGGGCGTCTAGAGCCAGCAGCAGCAGCAGCAGCAGCGTGTCCGCCGAGCCAAACGCGCAGCGGCACAGAATAATTGCGATACGGGCGGCTAGCGCGCGGGAAACAAACTGTCTGGCTGTCTGACGCTCATCACGTGATCAACCACCTCGCACAGCGCCCTCCTCGCTACCGCATGACCACACAGAGGTCAGCCACAAAACACCCCAGAATCGTTCCCGCCCGCACTGGACGTGTTAACCCGCCGTGAAAGCGCGCAGGCGGCGCACAAGAGTGGCAGCACCGCGCCGTGGGGCAGCACGGCAGAGCCCCGCCCCGCCCCGCCCCGCCCCGCCCCGCCCCGCCCCGCAGTGGAGCCGTGCCCCCGAGGAGGCCTCGCTGCTGCTGGGGATGAATGGAGCAGTCAAGGTCGCGCGTCAGACACCGCCGTAGCCGTAATTGCAGGAAACGGGAGTGCGGAAGCAATCAGCGGGGGGGGGGGGGGCAGGGCTGCGCCCGCGCGAGAAATAAATGCTCTACGGGGAATAAACCAGACCTGCTCTGCTGCTCGCGAGGCGGGAGGAAAGTGTATTCACAGTTGAGTCCCCGCCGCCGGGCCAGGTCAGGCCGGTCCTCCTCTATTTCTTGCAAATGAGAGAAGTCTCTATTTCATTCGGTTTTCGCTTGGGGAAAGGAGCAGCAGAATCAATTTCGCACCACACCTCGGCCCCGCCCCGCCACGCCCAGCCTCGCCCCGCCCGCCCCGCCGCGCCCCGCCGCGTCACCCTCTCTACACGCTCGCCTTTTGCTTCCAATTTTCCGCGGGAAAACATTTAGACGATTTTCGGTCGAACGACTCCTTGTTTGGGGTTGCCTTCAAAGCGCTGTGGCGCCACCAGCAGGGTAGGGGGCGTGGCACAGCGGGGCGGGGGTGTAGCAGTGGACCTCGGGGGCCATCGCGCTCCGTGGGTCTTAGGAGACCACCCGTTGAGGGCGGCGGCGAGCGGCAAACAGGGGGTTGGCAGGGAGTTAGGAAAGAGGCAGAGGCAACACTAGCCGACTCCTATAGGCCAAAGTCCGCAGCGAGGCGTGGCAGCAGGGGGTAGGAGCGGGGCGGGGCGGGGCGGGCCGTGGGGGCTCTGGAATAGGCGAGCACAGGAGCAGCAGCCTGCAGGTGGCCAGCACCAGCGCCCCGCCCCGCCCCGCCCCGCCACACCACGCCACGCCACGGTAAGCTCCTCCCGGCAAAGTGTATTATAGTAGGCGATGCGTTCTGGGTCATTCATAATTACGCAGGGGGCGGTATGGGGCGGGAACAAACCGGGCGGGGCGGGGCGGGGCGGGGCGGGGCGGGGCGGGGCGCAGTAACGGGTGAAGCGGAGGGAGGGGTTGTTTAAAGCCCACTTGCGCAGCACACGCGGCCGCTCTGACGGCACCGTGCCCGCCCGTGGGCAGGGGCCGTGGGCAGGGGCCGTGGGCAGGGGCCGTGGGCAGGGGCCGTGGGCAGGGGCCGTGGGCAGGGGCCGTGGGCAGGGGCCGTGGGCAGGGGCCGTGGGCAGGGGCCGGGCAGGGCGAGCCCTTATCATCCGACAAAACTCTGCACTTAGTAGCCTAACGGACATTGCAGTCAGCTTAAACACGGGGAAGCGACAGAACAGACGGGGCCGCGCAGAGCATGAACTCGCCGCTAGACGCCTTACTCTCCCTCTCTGTCCCTCTCTCTTTCTCTCTCTCTTTCTCTCTCTCTCTCTCTCTCCCTCTCTCTGTCTCTCTGTCTCTCTCTCTCTCTCTCTCTCTCCCTCTCCTCTCTCTCTCTCCCTCTCTCTCTCTGCAAGAACGAGCGCCGCCCGTCCCCGCCGCATCGGCAGCGGAGCCGATAATCATCGATGCGTCGCAGAGCGCAGGCGAGATTACTTCATCCGGAGCGTTTCATATCGGGATATGGGTCGGGTCGGGTCGGGGCCAGAGAGTAGACGGACCGAGACGCGACCGCCCCCGGCCCGCCCCCGGCCGCCCCCGGCAGCAGAGACGGTACGAGCGTGTGTAAGGAGGGCGCTGCTGCAGGCGGCCCCAGCGCCCCCAGCCCAGCACGAGCCGGAGCAGGCGCCGCGAGGAGGACGCCCGCCTGACCTGAGACACCCAAGGTAGGGAACTGGCCACCCGGGGGACGCCCTGCGCGGGACGCCCCGAGCGGGCCGAGGGCGTCGCCCCCGAGCGGGTGCGGCGCCCTCAGCAAGCAGGGGGAATTAAGGGGATAGGCTCCATAATTAAATTACTATTCAAATTCGGCGCCACAGTCGTCGCGACGCCTCTACTGCCCTGCCGCCGGCCGGGGCGCCGCCGCAAATCGCGCGGGTCACGGCGCAGGCGCGGGGCGGGGGGGGGGGGCGTCGAGGAAGGGCGGGACCCACCCGGCAGCAAGGACATATTGTGCCCCTCTTCCGAGACAAGGGGACACCAGATGCGAGGCGAAAAACTCTTTTGCAAAATGCGCAGGCGACACTGTGAGCCCCTGCAGGGGCGCACTGGGGCGCAGCCCGGGGATCAGCGCCCCGCCCCGCCCCGCCCCGCCCCATACGACTGCAGCACGACACGAGGCGAGGTGCAGGGCGGGGCGGGGCTGTGACGGCCGTTTCACTGTAAAACAGTCGCGCCGCCACGCCCCCTCCTCAGGATGAGAGCACGCACTCGATATTAAATTCTTGGCGAATAGTTCGTTACTCGGAGGAACAGCCCTGGGGTGCGACAACAAGCAGGCCTGCGCGGGGCAGGTAGGGAGGACCAGATTGCGGGTGCGAGAGGGAGAGAGGGAGAGAGAGAGAGAGAGAGAGAAAGGGGGGGGGGGGGGAGTCTCTGGTACCACGCCCCGCAACTTCCACCCTTGCTTTCAGCTCTGTCGCCTTGCTCGTTCGCTGTCGTGCCCGCAGTAGCCCCCCCCCTTCCGTGCCGGGGCGTCGCCCCCGGGCCGATCGCCTGTCACGTGATTCGCATTGCACGGGGTGGGCGCCGGCGGCGTCCATGATGAACGGCCGCTTCTCAAACAAACGGCCAGCTTTTAATAAATTCGATTATTACATTTTAAACGGGGACGGGCGGACAAGGGCGGAGCCGAGCGAGTTATTAATGAGGACGCGGTAGAGGGGCGGCGCAGCGAGCGAGAGGGAGAGAGAGAGAATGAGAGAGAGAAAGAGGGAGAGGGAGAGAGAGAAACGGGGCGCTGGATGATGTTGGCTACGTGATTAACTGACCATGAGTATGAGTGTGTGCGAGCAGCGCGCGGGAGAGGTCGGCCTGCAGCGCGGCGCTACCCCCGGACCTCACCTCACCCCGCCCCGCCCCACCCCGCCCCGGCAGCGACGTGGGCACGCCGCGTGAAACCCGACTGAAACCCCGCAAACGCAGCACCGTGCTCACCCCCCCCTCCCGCACAGCACAACCCGCTTCGCGGGGGAAATGAGGTCATCAGGGTACCTGCGCTCCCAGCTAGGCTCTTCATCGAGAGGCAGGGAGAGAGGGAGAGAGAGAGGGAGAGAGAGAGAGAGAGAGAGAGAGAGAGAGAGAGAGAGAGGGAGAGACTGATGACATGTAAGCGCGACACACTGCCGCTCTGAGAAAAAGAGCGAATCTCTTGGCGGCCAGTGCCGCACATTTTCTCCTATATCTTCATGTCTTGTTCTCTCCCCCCCCCCCCCTCCCTACTCTCTCTCTCTCTCTCCCTATCCCTCTCTCTCTCCACAGGCTCATCCCGCCTCGAAAGAAAAGTACTAATGCCGCGGCGGGGCCGGCAGCGACAGTTGTTCTGATGGTTATGTCCCGCCATTCGTTCTCGGAAGTTTGAGTTGGCAGCGATGTGTAATTGGTGCGGTGACGTGGAGTTCTGCTTCACCCCCCCCCTCCCCCCTCCCTCTACACACACACACACCGGCCAGGAAGACACTTATGACGTGTCACGGACTTGGACTAATACCTCTCGTTTCATTTTCCTAAGTGAAGCCCTGTCCTGCGCTCTCTCCTGCTTGCAGTGCGCGCGCGCGCACACACACACACACACACACACTCACACACACACACACACACACACGCGCGCTCTGGCTCCCCCCCGCCCCAAACACTCTCAAAAACACACAAACATACACGCAGCTAACCCATCCCGCAGTTTGACCAGTTCCCCCGCGAGCGCTCCCACCTCCCCCTAATTACGATGATAAGCCTAACAAAACGCCACCCACGGGCCATATGTGGACCCGTGCGGCTTTGAGTGTGTGTGTGTGTGCTTGAGAGAGAGAGAGAGAGAGAGAGAGAGAGAGAGAGAGAGAGAGAGAGAGAGAGAGAGAGAGAGAGAGAGAGAGAGAGAGGCGCGTGGCGTGTTCCTCAGTGCGGGGGAGGGATTGGAAGACGGATGGTCGCCGCGCCACGCGCTCACCAAACGGAACCCAAACTAATGGCACCTGAATGGTAATGGCGCGGTGTGACGCGCGCGCCTGACGAACTATAGGAGCTCAAACTCGCCATGTAAAAAGACAAGAACAGAAGGCATGTTGCGTTATAGAAACATTCTCTGTCCAGAAACGTTTTCTTACCAGAGAGCATCAAGAAGCGTGACTCATGTCACATTAGTTTCTGCAGAGTTGAGGGGCACCCAGAGGTTCTCTGGAATACCAAGTGTGTACAAGTATTCATTATTAACTGCATACTTACAAGTACTCAGTAAGTAGTGTGTACATGTATGCAGTAAGTAGTGTGTTAACATGTATTCAGCAAATAGTGTGTACACTGTGAAAAATATCTTCGTAAATTTACAACACATTTTGTACTCACGATTTACAAAATATGTTGTAAATTTACGACCGCCCATTCTCGCTCGTCAATGAATTCTCAGTCGATACAAAGTAATATAAATTTTACAATTTCAAGTTGTAATTTGACAACATTTATCATGGAAAATTTTCCTGTAACCTTTACAAGTATTTTTCACAGTGTACCTTGGCATGTACACACTATTTACTGCATACATAGCCATGTACACACTATTTACTGAATATATAGCCATGTACACACTATTTACTGAATACCTTAAAGTATGCAGTAAATAATGAATACTTGTGCACACTTGGTTCTTCAGAGTTTCCTCGCTTTTAGCGCGGCATTCATGATGAAGTTGGCACGCGCGAATAACGAGTCTGTGTTCGTCGCCCCGCGCCGTCTAGGGGCCGGGGCGGCCCGGCGCGGCGCGCACTGCCTGTTTCACGCGACATCGTCACACCCATTTCAGACCTAAAGCAATTTTTTTTTTCTTTTCGCCTTCGCACAAAAGGCGGGAGAACTAACTCTCGCGTGCGCGCGCGTGGCCGGGGGGCGGGGAGGGGAGGGGAGGGGGGTCATGAAAGGGCAGGGGAGCGAGTTTGACTCATTTGGGGCTTTATGAAAACATCCTTCTGCGCTCCCGCTTACACACACCTACACGCGCACACACACGCGCACGCACGCACGCACGCACGCGCGCCTGCACGCTGCCACGGCGGCAGCCCGCGCACACATCGCATAAAACTCATTCCAGAGCAAGTTATCGCCCGCAGTATCACGTCAATTCAAAGGTGAGATTCCTTCCCGCCCCTGCGGAGCCCTTCCCTAACTTTTTCCTTCAGTGTGTGTGTGTTTGTGTGTGGGAGAGGGAGAGAGAGAGAGAGAGAGAGAGAGAGAGAGAGAGAGAGAGAGAGAGAGAGAGAGAGAGAGAGAGAGAGAGAGAGAGAGAGGAGAAAGCTGCGCTCCCGGATAGCAGCCCCACAGCAGCCCCCTTATTCACTGAAAAACACCATAAATCAATAATAGCTTGGTGGCTGGAGAGAGAGAGAGGGGGGGGGGGGAAGAGAGAAGGGAGAGAGCAAGCCCAGAGAGGGAGAGGGACAGAAAAAGAGGGGAGCGTCGAAAAGGGGGGAGAGGAGAGAAAGACACGCAGCCAAAAGAGGGGAAGCAGAGAGGTGAGCCAGGGCCTCGGCCAGGGCTTGAACGGGAGCGAGAGAGAGAGAGAGAGAGGGGGGAGGGGGGGGGGGGGAGGAGAGCAAGAGAGACGCCGTGCGGCGCGCTGTGGCATCCCCGCGCCCTGATTGCAACAATTCGACACTTACGACCCTTTTCAGAGCCCGCCCTATTCTGCCGTCGTGACGCGCACCCACCCCTCGCAGCACACTCAGTCTCTTGTGTGCGGGCTCACACAGGCGCGCGCGCACACACACACACACACACACACACACGCACGCACGCACTCGCGCGCACACGCACGCCTCCTCCGCGCCCCCACGGTCGCGTTCGCTTGTCATATCGCGCCTGGCACCCCTGATTGGTTTCGGATATCACCATGTTTGCTCACCTCTTCGCGTCCGGCGGCGGTAGTCGGGGCCCCGCGAGGGCGGGGCTGGGCGTGGTGGGGCGGGGCGGGGCGGGGCGGGGCGGGGCGGGGCGGGGCGGGGGGGGGGGGGGGGGGGGGGGCCGGGGCGGGGCGCGGCGGGGCGCTACCTCCGGCCTCGCGTCTCCCCTTATACCCTTCCACTCACAAACGCGAAAGAACGAAAATCTTGCGTCTATATTCCACGCGATAACAAGTTTGTTGAACTGAGCCGCCGCCGCCCTTGAAGCGCGAGTGTGCCGATGGCTCTCGGAGGTAAACTCCCATGGCGCTCCGGTTTTGTCATCTTTACATTGATAAATTCTTTCAAAGAAATACTCCGAAAAAATGCTTTCCAGCTTGGGAAAGGATTCGCATACCTCGCATACATCGAGACAGATAAGAGCGATATTGCAACGCGATGCAATGCAGACTACGGAGAATGCCTGCAAAGTTACTAAGCAAATTTGTTTTCTTTTTTAATACATAGATATAACAGGCGCTACTTCGTGTTTCTTACGCAAAAGGAAGTTATGGAATAATAGAAACAACGCAAAAAACCGCGAGTGCATGAAGAATCTGTGAAGAGGCCCCCCGCCCCGTCCCGTCTGCACTCCCATGCAGCCCAGCCCAGCCCAGCCAGCCCTTCCCTCCTCACGCGCGATAGACTTCTTGATACGATGATGATTCAAGGCGCAACTCTTTTTATTTTTTTTAAAGAAGCAACTTTGGGCTCGGCGGCGGCGGAGAAGGAGAACTTGGCCAGATACATCACTCGTCCCCCATAAATAACGGCAAAGATCCGCAACACGCAAGTTACATGGGGCGCGGTGCGGCGGAGAGCTCAGCTCAGCTCCAGGGCGGGCCGGGCCAGGCCGGGCTCCATGGGGCGGACACGGACCCCACGTCATAATTCATGATCCATCACGTGACGTGCGTGTTAGCGCCGCGGTCGCGTTCGGCCCGCCCCGCCCCGCCCCGCCTTGCCCCGCCCCGCCCCGCGCGCGCAGCAGCAGAGAGACACAAAAATATTTCGAGGGGAGCAGGAAAAATAAAAGGAAAGCATTGCAATGGAGTATGGAGGTGGAAAAAAACCAGGTGCGGAAAGGGGGCGAGGTTGGTGGCTTTTCCAGCTGCATGGCGTTGAACAAACAACAGCCAAAAGTCGCCCCCGGACTCATCCTCTCTCCGCGGCTCCAGTCCACACACATTCACACACCTTTCACGACACACCTTACTCCTCGCCAGTCCCTTTCTCCCTCTCTCTCTCTCTCTCCCTCTCTCTCTCTCTCTCTCTCTCTCTCTCTCTCTCTCTCTCTCTCTCTCTCCCTCACACACACTCACAACTTGTTGGCAATTGCAATCGCCATTTTCTTTTGTTTCTCGCGCTCCCCGTGACGGATGGCTTCCCCCCCGGCGCGACACACGACGCTGGCGCTCTACAACAACAGAGCGAGGCGCCGCTGCGCCGCCAGGAGCGTCGCGACGCCCCCGACACCGTCGCGTCCCGACCGCAGCCCGCCCCGCCCCGCCCCGCCACAGCAGTGACAGGCTCCCGGGCGGGGCGGGGCGGGGCGGGGCGGGGCGAGCGTATGCCTTTGACAGCACGTCACGCCCGCCCCCATTAGACCTGTCGCCGATGACCACCTCACCTCCACCCCAGGCCCAGGCGGCGCTGCCTGCTTCCCTGGCGTTTGCCACTCGGCCTGTCAGCGCGGGAAGGGGAGGGGATGAAGGGGGGGGGGGGGTGAAAAGGTAGGAGATGAAGGGGTAGGGGATGAAGGGGTAGGATATGAAGGGGAAGGGGATGAAGGAGAAGAGGATGAAGGGGAAGGGGATGAAGTGGGAGGGGATGATGGGGGAGGGGTGGGGAAGACACGGGTTGCGAAGTGCCGCAGGTGGGGTGGGGGTGGGTAACAGTGCTGGGAGGGCAGTGTGCATCATTGATAGAGCCCCCCTAGCTTTACAGACCTACCCCGCCCCCACCGTCCCGCAGTACCGGGCGTCATAGCGAGAAACACCTGACTGTATAGCACAGCGGTTCTCAAAATCGGGGTCGTGACCCCAAATGGGGTCGCGGGAAAAATTTTTGGGGTCGCGATGAGGTGGCTGGGGTCGCCTGGGGTCGCCTGGGGTCTTCCCGGTCAAAACTAGGGTGGACCAGAATGCCTCCAGCTCGGCTGATGGGATGCCACCCGCGCTGAAAATATGGGAAAACCACGGGCTGTTACGCTTCCACGCCAGGCGGCCGGCGGGTAGGAGCCCCAGCCGCCCCGGCACCCCACGCGCGTCGATCGGAAAACCCAAGGTAGGGCGGGAACCAAACTCGACCTAAGAAACGAACTACAGCCGCACGAATATGTAAACTTGTAGGACGTACACGAGCGCAACGCCCCCAATGAAATCTGAAGTTAAAAACAACGATTTTACAACATTTAAGTGTCTAAAACTATTTTTTTGGGAGGTGGAGGGGTCGCGTGGGTCGCGAAATTTTTGGTGTGGGGTCGCGAAAATTTTGATTGTCTAATTTGGGGTCGCGAGCCGAAAAAGTTTGGGAACCGCTGGTATAGCAGGTCTGCCTACCTAAGGGACCGCGGCGCCTCACGGCTGAAGCGGGTAGGCAAACCCGCCTACACTCTGAAGCACCTGACTGTATAGCAGGTCTGCCTACCTAAGGGACCACGGCGCCTCACGGCTGAAGCGGGTAGGCAAACCCGCCTACACTCTGAAGCACCCGGTGCACGCTCCCATTGCCGATGCTATACATTTCTCACGTGGACAAGATTGAATGGCTAAAACGTACACTGCAAAACCAAACGTGTGAACGTCGAGCACTTGAGACAAGCCAGCGGCTTCCATTCTAGTTTATATTTGGTCGCCTGACACCTCGGAGTGCAGGGCCCGGCGGGGTGGCCAGCCACACTCTTCCACACCAGCAACCACTTTATCGCAGATTGGGTCCCGCGGAGCGGGGCGGGCCGGGCCGGGGCGGGGCGCCGAGGCAGCAGGGGCCGAGTTTGCGCGCGGGACGGGGCGGGGCGGGGCCGGCGAGGGCAAAGCGAAACCTCGCGGAAGAACCTCGAGTGCACCAGCTCCCAGCAGCGCGGCCCGGCCCGGCCCCACCGGCCCCACCGGCCCGGGCACCGCAGGTCGGGAAAAGCTTTCATGAGATTAGAAATCGGCGTGACGTTCTGCCGGCGACACTTTTTCCGACTCGCCGGTCTTTCCTTCCCCGCGGCTCGGCGCCCCGCCCCGCCCCGCCCCGCTCTCCGACTCTCCCGACAGACAGAGGCGCGGCCCCGCAAAAACGAATAACCGCGGAACCATAGACGCACCGCACCGCACCGCACACAACTACTGCTGAGCACGTCTAACGCATCGCATCGCCACAGGGTCAGTGACCTGCTGGGCAGTGAGACGCACACAGTAAATCGGTTTCCTGGGACGCCCAGGAAAGTAGGTACTTCTCCAGGAAAGTTCCTCGGTATTTCCAGGAAATGAGTACTGGAAAAGCCAGGAACTGTTTTGGAAAAGTACCTACTTTCCTGGGAAGTCCCAGGAAATAGATTTACCGTGCACTTCGAGCAGAGGTGATTGCCCCCCGCATGCCCGCCCTCTCGCACCACTGAGGGCGGCACTTCGGAGTTGTCTCTATTTTTTTCCCGTTTGGACAAGCCCCTCCCGGTTTGCTCTTTTACACTGTCCATCTCACATTTGCGAGCTGCAATTTTTACCACGTCAGCGGAAGATGAATCTTCCCCGGATAATGACAAAGGTTTCAGCGTTGACGACTGCCCGCCCGAGCCCCGAGTCCAATATGCGAATGGAGGGGGGGGGGGGGGGGGGAGGGGACGAGGAGTGATGGCTTCGACCGGCAGCGGCTTGGCATGTGTGAATTGACGGGTACGCACGCTCGCATGCATGCGCGTCCTGTGTGAGAGAGAGAGAGAGAGAGAGAGAGAGAGAGAGAGAGAGAGAGAGAGAGAGAGAGAGAGAGAGAGAGAGAGAGAGACGGGCGTGGCGCTCGGCTGGGCGCGGGCGTGTGTGCGTGACAGAGTAAAAGGGGTGAGGGCCGCGGGGGGCGGGCGGGGGCCGGCGGGGTGGTGACACAGGAAGAGGCAGAGGGCAAGTAGAGAGAGACAAATAGGCCGGCTGGCTGGCCGGGGGGAGAGGGACAGAGAGGGCGCTGGTGTGGCGGGTGGGGGGCGCAGCGCAAAGTGTTTACGTATGGATATAAATCACCCATCACTATGGCCGGAGGGAAGGGCCAGCGGCCAGCGCGCGTGGTCAGGCGGGGCGGGGCGGGGCGGGGCGGCCGTGTGTGGGGCGGGGGTGGCCCGAGCGCCATGGGGTGCAGCCGTCAGGCCGGCCCGCCCCGCCCCGCCCCGGCCTGCCCCGCTGGGCCCAGACAAAATGCTCCTCTAGTATTATGGCTGCTGGGCCGGGCCCGCTGCTGGAATAATATCAACTCGACCGGAACTTGAAACCCCCCGGATACGAGCGACCCTTGCGCCTCATGCGAGCGAAAGAGAGAGGGAGGGAGGGAGAGAGAGAGAGGGAGAGAGAGAGGGAGAGAGAGAGAGAGAGAGAGAGAGAGAGAGAGAGAGAGAGAGAGAGAGAGAGAGAGAGAGAGAGAGAGAGAGAGAGAGAGAGAGAGAGAGCAGGGGAGGGGAGCTCCGCGAGCTGCTCTGCTCTGCCATTCCCGCGCGGCCCGGCCGGCAGGCTCGAGCATCTGCGACAAGTGCCGCTCTCCCCATATTCCCCTATCCGGTCTCTCACTCTCTCACTCTCTCTCTCTCTCTCTCCCTCTCTCCCTCTCTCTGACAGTAATCCTATCGTACCGGGAGGCTGCGGCTGCGCGACGGACATTAAAAAAACATTCCCAGTCTATTAGTCATCATCACCTGGGGCTGCGCAGCGCTGCGCGGGGGAGGCGCGCGCCGGGCCGGCCGAGGCCCCTCCAATCACATCCCGGAATGCACCGCCCCGCCCCGCCCCACCTCGCCCCGCCCCGCTCCCACGTTTTATTTTAACGCGCCCCGTTATTTCCCGAGGTATGGCAGCGATTTGTTTGTGGGCCGCGCGGCGGGGCGGCGTGGGGCGCGGGGTCGTCCCTTCTCTCCTGGCCGCTCCGGGCCAGGCTATTATTCAAGCATCTCCACCCGCGTATATTGTATATCGGGAGGGGAATGAAACACGTGCTACATACAGTTTGAAAGGTGGGAGGTGGTGATGACTATTAATTGTTTTTTTTAGAGGTGTTTTGCTTTGACCGCCACTGGGATTATAGCTGGATGAACGCAGCACGGCAACCAGCCCGAGCCTACTACGTGCTGGACTTGGCCTGTTGTGTACGCGCTCAGGGCGTACCGCGATTTGTTTCGAGCGGATCTAGGTAATTCGAAACATATTTCAGAAGCTATTCAATAGAATACACGAGTAGACTATCGCGGAACACACGACAAACTTTAATGAGCGGCCCTCCATGCGTGCGGGGTCCCCCAGCGGGGGCGGGGCGGGGCGGGGCGGGGCAGGGGTGAGAGAGTTTTGGCCCGCTCAGCCGCCCTACACTTCACCATCATCCCTCCCCTGGGCGAGGGGTGAGGCGGGGTGCGGCGGGGTGAGGCGGGGCGGGGCGAAAGCAGCTCTAGAGCGTCCGTAGGACTTGCAGTGTTGACCTGCTTAACTGACTCCTGGCCCGCGCCGCGAACGGGCGGGTCTGGGGGTCCTACGGGTAGAGACGGAGGACCACACTCAAGTTTGCGCCCAGGCCCGCAGGGAGGGGGACAGGGGGGAGGGGCCGCCTGACCGGGGATAAATCCTGGACACACGCGGTATAGGCTTGCGGTGTGCTCGCCCGGGGCAGAGGGGCCAGGGAGGGGGGTCCATGCATGACCACGCCCCCCGTCCCGTCCCGTCCAGCACGAGGGCTCGGCCTGCCTGCCCTATCTGCCGGCCCGGCCCGGCCCTGCCCTGCCTGACTCACAACCACTCTCATATTTCCAGCTGGGCAGCCTGCTGCCCCTGTTGTGGCGTGGCGTGGCGTGGCGGGGCGGGGCGTGGCGGGGCGGGGCGGGAGGTGCGAAGCGGCCGCCGTCATCACGTGCAGGGGCGTAACGAGGCAGTGACTGGAGGGGACGCCCCGGAGCGTCGCGTGAGCGTGGCGATGAGGCCTAAAGAGGCGCGCCGCGCGCGGCCTCTGCTCGTCATCACGGCCCGGTGGACACGTTGACATTCATGGCCAGTAAAACGCCGCCGCGCGCCGAGTCACCGCGCCCGTCAGACGCAGCCCACGCCCACCCCCCCCCTCTCCCTCTCTCTTTGATCGCCGTTTGCTCATTATGCCGCCATAAGAGTGGGCGCCTGCTCTGCTGCCCACAGCCGCCCTACATTGCCTGTGTATACACCTGCCGCTCAGATACATCCGCCTCCTCTTATTAACAGTTTGTTTTAATTTTTAACAGTTTGTTTTAATTTGATCCCGGCAGATAATAATAACCTGTCGATTCGGGGGGAAAACCAGGAGTATAAAAACGGCAGAGATGATACCGCTTTTTACTGCGCCACAAACCGCCTCTGTGTCGGAAGTAATAAGGAGCTTCCCTTGTCACAGGCACGCCGCCCTCTCCTCTCCTCTTATCACATAGTTTTTCTCAATCACTCAATTTTTTTCTTGCCTTTTACTTTTTTTTGTCAGGCGCTCAGTCAGGAACACCACGCCCTACGCCGCATCCCGCTTCCTCTCGTGACGCTTTGGCCAATGGGCAGACGGGCCGGGACGGGACGGGCCGCTGTGTACACATCACTTGCACACACTTAGTGCCCCTCCCCCGCCCCGCCCATCCGTCTGCGACACACACACACACACACACACACTCACACCGAGGGGGGGGGGGAGAGACAACAGCACGCACCGAGACCACAAATTAAAATAAAGAGAGAAATAGAATAACATCCTTATAAAAGGCAGTGCCCGAGAGCAAAGTACACATGGGTGACGTGGCGGGGCGGGGCGGGGCCGGATGGGGACGCGAGGGACGAAACTGGAGGAGGAACGGAAGCGCAATATGAAAAACTCAAGGCGGCGTGGCCGGAGGGAGGGAGGGAGGGAGGGAGGGAGGGAGGGAGAGAGGGAGGGAGGTTGGGAGGGTGGACGACGAGGGGAACGGATGGGGAGAAAACACGAGCCAACATCGGGTTTAGAAAAGGTCGGAGAATAAGAGGAAAGAAGAAAGGTAAAATGATACCTCACAGTGGTAAAAATACACTAAAAATACGCAACGAGCCGTCATGAATACGGCTTCGTAAAACCTGTGTGACAGAGCCTAATAAATAATGTGCGGAACCGTATCTCACGGGGAACAACTCGGGCTCTTGTGGGGTCCGAGGCCGACCGCGAAAGCCTTCAAAACTGTCGTAGCGAAAAGATATTCACTTAAAGCGTGAATTTAAAAGGAAAATGAAAACTGAAACATGACACATACTTGCACACTTTTCCTTGTTTGACACTACTTCTATTTTCGGGTGAGGGGGGGGGGGCAGAGTCCGCAGCAGCAGCAGAATCCCGAAGATGTAAGAGTGATTTATCGCGGCGGGGCCGGGCGGGGCGGCCGCTCGCCGCCTCGCGCCGTACGACATAAATGGCTGTCCTCCCCGCATGAAGCCATTTTGCTCACCTGTCGGCCCATAGTGGCGCCCAGCGGGCGGGCGGGCGTGGCGGGGCGGGGCGGGGCGTAGCGGGGCGGGGCGTGGCGGGGCAGGCGGACGGGCGCGGGACGATTTAGAGCCGCGGGACACAGCCTGGTTATGGGAGCGGGCGACCTCAATCGTCTCTCGACGGACGGCTGGCACCCCTGCCTGGCACTGACACCGCACGTCACGTGACCAACGGCCAGATACAGACACATACGTAATGCCCCCGCGATCGCCATACCGCGCAACGACATCTGCGGTCCGAGTTTTTCCAATTCGCAAGATGAAAGAATGCATGAAAGGATAGTTCTGCTGCCGCGGGTACAAAGCGGCCGCGAGATGACGCATCCATGTTCCATCAAGTCAGGTCAGAGCAGAGCCGCAGCCGCACTGCGCGCCGCTACCACTGCCCCGCCCCGCCCCGCCCGCGGGGAACGACGGCGACAGAGTTCATGGGGGCCTTGGAGGAGGAGGAAGGCCAAAAAAACACCCATCAGTCCCTAAGCGCGGGCCGGGCCGGGGCGGGCCGGGCCGGGCGACCACCCTGCCTTTGGCGGCGTCCTCTTTGCTGGCCGTTCCTCGGCCACATTGCGATTGGCGGGGAGGGACCGCCGCTAATGTGGAACAAAGTAATAATCGTAACGACATGAGAGGCTCGGATTAGCTTCCACTCAGCAGATGTTTTAAGTAAATTTCCGTCGCCGCGCCCGGCCCGGCCCGGCGCCCAACTTTCTTCCTCCGCGGGAGGAAAAGTTGTCCTTCTCTTTGGATATAAGACACCCAGCGCAGCGCACCGCAAGGCTCCGTCTGTCTCGCTGCTTCTGTCTGGCCGGCCAGCCCCCCCCCCCCCCCGCCCCTCTTACATAATACAGCCAACTAAAACGGCAGACATAACCTCCAAGAGAAGAGCATTAGGCGGGCCGGGCCGGCGCCTGTCCGTGTCGTCTGCTAGGAGAAAAAGCACTTCAGAGCGACGTCTAGCATCTGTAAAAACCAACTCCTTTTCGAATACGATCTCGCGCCCGCGATGCAGTTTTACGCCGAGATAAAGTCGAGGGGGAACATGACTACAGTTACGCTCTTGGTCCCCAAAAACTGCGGCATGAACTTTCCCAAGTGGTCTAAAAGTGGAGTTCAAGAGATTTAAAAAACGCTGTTCCGATCGGAAAGGTTAGACGATTGCAGTGAATGTTGAAACTTTCATTTGTCCATTGTGATTTTACGTTCCTTTTAAAACGAGTTTTGTCCCCGAGGGATTTAAAAAAACGCAGATCAGGTCACTTACGGTTTTTCTCGAAGTTGAGCGTGTCACCCAGGTTGGCGGGCGACGGCGGCAGCGGCGGCGGCGGCTCCGGCGGGACGGCGGTGCTGAGCCTCGTCGCCATGGCGACCAGCAGCATCACCGTGGCGGCCATGTCCGCCGCGAGGGTCTGGACGGGCTGGTCCAGGCGATCAGGACGGGCTCGGGCTCAGGGCCTCGCGGGCCCGCTGCCTCCTCCGCTGCATCGCGACCTGCGGCCAAGAGTCACAGTCAGTCTACGCGTCCGGATCCGTACGGATCAGACCGGATCCGTCCGGATCAGACCGGATCCGTCGAGATAGGTGGGGCCACGGCAGGGCCAGCGTGGGGCCCGACAAAACCCTCTAGAAAGACGGGTGGCCGCGGCCGGCCGCGCGAGGACGGGGCGGGGCGCCCGCGGCGGGGCCACCACGCCACGCCACCTCAAAGCAGCGACCCTCGGCACGCCCTCGGTACGCCCTCAGCATGCCCTCGGTACGCCCCTGGGCACAGCACCTCTCACTTCTCTATTCCACCTCAATGCCGCCGTCGCACCCCTGACTCTAAAGGACAGAAGAGGGGAGGGGACCGGGGAGAGGAAGAGAGCAGGGGGAGAGAGGGAGAGAGCGGGAGTGAGAGGGGGGATAAAAAGTCCGCCTCCACAGCGCCGCGCCGTCTCGACCCTTGAATAACTGGGCCTTTTAAATTCCTTTGGAAAAGGAGAGCCGAGTGGCGCGGGCGGGGCGCGGCCTGGTGCAGGGGGCCGGGCCGGGCGGGGCGGGGCGGGGTGGGGCGCGGCCGGGCACTGATCCTTAAAAGCTACCCCCGGCCATATCACTCATCGCCCACCTCCACGCGGACCTCAATAGACCAATAGCCCCCACTAAGAATTAATTGCGAACCGCGAACCGGAAAGGACGGAAAAGGCAACCGCGCGGGCTGGAATATCATTTTGTGGAAGTGTAGCTTTACATACCGCCACACCCTTTCAGCAAACCCCGCAAACCCCTTTACCAGCGCTACGGCGCGCCACGCGCCACCCCGGGAACGCTGGCATGACCTCAGCCAGGTCTGCATCCTGTAGCAGCAGCTCCAGGACGCACGGGCCGCTCAGGGCGTGACCTCAGCCAGGTCTGCATCCTGCAGCAGCAGCTCCAGGACGCACGGGCCGCTCAGGGCGTGACCTCAGCCAGGTCTGCATCCTGCAGCAGCAGCAGCTCCAGGACGCACGGGCCGCTCAGGGCGTGACCTCAGCCAGGTCTGCATCCTGCAGCAGCAGCTCCAGGACGCACGGGCCGCTCAGGGCGTGACCTCAGCCAGGTCTGCATCCTGCAGCAGCAGCAGCTCCAGGACGCACGGGCCGCTCAGGGCGTGACCTCAGCCAGGTCTGCATCCTGCAGCAGCAGCAGCTCCAGGGCGCACGAGCCGCTCAGGGCGTGACCTCAGCCAGGTCTGCATCCTGCAGCAGCAGCAGCTCGGGCGCGCGGGCGAGATCGGGAGTGACTTATGCCTGCCCGGGGCGGCCAGTTCTCTCCGACTCCTCTGCTCTCTGCCTGTAATTTTGCTAACAATGATCAATGGCTTTTAACGAACGCCTGCCGCCCCCACCTACCCTACCCCCCTAGCCGGGTACCGCTTCTGCAATGTCATCTTGACTTCATCCCTCCGGCCCGCCCAACCCGACCGCCTGCCTCCGCGGGCGCGTCCCGGACAGCAGACAAGAGAAAAAAAATGGGAGTCTCCTCCCGTCCCCCATTAACTTCCGTACGGAATCTCTGCGCCCTTTGGTTCGAAAGCGCCGCCAGTGGGACGAGACTTCGGCCCGCTCTGCTGCCCCGCCGTTCCGCTTTTACGTCAGTTTCCGACTGGAAACGACCACTTTACTCTCTTCGAGGCGTGCCAACGTCCTACCAGGGCCCCATCTGAGATATCGCACCGGCCGACCCGACGCCCCCACCCCCCTTCTCTCTCTCCCTCACGTGAGATATTCAATACAGTCACCTTATAGTTTCCTAATCACTGTCAAAAATATCTTTGCAAATTTACGACTTTTTTTTCGTAATTCTTGAGTTACAAACGGTGTTGTAACTTTACGATCGAAATCGTAAATTTACGAAAAACCTATTTGTGCTCGTTTAAGGGTCACAAGTCTCTCTGACATTTTTTTGTAATTTTACAATTTGATATCGTAACTTTACCATGGAAAATTTTCCCGTAACTGGCACATACATTTCTCACGACAGTGATGGTCAAATATTCGTCGCGCGTACACGAAATTTCCAGGTTGCGGTCCCCTTGGCCCGGGCCGGGCCGGACCGGGCCCGCGCGCCACCTCCGCGAGAGGCCAGATCTGATGGCCAGTGACGGGTCCGGATCTGGGCGGCGCGGCGGTGCGACCGTCGCGATCACTCACGCTACGCTCGGCCCCCTCAAGCGCCTCGTTATTGACGAGAGCGGCGGACAGACGAGAGGTGAGGCGAGGCGAGGCGAGGTGCAGGAGGGATGGAGGAGAGAATTCGGACGTGGAAACGTGACGGTGACGGACGGCCAGCGCGGACGGACCAAAAAAAAAAAAGAGGGGGTGCCACTGCCACTGCGTGATGGAGGGAGTCCGACGCACTAAATCGAGCCGGAAAATCCAGCGCGCTGGTCGCGGGCGGGTCGGAATGATTGTCATCTCATCCCTTACAGCAGTCGATAAACGGGATGGATGCCTACAGGCGTTTAGAAGGCGGAGGCGGAAACTTTTCGAATTACCCTACTCGGCGGCGTGGGGCGGAATATTGTACAGCCAACGACTTCCCCCCTATCGCCAGGCAGGATTTTCCAGAATCGGAGCGAAATTTATAACCGACAATGGCTGTGCCAAGAGGGAACGTCAGCGACGGCAACACACCCTGAATAAATAGTGTACAAGACGGATTGGCATCCCGATCGCCTAACGGCAATCGGTCAAACATTCCTCGCCAGCACTGTAGCGCCGGGCCGAGCTCCAGTTCCACCCGGCCGGGGCACGGCCTCTTAGACGGCCTTGGTCCACAGAGGAGAGAGAGATATCCTCGGCCAACGTGTACCGGAGGGGGTGGGGGTGGGACCAAGGAAAAGAGACATAGAGAGGGGGGAAGGGGGGTGAGAAAGGCAAGAAAGAAGCCTGAGTGCGCCTCGGCGTCGGGAGCGACCGTGAGAAGGCCCCGCGCCGCGCCGCGCTTCTCACCCAAGGCCCGCTCGACCGCTCCGCTCGGCTCTGTTTACTCGCAAATCTGTATCGAATGCCCGGCCCGGCCCGCCAATGCTTTGTCACGTTCGGCACGTCTCGCTTCACGGTCGATGTTTCGAGACTGGAGCGCCGTCTGCCGGTCGCCCCCCTCCCCCTCTCCTCTTTCCTCGCGGCTCTCGACCCTCGAGGACCACTGAGAGGCCCGCGGCCCGGCCCAGCCCCGCGGGCCGCGTTAGCGTTCGCCTGACTGGAAGATCAAGGCAAGCACCCCTTTCTCTCCCGCAGTTTTCATCTCTCTTTCGCCACTTCGATTACTCGCTCCTCAGCAAAGTTAAATCGGCCGCCAAAAGGAAACCAACCGGCTTCAAAGTACACCTTTACCCTTCGACATATTTTGATCTTCTTTTAATAATGTCCTTTGACGAATGATGAAAAAAACGGGTATAACATCAAGTAGTTCCGAAGAGTATTCCCCTCCCCCTCTCTCTCCCTCTCTCTCTCTCTCTCTCTCTCTCTCTCTCTAACACACACACACACACACACACACACACACACCTCGGCTGGTCCCGCTGGTCCCTCCCCTCTGCCTCACACGGACCGCAGTGCAGACCGCTGCAGCAGCCGGCGCGCTCAAGACAGTGATTGGCATGTGCTGTGTGAGCGCTCCGCTCCGCCTCGCCCCGCCCCGCCCCGCCCCAACACCAGTCCACACGGGCAAATGGAGGACGACCACCACCACCGTGGCACCGGCAAATCAGTACACCACCGTCGCGAGGGTGACTCGGAGCAGAGTATTGTCAAGACAGGACAGAGTCGTGGAGGAAAATATGGGATGACATCAAAAGTCTTAGAGGCGAAACACACCACATCCACCCTGAGTGCAGGCCGGGCAAATCTGAATAATGCCGAAAGGTGATCGCAGATTGCTTTAGTGCACCAGTCTGTCTAAGCCCCCCTCGCGATGAGAGTTCCCGGACGAGGGGGTATTCACATCCGTAATACACTGTACACCTGATCGACGTATTACGCGGTAATACCAGTTATAATGTAATACCCCAAAAAACACAAAAATACGCACTTAAGTGATCAAATCTTGTGTGGGATACAGGTGTAAAACTGTGTAATACCGAGTAGCCTGTACAAGATTTTTCTAAGTGAATCCCCACGTCACACTATGCGGGTTTGCCTACCCGTCCAGGCGTTACACCCGGCTGACCGGCGGGGCGGCGGGCGGTGTGGGGCGGGGTGGGGTGGTCCTCCTGGAGCAGCGCCGGTCCTGGACGCACGAGGCGCTCCGCTATCCATCATGCCGCCTGTCGCGCGGCCGCTCATGGCCTGTCCATGGCCTGCCCATGAGCGTGCGAAGTGGTGGAGGCGGCCGGGCCGGGCCCCAGGCCATCCCCATTGCAGCCAAACCATCAATTCCCCTCCACACCCCGCCCCGCCCCGCCCCGCCTGCAGCACACGCTGCTTGCGACCAGCCGCGCCCCACAGCACCGTCCAGTTCAAAGAGCAGCAGCGCGGGGCGGGGAGTGGCGTGGCGGGGCGTGGCGGGGCGTGGCGGGGCGTGGCGGGGCGGGGCGTGGCGGGGCGTGGCGTGGCGGGGCGGGGCAGCTCCATCACGACAAGCATCATTTCACTGTAAAACTTGGCCGCTTTAAAGAAATAAGCGAGGCCGTCCGTAACAAATCGCTCTACAAGTCGCCAACGACGGCAAGTCGTTAGCCATGCAGTAAGTTGTAGCTTGGGAGAAAAAAAAGAAGAAAAAAACAACTGCGCAATAGGCACGTTGTTTTTTTATTTAGGTAGTTCATTCCGGTTCTGGACAGACAGACTAAAGCGGATCTCCAGCAGCAGCAGCGGGGATTGAAAAACACGCGAGGCACTTTGTAATGAAATGAATTCGCCTCGAGCATTTGTCAATGCGGCGCCGGAGCGACGGACGACATGCTTTGTGAGCGGCGCCACGCCACGCCACGCCGCGCCACGCCACGCCGCGCCACGCCACGCCACGCCACGCCACGCCGCGCCACACCGCGCTTTGCGGCCAAAACATGAATGCGGGAAACGTGCTCTAGGTTTGCACCTGTCACTTAGGCGCAGAGCGACAGCAGCAACAGCGGCGGCCAAACGAGAGGAACCCGCGCCGCCAAAATCAATCGCGCACTTTGGCCGAGTTTAGCATATTTTCGGTCGGCGCGGAGATTTCCATTAAAAAACGATACGCCTCGCGCGCGCCGCACACCTAAACCTCTGAAGCTGAATAAATGCCGATACTTCACACGAAAAACGAAACCCAACTTGCTTTCTGCCGGCCCCGTCGGTCGCCCTGCAGACAGCGCTCACACCTCCCCTCCCTCCTCACGCCTAGTGTTTTAATGGCGTGCAGTTGGGCGCCCACGGTCTTGTTATACTTTTTTTCCGCGGCCGCCTCGGTAATGAGTCCCAAGTTGGCAGACGAGGAGCAGTTTCACGCTTTATTTTGATTCACGGTGTTCGTCGCCGCGCACGCGATGGACTGCAAACAGAGCGGCGGCGCATCGAAGCGCTGGGGCGGGGCGGGGCGCGGGGCGGGGCGGGGTGCGGCGGGGCAGGGTGGGGCCCGACCGGGCGGGGCGCGACGGGGCGGGGCGCGACGGGGCGGGGCGCTTCATGCGAATTAAAGTCTGAGAGGGGGCTGGAGAGACGTTGCTGCCCCCTTGGCAAAGTTTTTCTTTTAATGAGGACGATGATACGAATATAGTTCGATGCGATGCAGCACATAAATTATTCCAATCTCTCACAGCACTGAAGAGAGCATCAGAACGTAATGTCGTGATAAGCTTTAGGCACCTGTTGAATCCCTTGCCATTTTTCCTCATAGGCGAGCTCATAGGGTAAAAACAATGACCATATTTGGTGAGACATTTTGTACCACCGAAATTTAGTCAGATAGTTCAACACTTGATTTCCGGTGTATCGGTGACACACTTATTGTGATAGCTTTACTGCCGCAGCTAAAAACCTTTAAGTTCCAAAATTTTGTTTCTCCAGCACAAAATAAGTCGCCTACCGGGTCCCCAACATGCATGAGGTACCACGCTCCGTTAAGTACCGAGACGTAGGGCCCGCGCAAAAGACGCAAAGTGGATTCCGAACAGAGCGGGGCGGGGTGGGGCGTGGCGACGCGGCGTGGGGCGCGGCGGGGCGGGGCTGGGTGCGGCGGGGTGGGGTGCGGCGGGGTGGGGTGCGGCGGGGTGGGGTGCGGCGGGGTGAGGCGCGGCGGACTGGGGGGCTACGGTCCCGGGCCGGGCCGGACGGAACGGGCGCATATATTGAGTAAAGAGGATTTTCCTCTCGAACGCGCGTGTCCCAGCCCCAGCGTGGCCCGGCCCGGCTGCAGGGAACAGGAAGCACTCGGGGTCACCCTCGCGGTGCCATCCGCCTTGACGAAACATCTCCAACGCCGGCGACTGTCTAGCGAGGAGAGGGCCGCGGAGGGGCGGGGGAGGCACCTCAGTCACACCGCGCAGTCGCCCCAGAAGACTCGCTCGAGCACCTACACGTGTCCACCACGCAGCACGCCAGGCGGGCAACACGCGACCGGGTGCGGCGGGGCAGGGGAGCATCTGCAGCGTTACGTTCCTCCGAGAATTACGCTTCCTTAATAATCGCGGGGGAAAAAGGTGCAGAAGAACGACGTTAAAAGGTTTGTATAAGGCAGGCGCGAGGCGGAGCGGGGAGTGGGGGGGGGGGGGCAGTGTCGTGCTGGGCGCGGCGGGGCGCCTGGCGGGGCGCCCGTCGCTAACGCGGTGCGAGAACTCGCCTCCTAAATGGGTGTGTTATTGATCCACTGAAATGTAGATTGGAACAAATGGCAGGGATAACAATGAGGACGGCGCGCTGGGGCGTGGCAGCGCGGGGCGGGGTGGGGCGGAGTGGGGCAGGGTGGGGTGGGGTGGGGCGGGGCGGGGCGGGGCGTGGTGGGGCGGGGGGGGGCTGGCACTGTGCGGGCGCGGGGGGCGCGGGGTGGGCCAGGGGGGGGGGGGGAATAAAAAAAGAGAAAAGGCTAGCGCGCGGGTGGGGCCGGCGGGGCGGGCGGGAGGCAAACAAGGGGTGTATATCCGCGTTGGACGACGCTACAGTTGCGTTCCAGTCGCTCCAGCCGGCTCCCTTCTACCCGAGGGGGTATGCACTCTCAAAACCTGTGACCCGACTATTACGTCTATTACGCTCTATTACGCCTCAAAAATACCGGGATTCAGCTAAAAACGGCCCAAACAACCCCAAAAATAGGTAAATTTCGCAGAATTTCGGCTATTACGCCACTATTACGCATACTATTACGCGTGCTATTACGGACAGAGTGACCCGACTATTACGCGAGTGCATACCCCCTCGCTTCTACCAGTCGCATAACGTGACCCACTTTTCTGAATCCGCCGAGGGGTCCAAGGTTTCAAGGCAAACCGCCCCGCCCCGCCCCGCCCTGCCCCGCCCCACCCCGCCCCGCCCGGCCTCGCGGTGTCCGCGACTCACCAAGGGGGTGCTCCATTTCAGTCGTAATTCTACAAATGTGGCGCAATACTGCGCATGCCTGTTCTTTTCCGTGCCCGGACACGCGGTGCCACCGCCCTCCTCTTTCTTTTACCCATGCTCTCTCTCTCTCTCTCTCTCTCTCTCTCTCTCTCTCTCTCTCCACGCCCTAAGCCTTTTCCTCATCTCTCCCACGCTCTCCTCCGCATGCTAACAAATTCATTCCAGTGACAAGGCAGAGGGCAGCAGCAGCGGGCGCGAAAAAAAAGAGACAATTTACACAAATAAAATAACGGAAACAGAGAGAGCACAGCAGCCGGGAAGAGGCGCGGTGGCGACGCTTTTCATCGCAATTACTCCCGTAAAAGAGTTCGTCAGCGGCGCGGCTCTAGGGGCGGGGCGTGGCGCGGCGGTGCGGGGCGGGGCGGGGCGTCAAAGGGGCGGGGAGCAGCCAGCTCACAGCGCCCCGCCGAGCAAGGAGAGCACCACGCAACGGCGACGGAGAAATATTACTATTTGAAAACTATGCAGCAACAAGTTCCGAGAGATTCATCAGGGAGACGAGTTTAACTTCATGGAGCGCAACGGACGACCAGGGCAGGGTCGGCCCGGCCGGGTCACAATGAAGATGCCTTCCAGTGCAGACACTCTAATGAAAAAAAGAAGAAGTACCTCACGGAAAGTGGTAATTAAATACTTGTTTTCTTTTCTAATGAAATGCGAATTCCATTTTAACGCACTTTTATTTTTGGGGGGTCACGTACAGTTCAGACTGTATTAAAATTTACGGAAATCACTGCAGTTGTTTTTTTTTTTTCTTTTTCCTGACGGTGATTAGTGACTGCTCATATCTACTTTTTCGTCACCCCCATCCTCTTCTTCCTGTGGTTGACGCAGCCACTATTTACTCCCTTCTTTTTCCTCGGCAGAGTAGAGCAGAGCAGGGCGGTGCAATCGACTGGGAAATTATAAAACTTTGGCGCGCGTCGGCCAAACGCTCGACACGCTGGGGAGAACACGCCGCCTCGCCGCGCCGGGGCCGGAGGCCCGACAAGCACTTGTTTCAAATCCATGAGGCTTCCGTGAGGCCGCGCGGCGCGCGCAACAAGGCCGGCAGGAAGTGTGGCGCCACCTACATGGTGTCCTGTGCGGGCCGGCCGGGCCGGGGCGGGCGGGGTCATTTGTGGCGGACGGACACAATTTGAGCTGGGCCATAACGAAGCCCTTAAGACTGTCGGATTGGGGCCTGGCGGCGGGGCGGGGCGGGGCGGGGCGTATAGCGTTACCTCAGCGTTACCCCCGCGTTACCCCCGCCCGCACAGCGTGACGCACCGGCCTCGCGGAAGTCGTTACCCAACTACACTCGCGTCAGGTCAGGGGAGGCTAAGCACCATTTACGTCCGCAAACAGCGACTCGCCCCGCCCCGGCGAGCGCTGCTCGGCACACACACACACACGCACACACGCACACACGCACACACACACACACACACACACACACACACACACACACACACACACACACCAGCAGTTCATCACGTGGTCACGACTGGCAGGGCTGGCGTTATGTCGATTTTTTAACGATAGGAAATGAGCAGTTTCATTTTTCCTCCCGGGGCCGGGCCCTGCACATGCATGAATACGGCAGAGCGAACAATGACAGGGGTCCGTAGGGCGCACGAAGGGCTTCCCCTCTCCCTCTCCCCCCCCCCTCCCACTTTTTTTTTCATCTGAGAGTCTTAAGTCAAAATTGCAATTTGTGGATCTCCGCAGCGCGGGGCGGGGCGGGGCGGGGCGTAGCAGGGCGGAGCCCTACACCGGTAACCGGAGCAAAGTAAGCCTCCGCGACCTCGTTGCGGGAGAAAGAAGGGCGGATAAAGACGTGGTCCAGGTAGAAAACGCTGTCGCCACTCGAACATAATAATACATCATTTATTTTAGAAGCTAACCCGCCGTACCGACACGAGGCCTGACAATATTTTTCTTTCTTTTGTTGTATGGGGGCGTATGTACGGTACCCCGCACGAGCCGCCGCGTAGCCTGCGGTGAGGTTGTCAGTCACACACCCCGGGGTGAGGGGGGGCCCCCTCACCTACACAGAGTATTCCTACCGTTCTTCGGTCCCATTTACCGTCTACTTTTTACTTCTTTTACCCCGCTACGCCGCGTAACGTGAGCCCGCCCCGCCACGCCGACAGACCGCGAACAGGAATAGCGGTTTCCAGGCAATGACAGAGCGGGAGAGCTTAGGTGACGGGCGCGCCCTGTCCCCCTTGGCGTCCCTATTTCGTTTATTTTACATTTTTTTCTCCCTAACCCTCCCTCTCCCCCTTGCTATACTCCCCGTCCTCTTTTATTTCTCTGCCGCGAGCGAGCGCAAGCACGAGTCGGGGAGCGCAGGTGACACACGACGGGGCCTGACAGCACGTCCCTACCACCTCAGGGCGTTGCGACCCCCACCCCCACCCTCCTCAGAAACAGGAGGAGTGGGATAGAGAAATAAGCACTGGCAGAGCCACTACTGCAAATGCAAAAGTTTCCGACCTGTTACATTCGCGGGGAATCGAATGCAAACAAGGCCCTGTTCCTACCCGCCCCGCCCCGCCCCGCCCCGCCCCTCTCGCTCAGCCGGTTGCTGCGGCTATGCCACCGCCGCTGCCGCCACACCACGCCACGCCACGCCGCCGCTTCAAAGAGGCAAATTGGAGGGCCAAAGGCTGAGGAGGCGACCGGCATCTCGTTTAGAGTTTGCGATCAGTCCGCAGAGATGTCTCGAGATTGCATAATGCGTATTACCGTAAAGCCCGGCTGATAGGGGAGGGACACGTTAGAGAGTAACGAGCGGCGCCAACTACACTGCGAAACAAAGGGAGCATGAGCCAGCGTCCATACCCCGACTGGCCGCACCAGAATTAAAGGACCTGTAAAGAGACGTCATACGTAAGTTGACAGGACCCGTACAACTCCTGATGACAATGGGGTACATCGTCAGTAGATCGTTAGTAGACGTTAGTAGTCACAATTTTAGGTTCCTCTACATTAGCGGAACCCGGTTTTGAAACCATCGATGTGCTTAAAGGCACTTTAAGTTAGCAGGACCCAACCCCAGTTGTATTGTTGTAACGAAGTAACATTCATACCAGGTGACTAGGCTTCGTTAATAGACGTTATTAGACACAAAATAAAAACAGCTGCGGAAACCATGCGATCGGTAAAAAAAAATTCCAATCAGGATTGGAAATGAAAGCAGATGATATTGAAATCTTATTCTAGCTGAAAATTTCTATGGTGTTATATTTATTTTGATTATTATAGTTTAGAAGTGACCGTTTTGAAGTCTTATATAGTTGTATACACACGTCATCTTTTCATTTTTATAACGTTTTCCTGAGAACGGGTAAAAATACACTCGGGAGAACCGCGCCGCCGGGCGCCGCCGGGCGCCGCAAGGCAACAATACCATGGGTAGGAGCCTCGCCTGGCTTCCCCGGCTTCCCCCTCCCCAGGCCTGCACACGCGCCGCAGCACTGTGACATCCCGGCCCGCTCTATACTATTGCGAGAGTACAAGCCGATGAAACATCTCTTTAGTTTATTTTTATTTTATTTTTTTGCTAAGATGTAAGATGTATCATCTGCTAAAAACGAAAACAAATCGGTGGGTCCTGCCAACTTCCAACTTCTCACCAGGAGAATCTGATTTCACCAATGATGAGTGATTTGCGCTCTGCTTCGTTGGTGGATGTTAGTAGACACTACAACCACCGGCCGCTCCCCTCCCGACTCTCCTGACTGACAATCGAATAATTTAGCAAAGTGCCTCTCCAGATGTCATCGGGTGACAGCTAGCTGTGGTGGCGGAAACATCATTGATTCCACTTCCCTCTCTTCCTCGAGTGTTTCGCCGGTCCGAACGGGGTAGAGGGGGGTGGGGAAGGGGTGGGGGGTAAAGTAGCCCAGGGGGCCACTACAATCCACACAGCCCCACGACCAGCCCAAACAGTAGAGGGGTCGGGGGGGGGGGGGTAGCAGCGAGCCTGGCCGAATACGCAGAGTGCTGTAGCGAGCTGCAGCAGGGCGGCGCGGCGCTGCAAATGCACGGGAAGCGTAGCGCGTAACAAAAAAAGGTCGAGAGCTCAGAAAAAAAAATCCGCGCAACAAAAATAACAAACAAAAAAACGGGGAAACCACACGAAGAGCGTTATGGGATGGGGCGCAGTGCGGCGTTAGTGGGGGGAGGCACTGTGCGTTTGCAAAACGAAACAGGAGGCAAAAAAATTAGGGCAGCAGTAGAAGCAACGGCGCAGAGCAGCGGGTCGCCTGCGTGTCCCTGCAGCCGCAGCCACACGGCACAGCGCGGCTGCAGCCGCTGCTGTTTCCGGCTCCTGTCCCGATAGTCTCATTGGACGGCGCCTGTTTCCGTCCCGCAAAGACCAGCCGCTCGCACAAAGTGAGCGGAGCTGCAAGTGCGGCTGCCGGCCGGGCCGGGGAGGAGGAGGGAGTAGCGCACTACATTAGGCGGTCAGGCCACTCGCGGGGGTGTGACCGGGGCGGGGCGGGGCGGGGCGGGGGGTGGCACCGGCGCTATGCACCGCCGGTTCCGACACAAATAAAAACAGCCAGCGCTGTCGCGGTGGCGGCGGCGTGTCGCAGCGGGGCGGGGCGGGGCGGGGCGGGGTGGGGGGGGGGTGGGGTGGGGCGGGGTGGGGCGGGGTGGGGTGTGGCGGGACACGAACACGCGGCGGGGCGGGGCGGGCCGGGGCGGGTAGGGGCCCGGCCCCCTGCTTGACGGATGGCGGTTTCAAGTCACGCCCCCCGAACAAGCGAAGCGAGCAGCTCAATCACTTTAGGGGGCTTGAAAAATCCTCCGCACCAACCGGCGCGGGGGCGGGGCGGGGCGGGGCGGGGCGGGGCGGGCGCAGCACAGCCGCCGCCCAAACTCTCCTCTTGTTTCTTCTCTTTCACCCCCCCCCCCCCCCCCAACCACCACCGTCACCACCACCATACCTCTTAAGCACCCGACGGCGCGGACACCAGAAGCGCCGGGGTCCATCGCGCCGCTGGCTCCTAACTTGCTCACGAAGTCTCCCGCCGGGTCTCTGCCCCCCCCGCCCTCCCTCCCCTTTCTCTGCCGGTGACCAAGTCGTTTGATTCTTTCTCTCAGTGGGATTCCCGCCCTCGTTTTAGGAGCCCGGCGCGGGTGGGCAAGTCTTTGCGCACAGCACCCCGGCACCGCAGCCGGGGGGAAGGGGGCCTCCACGCAAGGAGTTCGGTTACCCCCCCTGCCCCATCCCGGGCACCGCAATGTACGAAAATCCTCGGCAGCCTTCCGATGACCGGATACAAAAAACTTTGCACATCCAAGGTGTGTCCACGCGTTTTGCCTACAAGGCCATTGCGCTCCAAGGTGTCCGTGCCGGTGCCCCGCCCGCCGGGCGGACCCGTCGAGACGTTCTCGGGGCGCTCACAGCTCAGCGGCAGCAGGGGCCCAGCCCGGCCAGGCCGGCCCCGCGCCCCTCACATCTGCTTAATAACCCAAGGTGGCCTGACACGCTACACCGCCTCCCCGGCCGCCCCGCCACGCCACAAAGCTTTTGCACATTTAAGCACGCCGAGCCGGCAATGAGGGCAGACAGTACAGCAGAGCCCCGCCCCGCCCCGCCCCGCCCCGCCCCGCCCCGCCCCGCCGCACAGCCACTCTGCTGCTGCGCGACCAGACCAGGACTTTTCACTCGACCAGTATACAGCGAGCGAACAAGAAAAAGTTTTCATCAGCAGCGTCCTCGTCTCGATGAGAACTTTGTCATGCAAATGGCCGGCCGGGCGGGCGGGCGATCGAATGGGCGCGCTCCCTTTGCAATGTATGCCGAGGAATAGAAAAGAGAAGGAGGGATGAGAGGGTGAAGGGGAAAGGCAAAAAACAAAAAAAGGATCCAAAATGGTAAAGAAGCGGCTGCTGCTATTCGGCTCTGAGGATGGGAATGAAAAAAAAGCTCGCCATCTGAATATGCATCGGTTAATCTCCTTCGTCAAGCCGCACCGGCGCGGTGGGTGCCTCCCCGCCCCGCCCCGCCCCGCCCCGCCCGGCCCGCCCGCACAGTGGGCCAGCAGGCCCGGCGGCGCCCCGGGCGGGGCCGGGCAGGGGGGCAGGAGGCGTGGAGAAAAGAAAGGACGAAAATTGAATATCAGAGAAAAGAAATGATACGGCGAAACTTGGGCTGGGCCCGACCTGCCCCATGCCTGGGGCCCGTTAGGCGCCCTTATGCCGTGGGGTCCCAGGCCCCGCCGCCCGCCACACGAGCCACATCAAGTCGCGGGGCGGAGCACTTCCTGCCTGAATGCGAATACGGAGCGGGGCGGGGCGGGGCGGGGCGGGGTAGGGCCCAGGAGGTCGGGCCGACCGGGCAACGCCTCGCCTCACCCCGCCCGCCCACGGAAGGGACTCCACCGGCACCGGGGCTTCAGGTTCCGGGTTCCGGGCCCGCAGGGCGGGGCGGGGCGGGGCGGGGCGCTCCGGCCTCGGCCCTGCCCTAGGCCGCCGGCCCCGTGCGCGGCACGTCGTGTTTCTAAACTGTCGACGTCAGATGCAACATGGTACTAACTCACTCCGGGACCCGGACCGCGGCGGGGCGGGGCGGGGCGGGGCGGCAGGGGGGCCCCGCCCGCACAAAGGGCGAGAGGCTGCTGGTTGATATTCCACGGCAGCCCCACCCCCGCCCCGCCCCGCCCCGCCCCGCTGCTTGCAGATACTGTACTGACCCCGCCGCCAGCCGGGGCCAGTGGTGTGGGTCGGGTCTCGGCGAGAGGGTGGCGGGCTGGCCATTTGGGTCGGGAAGGGACGGTGAGGGCGGGGCGGGGCGGGGTGGGGCGGGACAGGACGCAGCAGGACGACCGTGTTACATTTCCAAGTCAGATCAGATATGAGGCAATCAATTCCGCGTGTCTTGGCCTCGGCGGGGCGGGGCGGGGCGGGGCGGGGCGGGGCGAGGCGGGGCGAGGCGGGGCGAGGCGGGCCCCTCGTTCGTCCCCTTGTTCACACCACACTTGCACTGGCGCGCGAGCGCGCGCGCACACACACACACACGGCAACCTGACCGTAATTTCCCGATCGAATGCCAACACGACGAGCCGGTCATTTTCGGTCATTCAGTACAACATGGCGTGCTGCGCGGTGCTGCGGCCGGGGCGCCCACAAGAGGAACGCGGCCGACCTGGGGCCACACCGACCAGCGCGACCAGCGCGGCGGGGCGGGGCGGGGCGGGGCGGGGCCATGTGGCCCTGCGCGAAGAGGGAGGAACAAGTTGGATCACAACGAGAACCAACTAGATTATCCTTTTTGCCTGCTTCCGCGCGCTCTGCCTGGCGCTGGGGAGGGAGAGACGGAGAGAGAGAGAGGAGAGAGAGAGAGAGAGAGAGAGAGAGAGAGAGAGAGAGAGAGAGAGAGAGAGAGAGAGAGGGAGAGAGAGCGAGCGAGAAAAACAGAGAGAGCAATGAGGAGGGCAGATGAGTAGGGCCGGGCGGCGCGGGGCGGCGCGGCGCGGGTCGAGAAGAGGGTGAACAACTACTGCGACCAAGAGGCTGCGTTTTAGTGGTAATGATAACTAATGCAATTAGAACGCCCCCAAAAACCAAGGGGGACGAGGTGCAGATGTAAGAGTCTTCCGCAGCCTTTGCCGCCCCGCCCCGCCCCGCCCCGCGCGCGCAAACACGGTGACAAGTCGCATCGCGATGCACTGGTTGGCGGGCAAACAACGCAGACCGGCAGAATTAACTACAGACGCAGAGCAAATAGGAGCGGAGAGGAGAGGAGAGGCCAGCAGTAAAAGGACGCCGAGTGAAAGACGCCGCGTCGCTCCGCTATCTCTTCCCGCCCGTCTCTCTCTCTCCCTCTCTCTCGCAGCACCCAGCCACCCCCACTCCCAGCGCCCTCGACTGGCTTCTCATTCAGCTCGCGCCAGAGAGAGGTAGAGCATGTCAAAAACATCTCAAGAAGAAGAAGAAGAAGAAGAAGCAGCTAAGTGCAGAAGCTCGCTCTCTTTTGTCTAAGGCGCCACGTTCGAACGCACGGCACGGCAGAGCGCCCCCAACTCACTGCCGGCACTGGCAGAGGAGGTGCCAGCAGGGTGATTCCGAACAGCGTTCAGGAGTGTCCTCTCTCTCGCTCCTTATAACCGTGCCCCTGAGTGCGACAAGGACGGAGAGACGAAACCACAGTGCGGAATCACCCTACAGCCCCCGGGCCGGGCCGGGCGCGCCTCGTCCGGAGGTGTCCGCCTGCCGAACTCGGCCGCCGCCCCGCCCCGCCCCGCCCCGCCCCGCCCCGCCTAGGGAGATGGAGTGCGGGGGCCGTGCGTGGAGGGGAGAGGGGCAGGCATTAGAGGGCCTGGAGCAGCACGGCTGATTCTCCCCACACACCCGAGCCCGCCCCGCCGAGTGTAACCTCAGAACCGCGTTACGTCATGGCGCGGCGAGGCGCGGGGGCGCGGGGGCGCAGGGGCGCAGGGGCGCGGGGGCGCAGGGGCGTGGGGGCGCGGGGGCGCAGGGGCGCGGGGCGCGGGGGCGCGGAGGCGCAGGGGCGCGGGGGCGCGGGGGCGCGGGGGCGCGGGGGCGCAGGGGCGCGGGGGCGCGGGGGCGCGGGGGTCGGATACCGAGGAGGCGGCCCGGAGGAGGCCTAGCCGAGCCCCCCGAGCTGAGCTCCGGGCCCAATCAGCGTCCAAGTGGCCGTTCCGCCCGGAGGCGGCGGGGGCCGTGTAAGGAGGGCGGCAATCACGCAGCCATTGTTGCATCCCCAGCGGAGGGGAGCCAGCGGCCGGGGGAGGGGGCGGCATTTACGGGTTGACGCGCCCCTGACGGCTCCCAGATATCCCCCCCCCCCCCCCCTAACGCCACCGCAGCACAGCGGCATTCCCCCGCGCCGTGCGCCACCACGACGACCCCCCCGCCCGCAAACCGGAGGGAAAATTTAATTACGTTTCCGCAGTTCGGTTAGTTGGACCGGGAGCGGCCGGCGTCGATAAGTGCCGCCATAAAGTAAACAGAGACGCGGGTCGGTGATACCGGGGGGGGGGGGGGGGGATGCTATTCCCCTCCGCGGACAGAGCGTGCGCATCCGACTGTGCGCGGCGGGGATCTCAGACACCGCAAAGTAGTCGTGAATAACCGACGGAAAGCAAACCCACCCCCCAGAGAGAGTATTGCACACTAATAGAGTTCTCCAAAGGAGTCACCATTTATAGGAGGACCTTTATATTACCCCGTGCGAGTACGCCCACTGTGAAAAATATCCTCGCAAAGTTAGAAAAATTTTTCCTATAATTTGTGATTTACGAATTAAATTGTCAATTTACGATCGGTTTCGTAAAATTTACGAAAGCCTTTTTCTGCTCGTTTAAGAACGACAAGTCGATACCAAGTGTCTTTTCAAGATTGTTATTTCAGAAATTGATATCGTAGCTGTACGATACACTAATAAAAGCTTACGGTGATTTTCACAGTAAGTCACGGTGAAACCTGCAGCACTGTAGCTGAATGGTGAATTTTCACCGTATGTTACGGGCAATGTCACTGTGAGCTACGGTGAATCGGGGTACATCACCGTAGCTTCAAGTGAAAATCGCCGTAAGCTTTTCAGAGTGTATTTCTTAAAGAAAATTATCCCGTAACCCTTACAAACATTCCTCGCAGTGCCCTATCTTGCTGAACCTCAGTCCGACAAAACTTTTGCGGTGCGGCTCAGACAATTAAATCCCAGATGGAAGACGCCCCGCCCTGCCGCTTCGCCCCGCGCGCTGACGCTAACGCCCCAGCCAGCGGCAACGGTCCCGCCCCGCCCCGCCCCGCCCCGCCCCGCCCTGCCGGTAGCCGTCGCGCGCGCGTCCAATTATGGCTCGAGCCGTTATGTCCGCGACCCGCCACACCCGCGTCAGCTGAAATTATTGATGCCTGTGAGTGGCTCGCAGCCGGGCCGGGCCGCCCCGCGGCGCTCACGCGCTGGCTACAGCGTTACTGTCACGCATACTCCACGTCCGGCACGGAAGGCCATCAGCAAATAATTGGCAACGAGTGAAACACACTGGCTTATTCACAGCGTCCTTGAAAGACTAGTAAAAAAACATCCTCACTGTTCAAAATAATTTTCTTACTGTCACTGTCGAGGGGGTATACACTCGCGTAATAGTCGGGTCACTCTGTCCGTAATAGCACGCGTAATAGTATGCGTAATAGTGGCGTAATAGCCGAAATTCTTCGAATTTTCCCTATTTTGGGGTTGTTTTGGTCTGTTTTCAGCTGCATTCCGATATTTTTACGCGTAATAGAGCGTAATAGACGTAATAGTCGGGTCACAGGTTCTGAGAGTGCATACCCCCTCGGTCACTGTGGCATATTTGTGTTCTTTTGTGGCGACACATCGCAAAAGGAAACATCCCAAATTTGTGGCTTTTTTTTCTTTTTCGGCGACAGTTTTGTCGCCCAAAGCTCCGCGTGTGACCGAAAAGGTAATGCATGTTACTGTTTTAGGGTCGCACACGCAGAGCTTTTGGCGACAAAATTGTCGCCGAAACAAAAAAATGTCACCGAGAGAAAGCACCGGAAAAATAAAGGCGCTAAACAACGCCTTTCCTGAGGCGCTCAAATCAAGGGCTAAGTTGAGTGCCTTTCCTGGGGCACTAAATCTTAGTGCCTTTGCAAAGGCGCTAAATTAAATGGAACTCATACGAAGCTAAATGTGCTAAGTCCTAATTCTACGTTATACTTTTATTTTTATGTTTTTGCACGGTTTCGCAGACACCTGCAGGGTAGGCCACCCTCCCGCAGGCGTGCTCCCGCATTGCCTACCTCGCAGGCGGCCCTGCTCCGCTCCGCTGGCCGCGCCGCGCTGCAGTCTCGGCCGCCCGCTCCCTGCCACCAGCCCCGCCCCGCCCCGCCCCGCCCCGCCCCGCCCCGCACCCCAGAGACTCACTCACCCCGCCAGCCAGTCGCCCCATGATTGGCGAAAACTTTCCCTGCCTCCGCGAAACAAATGGACTCCGACGAACCTGAAACACAACAACGGCGAATGAAAGACGGAGGCGAGGCGAGGCATGCACGTGACTCGCGCGGCGCGCGGCAGTCGCCACGGAACATCAGTTAGGACCGCGCTCACTACGAGTCGACAAACCTCTTACGGCCATTCCATTCAGTTACGAGACGGCCCATTAAATCGATACTCGGGGCGGGCCGAGGATATGACGGAATAGAAAGGGACAAAAAAAAAGACATAGCCAAGAAAATAACAACTGCTGCAACTTTTTGGCAACCGAACCGGACGGGGATGGAATGACGCGTATTGCGCGGACCCCGCGACCGGCCAGCGCTGAGGGTGTAGACCTGTCCCGCAAGGAAGGAACATGGACACGGGGACAGGCCGCGCTGGGCTGGGGCGCGCGGAGCCCCGCTGGACCAAGGGCATCATCATTACCAACAGCGGGATGGAAACGCACACTGCGAGCCCTTCGGCAGCACGCGGCGCGGAGGGTGGCACTTCAGACCAGAGAGATAAAAAAAATTAAATCAGTTTGAAGAAGAAAAAAAATAAGAAAGGCCAAAAGAACGGCCGTATCGGAGGGGAGCCTCGTTCAATTAAATTTTCGTATCATCAATTAAAAGATGGCCGACAAACCTCGCGGAGGTGGAGCCGCAGCCGGGCCGGGCCGGGCCAGGCGGGGGGATTACGCCACGACTCTGGGCCGGTGACGGGCTCCATTAGCGGTGAACACTCGCAGCTCTGGCTGCGGGCGGGGTGGGGCGGGGCGGGGTGGGGCGGGGCGGGGTGGGGCGGGGCGGGGCCGCGCCTATAATCACCTTTTCCAGGTGCTCTTGAGTTAGTTCATCCCCCGCCCCGCTCTAACTACGAGCCATCCACCCATTCACCTGCTGCCCCGCGACGGGCCCGGCGCCTGGCGCCTGGCGCCTCTAGCGCGCCTCCACGCGGGGGAGGAAACAGGAACACAGTAGTCTTCGGACTTGTATCAAAGAAAACAGGCCAATGTAAAGGTGGTTCAAGTCTTGAATCAAATCATCAAAATCCCTAAGAGAAGGCCAAGACTTTTACTGGGGGCAGGCGAAACGGGACGCCATCAGGATGCGACAAGTTGAGAGGGAGATAATCAACTCCATCAAGGAGCTTCCATTTGGTCCAATTAACAATGCAGGTAGCGACAAGCCCTGCCCGGCCGACGCCACGCCCCGACACGCCCGGCCGGCCGCGCCCCGGGGATATTCATATCGATTTTCTTTAGGGTAATTAGCGCAAAGTTAGGGTAAAGGGGCCGGGACGGTACGCGGCCGCGGCGTGGCGGCGCCAGCAGGCGCCCGCCGCACCCCGCCGCACCCCGCCCCGCCCTGCCCCGCCGCATCCCACCCCGCCCCGCCACAACGACTGCTCGTAAAAAAAAAAAAAAAAAAAAAATCATCGTTACCGAACCTTGACCTCATTTCCATTTCCCGCCGCCTTGCCGACCACTTGAATAATCGAACTGGCGATGGATCGACTCTCGCCATGTAATAATTAGGCGGCGCGGCACCGGGGAGGGGTGGGGGTAATGAGGCTGAGGCAGCCTCCCGTGCGCCCACACACACACACACACACACACACACACACGCGCCGACCCAGCGGAAGTAGCGTATCAATGTGCTCACCCCAAAACACGCTTTATTGAGAGAATCTTCTTATGAACTTTTTATATACGCAGCTACCGATTTCTGTAAACATGCTCTATTTATGAATAATTTGGTACCCAATTATGAACAAAATGAGCCGACTATGAACAATTTTTTTCATAATTGCGCACGAAATTATGCGTAAATAGAGCATGTTTACAGAAATCGGTAGCTACGTATAAAAAAAGTTCATAAGAATTTAGTGTGTAGCGTATCAGCGAGGTTATCAATGTGCTCACCCCAAAACACGCTTTATTCAGAGAATCTAAAACTACACTGTAATCAAGTGTTCAACGGACACACTCACAAGTGCTGAAAAAAGTGTTAAACACTTTTAGATGCTTGCACACTGTGACAAATATCTTCGTAAATTTACAACATATTTTGTTATCACGATTTTCAAAGTATGTTGTAAATTTACGACCACCCATTCTTGCTCGTCAATGAATTCAAAGTCGATACAAAGTAATTGTAATTTTACAATTTCAAGTTGAGACTTTACAACATTTATCATGGAAAATTTTCCTGTAACCTTTACAAGTATTTTTCACAGTGTATGGTTAAAAAGTCAATGTGAGGCATCAAGCGTTAGTCCGATATTTTGGCAAGCAGAATGTGTCAAGCTAAAGTGTTCAACACTTTTGTCCCCAATGAAAAGGGCATTTTTACCCAGCAATCTAAGAGTGTTTAACACTGTGTTCAACACTTGGTAACATTGTGCCAGATCAACACTTTTGTTTACAGTGTGCTCAACATTAATTCCAGATGACGAATGACATTTTTGTTCTGTGATGGGAATGTGTCAGTGTGTGCGTGTGTGTGCGTGCGTGCGTGTGTGTGTGTGTGTGTGTGTGTGCGTGTGTGTGTGTGCAGACACTGATGTATACCGCGACATGCTGCTGCGGCGAGCGCGAGGGGGTCGCGGCATCGCAGAGCAGCACGGGGCGTTAGACATCGCCGAGGGCGAGGCGAGGCGGTCCAAGAACGTACAGCGCTTTGCACTCAGGGCCGCGGCGGGGCGGGGCGGGGCGGGGCGGGGCGGGGCGGGGCGGGGCCACGACTATCGCCATACAGCTCGCCGCGCTTAACTATTGACAACACAACGAGAGTTGCTGCTCCTCGCCGGAGGCCAGGATGACATGTCACATCCCCGCCTCAAGAGCAGCGACAAACACAGCTCGGACCTCTTTCCCACAATGAAAAACAAAACGTTCTTCGCGAAGAACGAACGCGTACAACGTGAGGGAATGTAGAAACGTTAGCGATATCTCGCTAAATGGAGCTATGACAACATTCCTACGCAAGCAAAAAAACAAACAAAAAAACAATACAAAACAATGGTATGAAAGTGAAACGTCGGATTAAAATGTTCGGGCGCGCACACACACACACACACACACACACACACCAGGCTGCTGACCAGACACATTGTACTGTCATCAGCCCATAACGCACCTCCACCGCATTTTTACCGACAATAACATGATCAAGGGCGGGGAAAAAAATGAAATCGGAGAGGGGGGGGGGGGGACTGGAGAAAAAAGAGCGACACATCAACAACAAAGGGCTGGCCGAGCGCACACACACACACACGTGCACACACGTGCACACGCACACACACGTGCACACACGTGCACACACGTGCAGGCCCGCGCACACCTCATCACAACACGTCGATAGATAATGGCTGGACGTCCAGCGCGGTTGATGGAAGGGCGGCCTATACACGGCGGCAGCGGCATCCGCCTCGTGATGAAGGAGGGCGGTACGGGGGGAACGACCTACCCCCTACCTCAACGAGAACAGCAGCCAACCAACCGCTCACCGGCACTGCAAGGGGACATCGGCAGGGGCGGCGATCTGCTGGCGCCCCGCGCCAAACCAGAAGGAGAGAGGGGGAGAGAGAGAAAGGCAGGAAGAGAGGGAAGGAGAGAGGTAGAGAGAGGCAGCGACGTGCAGACGCGGGAAGATAGGAATGGGATGGCGTTCAGCGTCATAGATAGGCAACACAACACACAAACCCCGCGTGTTTCCCGGTGGGACACAATTTAATCCGCAGTGTGCGTGAGCGCGCGCCCCTCACCCGCGCCGCAACCCCGCCGCGCGCTAAAGTCCGAAAACAAATCGGCAACCGGTTGTTCGACACGCCAAACAGGAAGCCACAATTGAGTTTGGAAACACCAAATTTTGACGCGGCAGTGGAGGGGGGCCATAGACACAGTCGCACAACCAGGGCGGGCATGGGCGGCATCGACACTTGCTCCGTCGAGGGCCACACCACGAGAGGGGACGCCCCCCCCACCCCCCAGTGCACCGCCGCTGCACACTACACCCCAGCTGAGGGGGAGTTTGACAACAAGAGCGACTACAACGGTCAACATGGAGGGCGCGGGGGAGGGGGGGAGGCACCCGGGGTGGTCACTGCAACTTACCTCCCCCCAGAGCGCCATCTGCCCTTAGCGCCCCCTCCCCATCTGCGGGTCCCTGTCGTCCACACTGCCCCCCCCCTCCCCCTCCTCAGACCAACTGGCTCGCCGCGCCGTCCGCCCACTCCAACTTAATCAGGGCCATGTTCACCTCCCAGACACGCGCGGACACAACACCGGGCCGGGGATCTCTTTGGGCCGTGGCCGGGCCGTACAGGTTGCTGACCGGGAGAGAGGGGTGTGGGAAAGGGAAACGATCATCAGAAATCATGGTATGTTGCCTCAACGCACACAGTTAACTAGTACTACACACGGGCACAAATGCGCGCCCAAACAAAAATGTTTCCAGTACAATAATGGGATAGGAAGGGGTGGTGTACAGTCAGGGTGTTAGAGGTGGAGCTGCGAGGACCAACGCGTGCGAAAGAGACGCGGGGGGAGAGAGAGAGAGAGAGAGAGAGAGAGAGAGAGAGAGAGAGAGAGAGAGAGAGAGAGAGAGAGAGAGAGAGAGAGAGAGAGAGAGAGAGAGAGAGAGAGAGAGAGGTGACTGGAAAAAACAGTCGCCCGTCCCTTGCTAATTAAACCAGATGGTTTTGCCGGCCGCCCCCGCGCGCTCACCCTTGCTCGTCGGTGTGTGTGTGTGTGTGTGTGCGCGCGCGCAACTCTCTGTCTTGCTCCCTCCCACCGGGGCGGCGCAGTGAGGACGTAGAGGCGAGAAGAAGACAGGGGGAGAGGTGGGGGACAGGGGAGGAGACGGCGCCGCAATATTGAGGTCGCGCGTTCAAACGCTCTGCAGGGCGGGGAGGGCACCGGAACCTCGCTGTACTAGGAGGGATCATATATCCTAGGCAGCAGGAAAAACAAAAACAATATTTTGTCGTGTGGTCAAGTATTATGAAACTGTGCAAAACGTAATTTATGGCCGGTCCCCGTGCTCAGGACCGCCCCCATGCAGCCGCGTGACCTTGGTAGTAATGAGACGCCCCGCGGGGCGGCAGTTCGAACCTCATCCTCCCCCACCCTCCCGACTGTCACCACGCGCGCGGGAAACACCAAGGCTGCCAGTGTCACACACATGTACGTGTGTGGATTTCAGTGTGGAAAATTCTTAGGAAAACTTAACAGCCTTTTTAAAAAAATGTATATTTTTTCAATTCGCTATCTAGAGTTAGAGCTAGCTGACGCCTTTTATTATTACAACTTTATTAAGTCTAGATATTTTAGGCATCAAAGGTATCAACTGCCAGAAAAGATTACTAGTTGTTCAAGTGCACGAATATGGTAATTCGCACACCTCTAAGTGTACGACATTCACACACAGCCCGCGTCGCTCGCCACCGCACTCACTGCTCCGCTGCTCGCCACATGGCGAATTTGGAAGTTTGGCCTGACGACGGACGGGGCCCGGTGCTGCTGCTGTTGCGAAAGTTCGACGAACCCGGTGACGGGCGGGGCCGGGGCGGGGACACAAAGGCGGCAGGGCAGCAGGGAGAGTGGATCTCGTCGCGGAGCGGGCGGGGCGGGGCGGGGCGGGGCGGGGCGGGGCGGGGCGGGGCGGGGCGGCGAGTGCTGTGACGAACCGCACGAGCCTGGCTGCAATCTAATCACACACCCTCCTTGTTGCACTCTCTAAAGAGAAGTCGACAACTTGCGGGGGAGGGACCAACTTGTGTATTTCTGTGAGGCATTTCCTTCGCACTGCCAACGAAATAATTCGCAACTGCGGACACATTTCTTCCCCGGCCGGCGCGAAGCAGCCAAACACTGCAAGGAATAATGACAGTGAGATGACGGCAGTGCACCGTTTATCATTTTCCATGAAGATTCGTCAGGGGAAAAACGGCATCGCCGTGCCATCCCGGTTCTAAATCTGGTACGGACGGCAGAGTGCGGGACGGTTCTGAATCTTACACCGCACCGTCTAAAAGTGGGGCTTTCCGGTGCACCGGAAAAACAAAGGTGCTAAGCAACGCCTGTCCTGTTGCACTAAAATCAAGTGCTGAGTTTAGTGCCTTTCCTGGGGCACTAAATCCTAGTGCCTTTGCAAAGGCACTAAATTTGTATGTGGTATACGCAGCTGGTCAGCTAAAGGTGCTAAGTCCTACCTTAAAAAGGCACTAACAAAATTTAGTGCCTTTCCAGGGGCACTAAATCTTTGTGCCTTTCCAAAGGCACTAAATTTTGTTAGTGCCTTTTAAAGGTAGGACTTAGCACCTTTGTTTTTCCAGTGTGGTACATGACGGCAACGCCGCACTTTGTACACTAGGCGCACTGAACGAGACCGTCATGTACGGCAACGCCGTACTCAGTTCCGTTTTTCCGCCTCTGATTTTTTTGCAGTGAACCGTTGGCACTGGCAAGAAGACTTTAACCAGTGCAGGTCATGGAGGTCATGCGTGAGTGAGGCAGGCGGCCCCGCGCCGCCCCGCGAGTCACGCGGCCGCCCGTCGCGGGGACCCTGGGGGTGTGTTCCGCCCCCCACCCCCCGCCCCCGCGCCCAACTTCACAGAAGGCCTATAAGGCACGTACGACAAAGTTTCCGGCTCAGCTCGGCAACACGCCCCGCAATGGTCCCATACCTCGCTCATGACTCGTATGGAATGAGAATGTTGTACGAAATAAAGTGTCCCATTGTCTGAGCGCGGCCAGGCCGGGTCTCGGGTCGCCCCGCCCCGCCCCGCCCCGCCCCCGCGGACCTTTGTTACAGAACCCCCGCGGGGTGCGAAACATAAAGTAACGCGTGGTACGTTCAACCAGGAAAAGAGTCTACACTGTTAATAATAGTCGTAGGTTTACGGGAAAATTTTCCACGAAATGCAGCTGTAAAATCACAATTGCAAATCCTAGGATTACAAGCACTAAACATCGGCTTGAGATTTATTCACGGGCAAAAAAGGGTCCGTCGTAAATTTACAACTTATTTCCTAAATCGTAATTTACATAATTTATCGTAAATCTACAAAGATATTTTTCACAGTGCAGGCTTTCAAAAACTTGATTCAAAGAAAATTAATAATATTTTGGCTTAGACCATTTTTGTGTGACGTGACGTACCATACACACAAAAAAAAATTGTGTTTTTAAGAAAAATGCTCTTAATTTAAGTAATTTACCTTAGTTTAATGGCAAAATGCGGCTGGGTGTAATGGGACGAAACAATAAATACAAGCAGGGACGCCATTTTCCTATTTGAGTGCGTATTGCGTTTCAAGTTCTGAGCACAGCAGCCAAGTTCGCGGGGCACTTCCAATCGGTCCATCGGAATCTGATTCATAATCGCCGCACCTATCGCCGATCGGATCAGCGCCGCGCTGCGAAGGCGTCGGGCTCGCCCCGCCCCGCTCCTCGGAGAACTCGCCCTCGTCCGACTCGCTGGCTGTGCCAAGTTCTACACCACATAACCGCCCGATAAAAACACTGTCATCAAAAGTGTTCGACTAGCTACAAACTTGTGTTGAGCAGGCAGAGCTGAAAACTATAACATCACTGGTAAAAAATGTGCAATTTTTGCACACGCACGTGTCGAATTGATGACTTTGCACATTACATGGTGTCGAGACTAACTATACGTAATGTCTAGTTATTTAAGTAACGTGCAAGCTAAAGTGCACACAAACTGCACACTTGGGCCCATACCCTAGGCATATTGTTACAATGGGATACTTTGAGAAACTGCACATCACATGGTGTGCAGTTACTAAACGTTTCGACAAGTGTAGAGCAATAACTGCACACCAGTTGACGTTTAGATCAGCTCGACACCAGCACACTGGAAAAACAAAGGTGCTAAGTCCTACCTTTAAAAGGCACTAAAGTTCCAAAGGCACTACAGTTTATGTTTTTTCGAAATATTTCCTTACTATGCAATACAATTACATTCGAAGACCTATATTCGTACTCTTAGCAAAATTCCGCGTCGAACGAGCCTACATGTGATGGGGTTCTGTTCAAAAATGGCATAAATTGATTGCAATTTTTGTACTTTTTTACTTGCTTTTCATTTGCTGACCGCTTATCAGAACCCCATCACATGTAGGCTCGTTTGACGCGGAATTTTGCGAGGAATTCGATAATGTGGTCTAAAATGTGATTGGTTTGCTCACACAGAAAATATTTTTATAAAACTGAAAATTTAACCTTTAGCACCCCTAAAACGGGTTTAGCACCCCGGGAAAGGTAGGACTTAGCACCTTTGTTTTTCCAGTGCAAGTGTTTAGTTTTGGCACATTTGAAACTAAGCACCAATTGATGTGCAGAACTGAACATTTGTTTTCCCAGTGATAAAATAAAGCCCATGTATTACGTATGCAAAGGTCCTCACGTCGTCAGCAAAACTGGAAAACAAGAATATCAACGCCGAGCAGCATGGCGCGGGCACGTATTTATGGCTGCTGTCGCGAGGATCATACGCCATACTATTCTCGGCTCTCTGCAAATTTCACACCTTGCAGAACATTGCAGGGCTGTCTCCTGCACTCCTGCGCGCTTCACACACACACACACACACACACACACACACACACACACACACACACACACACACACACACACACACACACACAATGTGTCCTGCCCCCGCCACGCACATGCAGGCGCGAGCAGAGATACCTAATACATGGAGGGGCACTTAGTTCCCCTCGTATAATTGATGCGACAACAGCGCAGGGAGAACATATGGCTCCGCCATAGTGTCAACAGCCCCCGGAGGGGAGGGGGGAATAAGCCAAATTGGAAATGGAGAGAAGCATATAGCGAGGACTGAGAACGAGGCGGAGGAGGAGGAGGTGAAATGAAGTCACTACGACAAAGAGGGGACAAGTTGGGAAAAAAAAAGGGTTTACACAACACGATGGCGCGGAGCGGCGCATCGGAGGGTGAGTGGCAGATGATCGCCGGGCAGGGCAGGGCAGGGCAGGGCAGGGCAGGGCAGGGCAGGGCAGGGCAGGGCAGGGCGGAGCGGAGCGGCCCTACGTGCCCAGCCCCGGCCCATCCCCCTCCTCAGCCACCCCTTCCTTACCCCCTACACTCCATCCAGCCCCCTCCGCGACCCTACCTCCCTCCACCCCGCGCCCGCTCCGGATCTTCGCCTCGGGGGTGGATTTGGAAAGGACCAAAGCAAGCAGGCAGGCAGGGAGGCAAGCAAGCAAGCAAGCAAGCAAGCAAGCAAGCAAGCAAGCAAGCAGGCAAGCAAGCGGGCAGGCGAGTAGGCCCCGCCCCGCCCCGGCGCATAGCAGTACAGGGGTCAATAGATGGCCGGCCTGGCCAGCTTTTAACCTGCTCGTCCGACTGATTTTCCACAGGCAATCGCGAGGGACCCGACGGTCCTAACGTTACTCCAAACCAAACACACCGGGGGTGCGGGGTGGGGGCAATGCAAAACCACGGCGGGCGATACCGCGCCGCTGTACGCGAAACAGGGCAACGGATGATAAAACAATTCGGAGAGGGGGGAAGGCGTGAGGAGAGGGGGAGGGGGCATATGGGAGCGATTGGAGCGCCCCCACTACGCTGCGGTGCCAACTTCTGCAAACCAAAGAGTGGACTATACCTCGGCGCCGGTCCAGCAGGCAGGTCCCCTCCCCCCTCCTCGCAGCGGTTGCTCAGAGGATAGAGTCTGCGTCCATTCCGGGGGTCGACTTCCTTAGTCAATTTTGGATTTTCATACTTCGCGTTGCTTTTGCACTACTTCTTTCTGGGGACTATCTTTCTCTCCCGCACAGGGTCGCTGAAATACACCATGAGTTTTCCCAGCGGGAGGGGGAGAGAGAAAGGGGGAAAGGGGGAGAGAGGGAGAGAGAGAGAGAGAGAGAGAGGGAGAGAGAGAGAGAGAGAGAGAGAGAGAGAGAGAGAGAGAGAGAGAGAGAGAGAGAGAGAGAGAGAGAGAGAGGGGAGGGGGCGAAAGAGAAAGAGAGAAAAATAAAGAACGCGCAGAGAGCGAGGAAACGGAGTATTAGGCGATAAGACGCGAGCGGGGCGGGCCTGGCTGTTGTGTCGGCAGCGCTAACGCAAACTGGATATCTCTCATCTCCGCAGCGAGAGGCGGGGCGGGGCAGGGCGAGCGGGGGCCAGGCACCCCACCCCGCCCCGCCCCGCAGGAGGTTAGGTCCGAGGCATGGAAATGAGCGGGGTGGTCACTGGCGGGGCGAGGCGAGGCGGGGCGAGGCGAGGCGAGGCGAGGCGAGGCGAGGCGGGGCGAGGCGAGGCGGGGCGAGGCGGGGCGGGGCGAGGCGAGGCGGGGCGAGGCGGGGCGGGGCGTGGCGGGGCGCAGACGTCTAGCCAGCGGGACACGCGGTCGCGGTGGCCGGCAGCGGAGCGCGCCCCGCCCCGCCACCTACCACTTCGGCACACTCAACTTGATTCCGCCCCAGTCATTAGCGTTGTTGGACCCGGGGAAAAGTTTGGCCTCCCTTTAAAACAACAGGCCGGCGGGGCGGCGGCGCGCCCCAGCCAAGTATTGCACGGCGCCACGCCAAACAGAGGTCCCGTCGGGCCTGGAGGCTCGCAGGAGGCTCGCTGGAGGCCGTGCCGGGGGCGGCGCGGGGGCGGCGCGGGGGCGGCGCGGGGGCGGCGCGGGGGCGGCGCGGGGGCGGCGCGGGGGCGGCGCGGGGTGGCGCGGGGGCGGCGCGGGGGCGGCGCGGGGGCGGCGCGGGGGCGGCGCGGGGGCGGCGCGAGGGTGAAGCAAGGGAGCCCTCAAACGGCTGCGCGCGCACACACTAACGTCGTTAGGGACGCACGGCGGGCAACAGAGTGCAAGAACAACACTGTGCACCCCGCCACGCCGCGCCACGCCGCGCCACGCCACGCCCCTCTCTGCCTGCCAGCTCGGGCGGGGCGGCGAGCGTCCCGTCCCGTCCCGTCGCGCGCCGGCCCGGCATCGGCTTCCTTGCCGCCTGGCGTGGTATAATCAAAGAAAATTAGCGATTTAGGCGGCCGGGGCGGGGCGGGGCGGGGCCGGGGACATCCCCTTTAGCGGCGCTCAGACGAGCCGCAGAGCGCCCGCAAGAGCTGCAGTGTCGGGCGTGGCGGGGCGTGGCGGGGCGTGGCGGGGCGTGGCGGGGCGTGGCGGGGCGGGGCGTGGCGGGGCACAGCAGAGCCGCGGCATGGGGAAGGAAAGGGCTAATGTGCGAAATTAGGCAAGATGAAAGATAGACGAGAGGAGAGGGGGCCGGGAGCGAGGACCGTGGGGAGAGGGCTGGCTCGGATAGGGAGGAGCGGGAGCGGCCAGCCCGGCCCGGCCCGGCCCCGGCGGAGCGGAGGTGGGAAGAAAGGAACGGCGAGAATAAAAGTTTCTCCCAGGCGGCGAGTGTTTGTCGTCGAGGTACTCGCCCTGCCCCGCTTCCTGTATTCACTACCCACCCGTCTCGCTGCCGGCGGGGCGGGGCGGGGCGGGGCGGGGCGGGGCGGGGCGGGGCGGGGCGGGGGCGCGCCGCCCTTTCGCCGCCCTCGCTCCCTCACTTAGCATACCGGCAGCAGGAAGGCAGGGCGGCGGGCATAAAGTGTTTCAAGCCGTAGCGTACCCGTCCTGTGCCGGGCTGTGACCCGCCCCACCGAGGGGACCTCCCAAAGTGACGCACAAAAGAAGGACCGGGGCTGGTAGGGCGGCAGACACCTCTGCGACGAGGAGGGCGGGGCGGGCAGGAGGTGTCTGTCACGCTTGCTCTCTCCCTCAGTACCCTTTACTCCTTCTCACTCGAGGGACCCCCCCACTCTCCAAGTGGGAGTACAACGAATTTCTCGAGTATCCGCAAGTTTCAGGAGTATCCGTGAGTATTGGCGCGAGTATTTCCTGTTTTTTTTTTTCGTGAGTTATCGTGGGTAACTCATGATTTCCTTGCGAGTACTTTTCTTCGTGAACGAGTTGTTTTTTTTCTGGTGGGGGACCCCCCGTTCACACTCGCTCCTCACACGGCTAAAGCAATGCCAGATTTTTTGAGGAAAAGGGAGAAAACATTGAGGTACTCTCATAATTTGAGGGAACCTCCTCAGATTTACAAGAAATCTCAAAAAATGTGTGAAATTCCCTCAAGTTTGGAGGAGACATACTCAAGATCTGAGGATGTTCCCTCAAATTATAAGAGTTCCTCAAAGTTTTCCCTTTTCCTTAAAACACCAGGCATCGTTTTCACTGTATTCGCCGCGCCACCACCTCCCCCGGGACGCACAAAAGAGCGAGCGAGACGGACGATGATGTTCGTCACTCACTCCGTAACATGCTTGCCACCCTGACCTACATACATAACGCGCTCAGAGTGGCCATGGTGGGCAGGGCGGGAGTCCTGCGGGGCCGAGACAGAGAGCGAGAGAGAGGGAGTGAGGGCAAAGACGATGCGGTCGGAGAGAGACAGTCGCGCGCACAGGGCAGGGCTCAAGGCGGGGCGGGGGGTTGAAATATTTCCGGTCGCACGCCCAGGCGGGGCGGGGCGGGGCGGGGCGGAACCAGCAAAGGCGTCCTGGGACGCCTTAGCGTCGCGTTGGCGCAGTGGAGAGTGCGGACCACGAAGAGCGAGGAGGAGGCGGAGGAGGCGGAGGAGGCGGAGGAGGAGGAGGAGGCGGAGGAGGAGGAGGAGGAGGAGGGAGGAGGAGGAGGAGAAGGAGGGGCGGTGGCGTCCACCTGAGCCACAAGGGTCGGGGCCGTCGGGGCGGGGCCCTGAGCTGAGGGGCCTCGGGGGCCCTGCGGCCGCTCTTTAGAGTCCTCCTCTCCTCTCCTCGCCGAGTACCTCGGCCGCGCGCGCCTCTCCCTCTCACGATGCCGGGGGGTCCGGCCAGCCTGGGCAAAACACCCCGGGCCTCGGACCCGGCCCCGGTCCCGGGCAGGACAACAGCCCCCTCCTCCTCCTCCTCCTCCTCCTCCTCCTCCTCCTCCGCCTTAGCGCTCGAGAAAAAAATGTGCGTGCGGCGAGCACCGGCGACAGAAACAGCCCACGCCGGGCATGGCAGCCAGGCAGGGCAGGGCAGTGCAGGTGGAGGCCAGAGGGCCTCTCCGCCTCGCTCCCCGCCCTGCTCCCCACGCCCCGGCCCGGCCCACGCCAGCCCCGCCCCGCCCGCCCTGCGCGACGCCTAGCGACGCCGCCGACGCCTCGCCCCACCGCGCGCCAGAGCCCCGGCCGGCCCGGCCCGGCCCGCGCGTCGCGGTTAGTGGAAAGTTGAGTTTGGGGCGCGGCGGAGTTGGGCGTCGCCGCGCGACTTGGCAAGGCGCCCCGCGCGGCCCCGCGCCGCCCCGCCCCGGCATTGGGTCGCGGCAGCGGGGCGGGGCGGGTGCATTGACTCACCGTGCGGCAGGAGGGCGGGGCGGGGCGGGGCGGGCCCGGGGAGGGCAGAACACTCTCACTAAGTAGCAAGTCTCAGCAGAACCTCTTCTAACCTCGGTCTGACTCTCGCTCTCGCCTCCCTCTCCCTCTCTCTCTCTCTCTCTCTCTCTCTCTCTCTCTCTCTCTCTCTCTCCCCACGCCCCCTCAGCCACATCCCGCCCATCGCCCTCATCTTTACGGCGCGGGAGAGCGGCAGCAGGAGCAAGATGTTGGCGGCGGAGAGCACGAGAGTCCAAATGCTGCTTTTGTTGTCGCTCTCACATGGAGAGAGAAAAGCGCGCAAAGGGATGGCGCAGCCCGGATAGGGAGGACAGAGAGGAGAGAGAGGGGAGAGAGAGAGAGAGAGAGGGGAGAGAGAGAGAGAGAGAGAGAGAGAGAGAGAGAGAGAGAGAGAGAGAGAGAGAGAGAGAGAGAGAGAGAGAGAGTCCCGGCCGCCGAGGCGCCTCAGCAGAGCCTGTAAAGGGGCGTCGAGCTGCACGGTGAGAACAAGTGCGAAGAGCGTCCCAACGGGTGTTGAACTCGCAGCCCAGCCCGCGGGTGCACTGCAGGGAACACCGGCCGTAGCTCGCGGCCCGGCCCGGCCCGCTCCGCTCGCGACGGAAAATTGCCTATAAAAAAAAGAAAGGAGGCGTCTATTTGCGCAAAGTTTGACGACGCGTTGGTTCGGCTCGGACTGACAGACTGACGCGTTTATTGGGATTGCCTCGCGATGTTCCCCTCCCTGAGTCTCGCAGCTAGCTCCCTTTAGTGGCGGGTATGTCTGGTGTTCCAGTGCGTGTCCGCAGACTCCCACTCTTCCCCGCCCCGCACGCCACGGTACAGTGATTTAAGACGGGCCGGGCCGGGCGGCCTTTTAGGCGCGGGCGGGGCGCGTCATACGGGGTGTGATACATGTATTATGAGAAGGCGCCGGGGGAGGGGCAACCTCAGGGACGCGCCCGCCACCACAAACACGCCCGGACCGGCGCAACTCTGCAATAGGGCGTTTCAAATTTATTTGCCTCACGTTCATCAAATTAGACGAAAATGCGATTACATGCTGACAGTGGTAGTAGCAGGGCTGCGGGCGGAGGAGGAGGACGAGCACGAGGAGGAGGAGGAGGACGAGCACGAGGAGGAGGAGGACGAGCACGAGGAGGAGGAGGACGAGCACGAGGAGGAGGAGGACGAGCACGAGGAGGAGGAGGAGGACGAGCACGAGGAGGAGGAGGACGAGCACGAGGAGGAGGAGGACTAGCATGAGGAGGAGGAGGAGGACGAGCACGAGGAGGAGGAGGACGAGCACGAGGAGCAGGAGGAGGACGAGCACGAGGAGGAGGGAGGAGGACGAGCACGAGAGGAGGAGAGGGAGGGACGAGCACGAGGAGGAGGGGGAGGACAGGCACGAGGAGGAGTGAGGAGGACAGCACGAGGAGGAGGAGGAGGACAGGCACGAGGAGGAGGAGGAGGACAGGAGGGAGGAGGAGGAGGACAGAGCACGAGGAGGAGGACTAGCATGAGGAGGAGGAGGGAGGACAGGCACGAGGAGGAGGAGGACGAGCACGAGGAGGAGGAGGAGGACGAGCACGAGGAGGAGGAGGAGGAGGACGAGCACGAGGAGGAGGAGGAGGACGAGCACGAGGAGGAGGACGAGCACGAGGAGGAGGAGGAGGAGCACGAGGAGGACGAGCACGAGGAGCAGGAGGAGGACGAGCACGAGGAGGAGGAGGACGAAGGACACGGAGAGGGGCGGCCCACTGTGAAAATTAGCTTTGTAGATTAACGATAAAAATTACGATTTACAAAAATGTCTTCGTAAATTTCCAACATATTTTGTAATTAATTCTACGTCGATACAATGTAGTTGTAATTTTACAATTTCAAATTGTTCTTTTACAACATTCATCATGGAAAATTTTCCTTTAACCTTTACGAGTATTTTTCACAGTGAACCTACGAGTATTTTCACAGTGAACCTACGAGTATTTTTCACAGTGAACCTACGACTATTTTTCACAGTGCCGGGGGCGGCAGACTGACTGGCGAGAAAGAGAGAGACGAAGGAGCTGCTAGATGTCCACATCCCGACGAGACGTCGACAACACAGCATCAGACCGCCCTGGAGGGACTTGGTCGCCCAGGCGGGCGGGGCGGGGCGGGGCTCTGGACCAGCCCCGCTCGGAGGACTCTCCAGTGGGGCGGGGCGGGGCGGGGCGGGGTGGGGCGGGCCACAACATCCGCGGTTCGAGTTACAAGCCCCCCCCCCCCCCCCCCCAGCCCATTACAGTACTCCTCTTTCCCCGCTCGCGTTCTCCCTCCTCTCAAGATTTGCGAGCAGCGACTAAGTAAGGCCGGGCCGCCTGCGGATTGACCAACTAACCAGCAGGATGAGGCCAGGCCCGGGCTGGGCTGGGCGGGCGCCTCGCCTCCCGCCCCCTCCGGTTCCATTGTTGTTGTCGGGCCACCCCGCGCCGCCCCCGCGCCTCCCCCGCGCCGCCCCCGCGCCGCCTCCTGCCAACCCCCACCCCCACCCGGCCCGGCCAGGCCATGTCAGATCCCTCGAAACGCAACCTTATCAAATTATGTAAAGTTATCCCGACCGGCATAATCAATACCACTCCAACTCAAACTCGGGGCGGCGGCGGCGACGACTTCCTTGTCTGAAAATGCATTAGTGCTGCGGCGCCCCTTGTCCGCCCCGCCCCGCCCCGCCCCGCCCCGCCCCGCCCCGCCCCGCTCCGCCCCGCTCCGCCCCGCTCCGCCCCACCACGCCCGGCGCGGAGCCAGAGGAACATATTTGGGGGGCGACCGCTTTGTTTTGGGGCCGCCTAAAAGTTTTCATTCAAATGACTCGGCGGCCTCGGCTGATGTCCGCACGACACACCGCCTTCTTACCTGCGGCGGCCATTTGGGGGCGGCGCGGGGGCGGCGCGGGGGCGGCAAGGAGCAGCTCCGGGACGACTAGGCCGGGCATTAAAAAAGTTTGCAGCGGTGGTGGCGCGGCGGGGCGCACAAGCCCCCGCGACCGGCCGGCCGCCGGCCGGCGTGCGAGGGGGCGGCCGGGGCGGCGGGGGCATGCTGTGCTGGGCGGAAGCTAAGACGGATCGGTGGAAAGTAACGAGCCCCTCTTGTGTTCGAAGTCAACAGACTGCCGCTGTGTACCCGCCGGCCCGGCCCGCCTCCCAGGCCCTCCCGGCCCCAGGCTCGCCACCGAGCCACGCCGCCCCCGAGCCCCCCCGCCCCCGAGCCCCGCCGCCCCCGAGCCCCGCCGCCCCCGCCACCCTTGCTTCTTCCGCCGTAATAAACGTGTCCCGCCGTGCCGCGCAGCCTTTCCTAAACTTCAAAGCCGGAGCGAGCAGCAGCGAGCACCCTGCCGGGGGAGGGGAGCGCTGGCGCCCCGGCCCCGGGTGCAATTATCGCGGTGCCACGTTCCCGGACACCAACTGGCAATAATACACTTTCACCGTGGACTGTAACTGGCGCCAAAGATGAAAAGAGACCCTTACTTTGCTATTTTCGGATATTTCTAATTATTATTATTATGTGGTCAAAATATTTTAAACTATCATTTGTACACTATTTTTAAAGCAAGCTTTGCATCTTATAAATAATTATAACCAATCTTTGACTTCCTCAGAGCTCCCGCCGCATCGGAGGGCTGCCATCGGCTCCGATCCCTCGGATCTCGGCTCGGCTCCGGCCGCACGGCGCTCAAGCAGCAGCGCGCGAGTTGGGAGCCGCCGGCTCGCGGTGGGTCCCCTATAGCAAGACAACCCTGTACAGGGTATATCGACCCTCCTCCCCCAGGCAGGCGCCCCGGGCGCCCCGGGCTAGCCCCGCGGGAGCCTCGATACGCCCAAACACTGCCAACTTACGGCTTGATAATGAGTGTCACTTAAAAACGCCCAGTTTACCTCTCCCTGCGGGCCGGGCCGGGCCGGGCCGCTGCTGCCGTGGGGAGTCTTAGCCACCTCGGTCCCAGCGGACAGCGGGAGAGGGGGGGGGGGGAGTGCTCATTGCACCCCCACCAAACACCACCTTGCTTTTTTCCTCCCCCATGACCAAATATTCCGCAAGGAGCAGAAGCACCAGGGAAGAAAAAAAATTAATAACAAATATTTCGCTGAGCAGCAGCAGCAGCAGCGAGCAGGCGCGTGGTGGCGGTGCGGCGAAAATTAAAACCTCGTTGCAGCCGCAGTCGTTTGTTTCAAAAAGCCGCCGAGACTCGCGCAATCAGCGGCCGGGACGACTAGAGGGATACCGGGGCGGGCCCGGCCGGGGGCCGGCCGTAAGTAATTAAACGAGTGCTGTAATGCCGAAGTACCGGGCTGGGCTGGGGGTCCGGCCCGGCCGGGGCCGGGCCCAAAGAGTACCGGGCCACATTTTTATATTAGAGCGGCAGAGGCACCGCTCGGCCCCCGCCCCGCCCCGGGTGGGATTGCGGTGGCCCCGCCCCGCCCCGCCCCGGCGACAGGCCTGGTGACGCGGCCGAGCGGGTTAGCGCAGGGCAGGGCTGTGGCTGGTCCTGGGCTGGGCACGACAGCAGAAATCCCTATATCAAAGGCACTGCAGTCATAAGGGGGATAGCAGGCCGGGCCGGGCCGGGCCGGGCCGGCGCACACAAAATAACGAGATAAAATAAAATAAAAAGGACGGCGGTATGAAAAATAAAGTGCGCGGCAGAGATAAGGCCGGCCGGCGGGGATGCGCGATTACAACGTACAGTGTGCGTCTGCGCGCGCGCAGTGCGGAAACAAGGGGAGGTGCTGAGCGGCGCCCGACAGCAGCACAAAAGAAAAAGACGAGGGGGTATTCACTCTTAAGAACTGCTGTGACCCGAGTATTACACGTCTATTACGCTGTATTTGCACTCCACTCTTGTACAAATTTAGCCAAAAACAGGCAGAAACAGCCCAAAACGAAGAAAAATATGAAAAATATGGAGAAGTTTGGATATTACGCTTCTATTACACATAGAAGGGGGGGGGGGGCACCGGCCGGATAATCTGCTGTGCTACTACCCGGCTGTGCACCGGGCCGGGGCGGGGGCCGAGCTGAACGGAGCCGATGGAGCGGGCGAGGCGGGGGGGGGCGGGGCGGGGCGGGGCGGAGCGGAGCGGAGCGGGGCGGAGCGGAGCGGGGCGAGGCGGAGCGGGGCGCAGCAGTACCAAGCCGCGCGGGCCCGGTACGGCAGCAGGGAGCAACTGGGATGGAAATCACGGGAAAATTGGAGCGGAGGCGGAAGAGTCGAGGCGGGGCGGGGAGGGGAGGGGAAGGGGGAGGGGGGGGGGGGAGGCCCACGGTCATTAGAAAGACAAAGCACTGCTGAGTCATGTGTCCTTGCACAAGGCCGTGAGGAAGCACCGACACCTGCCCGACACCAGCGTCCTGTACGTCACGTGGCGCCCACGTGCGCGCGCGCCTCCGCACTGCAGGAAACACTAAAGTGACAATGTCGCCCTTTCGTATTTGTGTAAATTCTCATTCACTCGCTGCAGCGAAGAGAAAGGTGTGAATATTCCTAGGGATTTCGCACACTTGCCGGCATGAGTGAACGAATGAAAATTCACACACGACGTTGGTGCACTTAACGTTTCCAGGTTAATCACTCTCTACCATGAAATACTTAAGAAATTTCACTTTCTTAATGATAAGAGGCACGACTGTGCGATCTGCCCAGCCGCGGAGCATCATGATGTGGAGTCCGAAAGAACCCAGAAATAAACGGGGTGGGAGAAGGAATTAGAAGAGGCAGGGGGCAGGAGGAAGAGGGGGGGGGGGGGGGAAGCGCCCGACTATCGAATCCACCGCACTCACAGCCAACTGCGGGCCCGGGCCCGCCGCGCCGCGCCCGCCCCGCCCCTTGCACCCTCCGCTTGCCTCCCCTTTCGCCCAGATTTCAAGGGGCAATTTCATTCCGTCCACAGCGAAGACAAGGGTGCCAGATGCAGAGGATATGGGGCAGCGCGCCCAGGCGGGGCCCGGCGGGGCGGGGCGGGGCGGGGCGGGGCGGGGCGGGCCCCCGGGCAGCCTGCCGGGGTGACCATCCGAAGTGGAAATCGCTAAGCGGGGCAAGAGGCAGGGAGGAAGGGGGAGGGGGACGGCCGGGAGGGAGTCGCATCAGCCGTCAGAAAACGGCTCGGGGTGAGGGGTGAGGGTGGGGGTGAGGGGGTGAGGGGGTGAGGCGTGAGGGCGTGAGGGGGCGCTAGCAGCGCAGAGCATTCCAGACTGAGTGCGAACTCGATCGTAAGAAGTTTCAAACGGAAGGTGCGGCGGCGGCAGGGAGAGAGAGAGATTGAGAGAGATTGAGGAGAGAGGTACGGTGAAGGGAGGAAGGGGGAGAGGAGGGGGGATAAGGGCAGGAGGCGCGGAGAGTGTGTTCGGGAGCAGTGACCCGGTGCTGTCGAGGGTGCAGGGGCGCCCCGCCCCGCCCCGGGGCCCAGGTCAGCGATTATCATACTTTTATTGAAGGTGTGGACGCCGCCCGCCCACCACTGCGCTGACCAGGCTCCCTGCCCGACCTACCCCCACCTCACCGGGCGATCAGCAAGTCAACCCCCCAAACCCCGACCACAAATACCCCCCCCCCCCCGACGCGCAGCGAAGCGCTCTGCAAAATAATGAACAAGCCCCAGGACCCCATGCTCGCCCGCCCGGCCAGGGGCAGCACCAGGGGGCGGGGGCAGGGGCGGGGCGGGGGTGGGGGAGGGGAGGGCTCAGCACATTGATATGCAACCCGCAGCACACCTGTTCCGCCCCCAGCGCACCCCGCGCCTGTCCCGCCCCGCCCCGCACGGACCACAAAACACTCCCAATGGGTACCGCGTCGGTCTGATACCGTCGCCTGCCCGCCCCGCCCCGCCCCGCCCCGCCCGGCACCGCCCGGCCCGAGCACCCATTCGCGCGTCCGCATCTAATTCACCACATTGTCCTTAAGCTGGATCGGTGCGGGGCGGCGCAGTGTGCGAGACTGAAAGCTGCTGCCGGGCGGGGCGGAGTGGGGCGGGGCAGGGCGGGGCTCGCTTCTCTCTGCGACCAACTTTACCTCTGTCCTCGGGGAAGTGCCGCACGACGCCACACACCTGGAATGTTAAAATGTAATTTTAGCGAGTAGTTCTATTACCAGTGCTATATCTTTATTATATCCACAACAACAATAAAATTTCGGGGGGAAAATGAGATGAGGGAAGCTTGAAACGGTTTCGAATAGAAACCCTATAGAGTATAGGCGCGGTAAAGAGCAGCCGGCAGGTTTCTCCCGGCCGATTGTCTTGTGTAACACAATACATACGTCGAGCCGCGATAGTTAGCTGGGCGGGGCGGGGCGGGGCGGGGCGCGCAGCCTGTGTGTCTCGCGGGCAATAGGGCGCCGCGGGCCCAAGGGCGGGCTCAAGGGCGGGGCATTGATTCCGGCTCGGAATCCTAACCCAGCGATAATGTATCGGAGATGTTTCAGGAGGCAGGCGGGGAAAGCCGCGCGGGGCGGGGTGGGGCGGGGTGGGGCGGGGTGGGGCCCTGTGATGTATGGAGGTGCTGGGAGAGGGCGAGAGGAGTGACGACCGGGGGGAAGGAGGGGGTGGGGGTGAAGGGCGAAAAGAAGCGAGTGAGAGGTAAGAGCTGCGCGCGGGATCGGGGCGGGGCGGGTGGAGCAATTATCAGCTTCATTATTTTGCGGCGAGGGGCTTTCCGCGCAGATCCCCGGACCCGACCCGAAGGGGCTGTCTGCAGCCAAAGCGGCCGCGGCAACAAAGCCCGACGGGCCGAATTTAACTGCATCAAAAAGTCATTTACAAAAGTGGCGTCGACGCGCGGGCCGGGCGTGGTGGTGGCGAGGAAGGCGGGGCAGGGCGGGGCGGGGCGGTGGAGGGCCAGCCAGAGGCCAGGTGTGTAATCGCCAGGGGTGTTCTCCCCGCCGCGCCCCGCCCCGCCCCGCCCCGCCCCCGGGCCGCTCGATGTTTATTAAGCGCAGGGCCGCACAGGAGCCGTAATGAATTCGGCGGGACAGAGATGGATGGAGTCCGCGGGGCGGGGCGAGTCAGGCGGGCAGACAAAGAGAGTAACAAAGTGTCTCGGGAACAAAAGTCATACTGCACAGACGAATCAAATCAAAAGAGGAACTAAGCACCATCCTACAGAAAGCTCTACGAGTCGAATCAATTAATTTAAAAAAAAAAAACGGATTTTAAACTGATTTACATACAATGGAACATTGTGGTCGCAAGTTGACCTGTCGCTTGCTGGCTCCTCGTATCCGGCCGGACCCGCCGGGGCGCCGGGCCGCAACATACGGCTATAGTTCAACAGCATCGGCAGTGACACAGCAGCGGGGCGGGGCGCGGCGTGGCGGGGCGCGGCAGGGCGGGGTGGGGCGCTTGCGTGCACCTGCCCTGCCAGCCCGCCAGTGCAAACGTTTGATTTGCAGCCGTGGCGCCCAGCGCTGCCACTGTGATTGGGAGGGGAGAGGGGGGGGGGGCGTGTGTGTGTATGCGCTGCCGCTATCACTGCACGGCCAGCCGCTCCGGGCAGGAAGCGGGGCGGGGCGGGGCGCCCCGCCTGCCTGACCACTCCGGCCCCCATCTGTTTTCCGTAGACCGGGGCGGGGCGCGACGGGGTGGTGCATCAGTCAAGGCCGCCCCGCCCCGCCCCGCCCCGCCCCGCCCCGCCCCGCCCCGCCACACGATATGACGCGACCCGCTCAACTTTCCCTCTTCCGGCCGCCCCGCCCCACCCCACCCCGCTCGACCCTTGCACGCGATCGGCGCCAACGAAAAAAAAAAAAAAGCACGAAAGAGCGAGACAAGAAACTTTCATGAAAAATAGCCGCATCCTCACAGGCGGCGCGGTTTGGCGCTGGTGCTGGCGGCGTGCTTCCCTCCCTCGAGTCCTTGGGACAAGTTGCGTTTCCCGCGGCGGGGCGGGGCGGGGGCGGGGCGGGGCGGGGGCGGGGCGGGGGCGGGGTGGGGGCTGCCGCGGGCTGCTCCTCGCGGGTTGTCCCTGATCCCATCGGACACAGGCGCGGCGTGGCGTGGCGTGGCGCTGCGCCCTCCTCTTTTTTTCTCAAGCCCCTCTCTTTGACCCGCAGTGGAGTGCGCATGGTGTGGATTCCGACTTCCGGACCCTCACATTTTTCTCGCGCCCTCGCCACGCCGCGCCACGCCACGCCGCAGTGGCCGGGCGGCGCCTAACCTATTGGAAAGGCGCACAAGCTGGGCCTGTCCCATTGTCCTGCTGTCCGGCTGCTGTCCGGCTGCTGTCCGCCGCCCCCGCCCGGCAGGGTCCGGTCCGCCCCGGTTTGGGTCGGGTAGGGTTCGGCCCCTATCGCAGCGGCGTGGCGTGGCGTGGCGGGGCGTGGCGGGGCGTGGCGTGGCGGGGCGTGGAGGCGCCTTCGCGACCCCGCTCAAACGGCAGGGACGTCACGGGGGTTGGGGAGGGGGGGGGACGCTGTCAATAGCCGTCTCCACCCGTCTCGCTCACTCACGTGTGTGCGAGGCGTGCGGCTCCGAGGGGGGGGGGGGGGGGGAGAGAAAGGAGAGACGAGGAGAGAGCGTGGGGAGAGAGGGGAGAGCGACGCGGCCGATCAGATCCGATGGATGCTATCGCCCAGGCGCAGGAGGGCGGGCCAGGCCCCGGCCAGGCCCCACCCGCAGAGGGTTGACCAGACCACTGGCCAGGCACATGAGAGGCTGAGGGCCGGTGGTGTGGCGGGGCGGGGCGGGGCGGGGCGGGGCGGGGCGGGGGGCGGAGGCGTTCTACATGACCGAAAGAATGAGACGAGCCTATCCGGCCGGACCCAGACCAGACCGGCGACGGCCTCTTACATTTTCTACTCGGCTTGTTACACTTACTAACACTGTAAAAATATTGTTGTCAATTGATGACAAAATCGTGCAAGATAGTCTCATCACTTGAAAATGATGACAGGATCGTCACAAATTGATGACAATTTCATCAAAGGTCCTATCCTTCTTGCATGGGAGTGATGCGACATTGTCGTAAAACCGGTTGATGACATGAAACATAAGCCTTGATATTGTCATCAAGTGGTGACTTAAATCTTTACAGTGAGAGGCTGCGTTGGGACTGGATTTTTTTGTGCGTGAAGAAGATGAAACACCTAAATTCCGGAGTGCAGCCGGAGCGATTTTGCAGCATCATGTAACGCGTTTACGAACAGGGGAAACATAGAGCGGTGTGTTTGTCGAATTTCGGAACTCTGAACGAGGGCAAATATGTTCCTCTTTCGTCGGCGGGCATTGGGCCGATGTAATATTTACTGGGGAGCAGGGACGCGACCGGGCCCCTCTCCGCACTGACCTTGTAGTGGCCCTGGTCAGGGCGGGGAGGGAGGCAAGAGGAGGGTGCCCCGCCCCGCCCCGCCGGCCCCGTACGCCCCGCACACACCTTTTAATTTTACGGGAACAATGCGAGGTCAGAATTCGGAACACCAAAAAAAAACCGAAAGCAGAGAAGGGTGGGATGAAATAAAATACAAAAAAAAAAAAAACATTAAAAATTACCACATGTACACAACGTCGCGCCGGAGTACAGGGGGGAGGGAGGGAGGGGAGACGGGGATAATGAAGGGAAAAATTATACAGCTCAAAGAGGACACGGGGAGAGAGGGACGTGACGTGGGACAGAGATAGGACACACAAAAGTAATTACGAAGAAGCGGCAGATTTCGGACGCTACAACGTGGCGAGCGCCAGCAGCAGGGCCGGCGGCCGGCAGCGGGTAGAGAGGAGGAAGGATGACCGCGGAGAGCGAGTGGGTGGTGAGAGTCTTCTATGAGGTCGACTGGAGCTGGAGGGGAAGGAGCTGAGCCGGTAGACACGGCGGAAACTGGAGGGTAAGTGGTGCAGTCCCGCCACGCCACGCCACGCCCCGCTGCGCCGAGCCGCGGGGTCGGAGGTGACGGTAATGGAATCAGGCAGTGAAGACCATCACGTCGACGATGTGCTAGGCCGGGGCGGGCGGAGCCGGGCGGGCGGGGCCGAGCGGGCGGGCGGAAAGCGCTGATACAGGGCGAGTACATATAACCCCACGGCTGAGGAAGAGGAAAAACCACCCCCGGTTACGGCGGAGCGGGTGGAGGGGGCTGCTAAGGGTGAAGGGGGTCGGAGGGGTTAGGGGTGGATTTGAGAGAGGGGTGAAAGGGAAGCAGGCCGGCTCATTAGGGAGTGAGGGCACTGCAAGGCGGTGGAGGCGGGGCGGGGAAGGGAGGGGAGGGGCGGGCTCACCATCCCCGAGGAGGAGACAAAAGCCCCCCCCTCACATACTCACGCCGTGCCCCCGGGCCCCGAGCGCTCCGCCCCGCCCCGCCCCGCCCCGCCCGGCCCGACTCGTCGCCCTATGAGACGGCCGGGGTCGGGCCCGGGCGGGAGGGGGGTGGTTCGCAGGGGTGAGGCGGAACGGGAAAAGTTCGGGGGAAGGAAGGGGGTGCTTATCCCTGGCTCCCGCCCGGGCCGGGGCTGGCGGGGGACAAGACGTCAGGGCGGGAGTGTCACGTGACTGCACGTCAGCCCCGCTGCATAAGGTCCTGCCACGCCCCGCCCTGCGGATAAAGCTCGGCGCAGAACAATACGCGACAAAGAGAGGCCCGACGTAAAAAAAATAAACAAAGATACGCCACATCGACGCGCTCGGGAGATATTTTTTACCGAAGCCCCTTTTACGTATAACACAGGAAACGTTTTTAAAATGCGCAGGCAAACCGCAAAATATACATTGTGGAGGCAGGAGCGCAAAGAGAAAAGAGAGTGAGAGTCGCAAGGGAGGGCAGGGGGAAAAAATAGAAACGCGAGATGAACGTGAAACAAAGGAAGAGCGCAGCAGAGAGGCATGCGGCGCGGCCGGGGAGTAAGTAAAGTGAGAGAGAGAGGGGGAGAGGGAGAGGGAGAGAGAGAGAGAAAGGGAGAGAGAGAGGAGAGAGAGAGAGAGAGAGAGAGAGAGAGAGAGAGAGAGAGAGAGAGAGAGAGAGAGAGAGAGAGAGAGAGAGAGAGAGAGAGAGAGAGAGAGAGAGAGAGAGAGAGAGAGAGCCCGGCCCGTCCCCTGGGACAGCCCAGGCGTCGGAAGAGTATCGGTTTCACCTCGGCGCGACATTCTCCGATGTCTGCCCCGCTGACACGGCGCCCTGCGCCCGCCCTGCGCCCGCCCTGCGCCCGCCCTGCGCCCGCCCTGCCGTCATTTCCATGCCAGGGGCTGCAGGCCAGGCGGGGCGGGGCGGGCCGCGGGGCCGGCGCGCGGGGCAGGGTAGGCAGGCCCGCCGAACACGCGCGTGCAGCGGGGCTGCCTAGCGCCCGGGCGCCCCGCTCAGCGCGCACCGGCCAGATGGGATAAATCGGCTGCTCATTGCAATACGGTGCCCGCCCCCGGCCCGGCCGCCCCCACCGTTACGTTCAGTTTGGTGCCACACCCTTCGCCACTCCCCCGGGCGGCTATCCCACCCAACAGCTGTTGCCTGACCGACCGAATCAGCGCTCCGCGAAGCAATGTTGTATATCCGACCGAGTATCTTCATCTCCCTGCGCCCCACCCCGCCCCGCCCCGCCCCGCCCCGCCCCACTATTACTAGGTAGGCAGGTCGGAACGGGCGTCGAGGTTTTGAGCGGCAGCCCACTCGCCCGCCTCCTTAGCATACAGAGTGATCCGCGAACGCCGACCGGCCTCTGGCGCCACCGCCCCCGCCCCGCCCCGCCCCCCCCGCCCCGCCCCCAGTCTGCTGCGTGCGAGCTCTGCTCCGGCCCGGCCCGGCCCGGGCCGGCTCTGCTTGACGGCGTGGAGCCTGCATTTTCATTAACCCGACGAGGCTGGCAGGCAGGCAGGCCGGGCAGATAACAAGCTTCACAACGTCCCCCCCACCCCCCCGCCCCTCCCGGCTGCTTCTCACTCGCAGCGTCTCTGTTCACTCGCTCTTTTCTTCTCGGTGAGCTTTAGTAGAGGGAGGCGGTAGGGGGGGGGGGGCTGGCGAACCCCCTATCTCAGCTGCAAGAAAAGCAAAGGCATATCTGGGGTTCGATCCTGCCTGCCGGCTAAAATGAGGCTGCGCCTGGGCGGGCCTGGCGGGGCTGAGCGGGGCGAGCTGGCCTGCCCGGAGAGCCCCCGCACCACACAGCACCCCGTGCCCGAGCCCCTCGCCGCGACCGACTCACCGAGCGTCTTTAGCCCGCGACGCCGCGCCGTCAGCCCCCAAAGGCGTCTGTGTGTGTGTGTGACACCCCTTCGACACCCTGTTCCTGCTCGTGGGCCGAGGCGAGGCGGTCCAGCAGCCGCACCCTGAGCAGGGGAGGGGGGGGGGGGGGGGGCACGTCGGCCTCGGCCACGACTCACCGTCTGGGCCGCTCCGCTGCGACGCCATATAACTCACGGCCGAGGCCGTCAGCCAGCCAGCCAGCCAGCCAGCCAGCGGCAGCAGCGGCAAAAGGCAGTTGGCTGGCCCGATCCGCCCCCGCCCCGCCCCGCCCCGCCCCGCCACAGCAGGCCAGTCCGGCCCGGGCCGACGGTGATTTACGCCCCGCACGGCAAAACAACAACAAAAACAAGAGCAGCGGCGCGACACGGCGGCGCGCGGCCCGGGCTCGGCCGGACCCGCTCCACTTTTTATCCCGCACACCGATCAAAAAATTAGCCGCGACAGCGGGGCGGTGGGCAAGAGCGACTCGAGCAGGGCGGGGCGGGGCGGGGCGGGGCGGGGCGGGGGCACCCACCCCACCGCGGACCATCACCGCAAGTGGGACATGAACGCGGACTCCAGCGGCTCCAGCGGCACGGGGGGCTCCAGCGGCTCCAGCGTGGGGCGGGGCGGGGCGGGGCGGGGCGGGGCGGGGCGGGGCGGGGGGCGTCCGACCTCCTCAGGCCCGGCACAGCCCCGGCCCCGGCACGGCTACTGCTCTTACCCGCAAGGTTACCCCTCCGACCTTGAGGCGCGGCGCCCCGGCCAACGCATTCATCCCTCAAGACTCGCGACATTCTTTTTCCCCTCCTCCCTCCTGAAAAACGAGATGGCAGCAGCGGCCGCAGCGGCAGAGAGGAGTGGAAATTGTTTGTTAACATGATGACGAAGAAGACGGAGGAGGGACACAGAATAAATAGGGGAGCAGCAGGGAGTGGGGGGGAGGGGGGAGAACACAGCGACACAGCTAGGCGCCGCCCCGGCTTATTATCGGACCAGAGATAGGAAAGAGCAGGGCACAGAGCGAGAGAGAGAGAGAGAGAGAGAGAGAGAGAGAGAGCGAGAGAGAGAGAGAGAGAGAGAGAGAGAGAGAGAGAGAGAGGGGGGGAGGGGTGGCATGAAGCCTGTTTAGGAGTATTTACATTCAAAGGAGATTTCCGCACACGCGTACAGCGAGGCTGAGTAAACAACGGAGTTTTAAGGGGCGCCTCCTACAGGAAGGGCGGGGCGGGGCGGGGCGGGGCGGGCGGAGGCTTCGAGCGGAACAGCGGGAGGCCTTGGGCGGGGCGGACGTGGTGTGCTCGCGCTACCGGCGCTGATCTTTGCGACAAACAGTATAAAAAAGGTAAGTTGGTGACTAAGTGGGACGAGGGGTGGGCCCCGGTATGGGGGGGTCACCATGCGTAAAAACCACGACGCTGCGGACGCGACGGCGAGATGTGCGCGGCCGCGCTGCCTTTAGGCGGCAGGTAATGGCGGGTAATCGAGTGCACCGGCTCCCCCCCGGGGGCACGTCAACCTGCCGACATCCTGTCGATACGCCCCCGCGCCGAGACTCCCCGCCGCCACGCCGTGCCGCGTGCATCCGCGGAGCTAGCGGGCGCCGACATCGACAAAATGTGGCGGAAAATTTGGCTCGCTCGCCGCGCCGTGGCCGTGGGGAAATATATAGGCCGGGGGCGCGCGGGGCGGGGGCGGGGCGTCAGTGCAAATAAGCGGCATGGATGATGATTGTGTGAAGCCGGAAACTCGCTTCATAGCCTTGCGGGCCGGGGTGGGCGGGGGTGGGGGGGGGTGGGGGGTGGTGGGGTGGGGCGGGGTGGGGCGGGGTGGGGCGGGGTGGGGCGTGGTGGGGTGGGGCGGGGCAGGCGTGGAGCCAGCAGGTTGCCTCGCTCGCGTGTTACCTCGCGTATAATTTCATCCGCTACTCTGCAAAAAAATAAAAAAATAATAATGACCTGCAGCAGCGGGGCAAGCAGGGAAGAGAGAGAGAGAGAGAGAGAGAGAGAGAGAGAGAGAGAGAGAGAGAGAGAGAGAGAGAGAGAGAGAGAGAGAGAGAGAGAGAGAGAGAGAGAGAGAGAGAGTATTACTGCAAAGAAGGGCGTTCACTTTTTGCACTCTGCAACAGAGCGCCACGAGCCTCCTGGGCTCAGGCGCTAAACGGCCAAACTTGCCTCAATTCGCTCAGCAGGTTCCTAAGAGGGAGAGAGAGAGAGAAATGGAGAGAAATGTCAAATCGGTACCGGCGGGTGGGGTGGGGTGGGGTGGGGCGGGGCGGGGCGGGGCGGGGCGGGCGCCGCCACGTCCAGGGGGCACACGGCCCGCGGGTTTCCGGGACAAATCACTGGCGCGCCCGGAGCGGCCGGAGGGAGCCGAGGCCTGCAGGCGCCACGGGGTCTAGTACAGCGGAACACATCCCGGAGGCGGCCCCGGACCCGGAGGCGGGCCGGAGGCGGACCGGAGGCCTCCGAAAATACGCTTTTCTGGAGTTTGTTGCGATAATTCCAAGGGAGAGAAGAAGTATGACTACAGACTCTTGGACTTGGGCCTCGGGCCTGGGCTAATGGGAAAGGGGCGGGGCGGGGCGGGGCGGGGGGGGCGGCAAGGGGACAGGCGGGAGAAGGAAATCTGTCCCTATAGGCCCGTTCCATGTAAATTAAAAGGAAACACGTCTGGCGCGCAGCTGAGCTCGACTGGGGCGCGTAACAGAGGCCCGGGGGGAAGGGGGGGGGGTATTGCGTCCACCGCGGTCCTCCCACGCACACACACACACTGCGACGCCTCGGAAGAGGAACTGTAATGGAGTAGAAGAAGGCCTCTCGCCGGGCGGGAGCGAAACTCCCGATGAAGTGCTGTTGGCTTTCTTAAACCGGGGTATAAAATGGAAAAGTTTGTATGTCTCATTCACAATACTAACAATTACATTCGAAGTATGTTGTGGAAGTTACATGTCAAACAGGACGGTTCATTACACTAACAAAAGCTTACGATGAATTTCACTGTAAGCGACGTCTTTTTAGGGTGTACAGGGTGGCACCCGTGCCCTCTCGCTTTCACTTCCACCAAGTCCCTCTTTACAGTACAGCGTGTGTGTGCCCGTTCGTGTGGCGTACTGTTCCCAGGGTCGTGCAAACAGTATACACGTGTGAAAATTTCGTATGTGCGTATGGACGAGAAACACCCCCACACAGCCCCACAGCCCCACACGTCTCGCCGTGCTTCCTGCTGCTCCCCCACCCCAACCCGTTCGATTTTCATAATTAAACGTTAAATCCTCCCCGGGTGAACGTGGAGCGATGCATTAGCCTGCAATTTATGAACGAGCGCTCGGCCGAGAGGGAGAATGGGGGAGAGGGGGGAGGGGGGGGGGTAAGGGGGAACAGAGGCAAACACAATAAAGAGCGAGCGGCAAGCCCGCCAAAGGGCCCCGCCATAAAGTAAGGAAAAGAGAGGTCCGACTCTTATGGGATTTCCGGTTCGCGATTTGCACCGGAAGCCGGGCACGCGCTCCCGCAGACGTACCAACCTGACATGCTAATGGGTATATTTCGCGTGCCCTTTTACTTCTACCTACTGCTTACAACCAACATATATTAACAGAAATATCATAAACAAATATTTTACTACGTCACACACTAAATAACACGCCCTCAAAAGGCTTTTGAAATATTCGTAATTTTGGTTTGGTGATGTTGGCGAAAAAGCCTACAGACGCGCTGAGCTACGGCCGCCATCACCGCGTCCCAAGCGTTTGTTGTGCTCAGAGCCGAGTCTGTCCCTGCTCCGTTTTATAATATTTTGTGAAGAAGCAGTCCGAGATTCGCTGGAAACTTAATATTTTCTTCATCAGCCTGGTATGTACTATAGATTTAAATTAGCAAGGGTTAGTCTTTGTTGCGTTGCAGAACTGTAAACATAGGCTTTGCTTTGGCTTGGCTCCGGTCGGCTGTTGGGAAGCCTATTTTGATGGCTTGGACTTGGCGTGATTTCTCGCCTAATTTCCCTAAGATATTAAAATGTACTTCCTCTTAATAACGTTCAAGAATATTTTTGTTTATAATTTTAAAGTAAAATTGTATTATATTAAAGAGATGAAGTACTTGAAAAATGCCGGCCGGTGGCCTATAAGCATAACCTCACTTAGTCAATCGGTAGTCGCAGTAGCTTCCAAACATGCGTCCTCTTTTGTTTTGTAACTAGGGAGAAAGATGTCGCAGCCCCCAAATCAAAAGCCAGCAACCATTTTAGATTCTGCTCAACTTTTTACTTTTCTTACTGTGAATTTTGTAGAAAGATTTTTGAATTGTAAATATTTTATTTATAAAATTTTTAAAGATGGGATTCCAAACAAAATCTTGAAAATGCTCCTTGCCACTTGCGCACAACTTGTCGTAACTTAAGTTTAATTCTCTTATTAGAAATAAAAAAGTGCTACAAAAATACATTTAGGAATATTATCGTTGACTTGTTGCTTTAAATTTGTTTCTTAACTAAGAAGCAAGAAATCTATCGCCATCAAAATGACGGCAAAGTCAGATTAAAAATAACTACAGATCAGTACAAAAATATTTTAATTTATCCACATGGAATCATGTATTGAAAGCATTGGCTGTTTGCTTACTTATAAAAAAATATACATATACTCTGTGGATATATATTCATACCCAATACTTCTCTGTTGACTCCAGTTTCAGTTCAAACGCTTTATTGTTTTAGGGCAACAAGATAGGATAAGGCAACGTGTGTTACCTCTCTGTGGAGACAGGTTTATGTGTCAGCATTAATGGCAATAAATTTATGTGTTTCCAATAAAGTTGTGACATTTGTTGCCTTCTAAATTACAAGTGAAAAGGACACTTAACTAATTTTGCTGTTCTTTTCTTGTCTGTTACAGTGAGCAGCCTCAGAGTCATACGAAGCTAAACCTCTATCCATCCCCCGGAGAACTGTTCTCACCAAGAAGTGCACGGCATATTCCAGGAGCTGTGGATCAAATTATGAAAGTATTTTGTTTCCTATTTTTAATTTTTCTATCTGTTCAAGTGATTTTATTTTGTTCTTTTGAATATAAATCTAGTTTAAATTTCACTGGATATCTTCTAATTTCCCAATACCCTTAAACTCCATTATGATTTGCTTCACGTTCATTGAAGAAATAAAAGCTGCATTTCTTTTTTTTTTTTATTTTTTTTTTTTTTTTTAGGGGGGGTATACAGCGTATTGGGTAAATCTGAGCACTACCTCATTTTGATCACACAGTTTTCGTCTTTCTAAAGCAGGAATCTGACTCACAACGCCTTATACACAACACCAAGCCCATGTTAAAAAAACCCAGAAAACAGAACCCAAATACAGCCAGAACGGTTTGGTCGCTATATCGTTTTAAAATCGTCAAAAATCACGAAAAGCAGGCGCCTAGGTAGGGCAGTGCTGTTCCCTGCCCTGGCCGAGCGCCGAGCGGCCGGTCGGCTCGGCCCGGAGCCGGAGCCGAGCCGGGAGCCGGGCGCGACGGCGGCGCTGGAGCGGAGGGGGTGGGGAGGCGCTCGCTCCGGTAGTAGTGCGCGCTCCCGCCACGAGGAGCGCTGCGCCGAAATCGCTGACG